>VZSG01000717.1:283737-317493 GCA_013398315.1 Nothoprocta pentlandii
CTCGGCTCCGACTGGTTCCTTTCCAGTTCAAGCCAGCACCGCGCCCGGCTCCTGCCCGGCCAGCCTCTCCCCGCCCACCCCCCTCCTTCTCCTGCTCCTTCCCCTTCCCCCCGTGCCGCTCCCGGGCAAGAAAAGCCTCTTTAAACTCTCCAGTGTCCGCGGCTGAGCGGGCCGGGCCGGGCCGGGCCCGGCGCGGTGACCTTGGCGCTGCCACGGGGGTCGAGGCAGGCCGGGTCCCCCCGGGCGCGCTCTCCGTAGCACCTGCGAGCAGCCAGGTGGGGCCCTGGGAACACTGTGTCCTTCCTCCCCCTCCGCCTCCTCCTCCCCTGCCACCTCCAGCAGGGAGAGGTGATGCAGAGAGAAAGTTGGCAGTAGTGGTGCCAAGGGCAAGGCCAGTCTGGCACCCGCAGTGCTGCACCCACGGAGGGACATGGAGCATCTGGGTGCTCCCTTGGTGCTTCGCGGTGTCCGCTCCTTTTCGGGACTCCTCTGTAATCTCCAACTTCTGCTCCTCAGTGGCAAAGCTGAGGTAGAGTCAGCATTTTGGATGAAGCCGCACGCGGAGCGGGGTCGGTGCAGAGAGCGCGCATAGGGGCTAGGCGATACGCATGAGGGACCCTTGCTGGTTCACTGACCAAAGAAATCTCTCATCTCCAGAAATATGCAGTCCGGCCATTCCTGGGAACGTGCTTCTCTAATCTCTGCCTGGGAATTAAAGAGTTCTTTTATTATCTGAAGCCCTGCTGTGTTTCTTCAGAGCACAGAAATGAACTCATAGCTGAACGTGATCAGGAATCTGTAAGAGAGCCCTGCTATCAGAACCTTCTTCCTGATCCTCCCTCCAAATGGTTTTGACCCAACCTGTTTGGGGCTTTTGCTTCCTTCTTTCCTTTAGGAATACCTGTGTCAAGTTAGTCCTCCTTCAGATTCTTCAGTCCCTGCCCCTGAATGTTGCTGCTTATTTAGGTTAGGTCAGTGACTCAAAGTACACAACCATTTTTACCTCTTCATGTTGCAAAATACCATGCTTGAAGAAGGCAAGGAGTCCACCCATGAGGTGGCAGAAAGCAACAGAGTGCCAGGAACAGCACCATGATAGCTACTTATTCTGTATCTGGAGCTACTGCACAGAGCCTTCCCCACGTCAGAAAGCAACGCAAAGCAAAAGCAGTATTTCTCTGTCATTCTAGAGTAAGCTTTGTCTTGAGCCATTTGTTTTAGCCTTTCTTCATTGTGACAAGAACAGGCTCTTGGAACTGGGAGGTATGGGGAGGACAAGGTAATGCTGCTTCAAATGTCTGTCACAACGAAGCTTCTTGTTAAAAAGGTCCTTTTGGGTCAGACCGTTGGCCCCATCAGCTCAGTATCTTGCCTTGGACAGCCCCGCTCAAGGAAAGCACACCAACTTGTCCTACCAGAGCTGTTGGCATATTTTATACCACGCATGGAAAATCCCCGAAGATGCACATCAGCCTTTTGAGCCAGCCTTGTCACCTGTCACTTAAACTACGTGAATGTACCCACTGCACTAAGAATTAAGACTCATCAACAGTTAGGCTTTTACCAGTATCGTTTAGGGTGCTGAAATCCAGTAGGCTCATAAGGAATCTGTTTAGGGCTCTTTGACTTACAGTAATGTAATTTTCTGAAATGACTCAGCTGCTCTCACAGACCATCCTTCAAAACTGCCTCTGTCTTACTGGAAGTGTGCCATGACAAAATTAATTTTGTTCTGGAAAATGGCCATTTGATACTCATTATCTTAATGGCACCAACAGAACAATTACAGTCAAAGATGGTACAGCTGACGTTCCATGACTTCTATAGTGTTTAAAAGTATTTTATACTGAGGATCTTTTGCAAATTAGTACAGAAACACATCAATCCTTGTTTGTTTTGTTTTGTTTGTTTGTTTGTTTGCTTTTTGGATGTGAGACAAAGGTACTTTACAGTTGTTTTGACTTGAGGAAGAAGTTTCTTTTGACTTGAGGAAGAAATAAAAAAAAAAAAACCCATAATATTCCAGCATCTGGAGTGATTTGTGTTTTAGTCAAATGACAATCTAAATCAATTTTCTCAGGATGTCCATCATGGTGACAATTTCCATCACTGAGCTGCTTGGGAGAATTTTTGCTCTTAGACAGCTTGGACAATAGCAATTGATATTTAGGCTAAACATAAAATGTTAAATTTTATATTTAGTTGTGTACATCATAAATATTTATATTTATATATGTACACATATTTATTTTTCAGAAGACTTTTTCAATATATTTTTTCTTCTAAAGATTAAAAAAAAAAAAAACTTGCTCACTCCTTCAGGTTTTCTTATTACTGTGTCAGCCGTTATTTAAGTGATTCCCTCTGTCCCATGCTGGTGAGCTGCTCAGGCTGCAATGTGCTAGCTGCTCCTGCAGCACACCTCATAGCCCTCATCAGCCCCTGAGATGAATTCCTGCCATTTCAGTCATACAAGTATCCTGGTTTGGTCACGAATTTGTCAAAATCCTACAATTCCAGTGCTCATGTGGATGTGTCACTAATTGATTGCCAACTCACAACCTAATTTAAGATTTTGCCATTCCTTCAAGGTTTTCTATTATGCTTTCCTCTTCGCTTATACATTCCCAGCTTTTGTTCTCTTTTTTACCAATGTATAGATGAATCATTTGAGTGACCATCCCCTGAGCAAGATTTTCCATCATAAATGTTACCATTTTCACCAGGCATACCTCATTGTAACAGAAGAAAGTGGTGTGAGATTATTAATATCTTCAGTGTTTACAGTTGGTGTTTTAGATGATCAGATATACTTATGTCTCCACATTCCCTGACCTCAAGAGACTTAACAATTGCCCATCCACAAGTACCTGGATCTATATCCTATGTATTGGTCTGTTGAGGCAAATCACATCTGTAATCAGGTTTGCAGTATCTACTTTATCTCTAACAAAACTTTGAATCCAAAACTTTGAATCCAATCACTGCTTCTGGAATGGGAAGCAATGTGTGGCTCTGGGCAGTGCTTCTTGTACCTTCACAAGCATGATGTATGATTGCCTTTTATGGCTCTGGAGCAACCTTTAAGTAAGCATGAATCATTTTTTTTATAGAATCAAAATTGAAATGTGTCCTTACCAGGTATGTCTCTTATCTCCCCAGGTAGGAACATAACAACAGTGTGTAATGTACACAAAATTTTAAAATAGAAGAAAATTTTTATTACGCAACGTGCAGCTATTGTGATATCATCCATACTTTATATCTTTCTTCTATACCAAGTCTAATAAATCACATGGAATTTTTCAATTATCTGAATATCTGTGAGTAGTTTAGTTCTTTAACATTTTCATATATGCAGTTCTGTTAGATAAAGCTTTTCCTTCTGCTGCAAAGTAGATGTCAATGATTATTTTGCGGTTACTTATAACTAATTGTGGAGCTTCTAGAGAGGGTCCAGCGGAGGGCAACAAAGATGATTAAGGGACTGGAACATTTCTCATATGAGGAGAGATTGAGTGAGCAGGGCCTGTTTAGCTTGGAGAAGAGAAGGCTGAGAGGGGATCTGATTAACATGTATAAGTTCATGAAGGGGGAATGTAGGGAGGAAGGGGCAAAGCTCTTCTCAGTAGTGGCCAGTGACAGGGCAAGGGGAAATGGGTGTAAGCTGAACCACAGGAAGTTATCCAAAGCCTATGATACATTAACCATGCCACTTTTTTTCTAAGTTGGCTGCTGTGTCTGATATTAGAGACTGTCTTCTGTGATAAATTGTTGAGGCTGTAGGTTGAGCTCTAGCAGCAGGACAGCAAGAAAAGGTCTTTGCTGCAAAATCCCTAAGTACAGGGTCTTATATGGCTCTTTGGCTTTGTCAGACAAATCACCATCTCCTCAAATACTGATCTCAGTCTAGTCCAGCTGCAGTAACACTGTGGAAATAACAGTGTGAAAATGCCTCATACTTGGCTAAGCCTGATGCCCATCTGAAAGCTGGGTGTGCTGCCTGACTGTTACAGCAGAGAGCAAAGCTAGAGGACTAGATATCAAAACCAGTGATTTCCCTGCTGGTTTTGTCCTGAGGTGAAATTAATGAATGGAAAGATCAAGATAGAACTTCTTAAAAAAAAAAAAAAGAAAAAGAAAAAAAAAAGTTTTGTGTTTTATTTTTTCGTTTTCCCCAAATGAAATCTTTATTTCCTCATTCTGGCCCTTAACAATGTAACTATTATAACAAGCAAACAAGCATATGACTCCCTGCGCCTGTGTCCCCACCCCTTTCATGATATCTTTTGCACTTTCCTAGAAGCTTGAAGCAGATGCAGCCACCTCAGACCAGTTTCTCTTCCGACATGTGCTGCTCCTCAGCCAGTAAGGATCACATGGTTGTACCTAGTCACCCTCTCCAAGCACACCACCACCCCTGCCACAGCAGCAGGTTCTTTTGCTTGCTGCACACAAATGCTAGCTGGTGCTCACTGGGAGCTTTACTAGAGCTGACGTTAAGACAGTTTAGTTTACGATTACTTACTAGTTGATCTTTACCTATGCTTTTGATGCTTTCCACTTAAATCTCTAGGTACTCTCCTTACTCACTCCTGTTGCAGTGATTTCATTTAGCTTCTGTTTCTTGGCTCTGCTGCGATGATGATCCTCTCCTCTGGAAAACAGGCTGGCAATTATATTCCCCAAAATGGAACCCCGAGTAAATTAAGACTACAAAAAGGTCAGTTTATCTATAAATCTTTTATTTTCTTTGTCTTGAATATCAGAAGTCATAACCAGATGTCTTGAAGGAACTCCTGCCATTGCGCCTTCACAAAAGGCAGAGCAAAAGACATTGTCACCCTTTCCCATCTCCTTTATAATAATTCAGCTGAGTTCAACTGATTTCTGTGCTTGACAGGATCTAAGCCTTCCCAGGCAATATGAATTATCAAAATATCTTAATCTAGCAGAAAGGAGACTCTGGAATGGATGATGGATCTGTTTCAAGATGTAGCTTGATAAAGCTAAGGATTAGATGTTAAAATATCTGTGGCTTTTTATTGGTGATTATAATGGATTACTCCAAAGCTTATCGTTTCTGGGCCTGGGGGAAAAAAAAAAAAAAAAAAAAAGAATATCTGGAATATCTGGATTCATACCTTCATTTTATTTTCTGCTTTTCATTCTTCTTTAAATCAGAAAAGGTTGGCCAATTAGAGATGGATCTTAGTCAAGCCCTGTAACCACTTATCGTGATATTGAAAAAGGTGAGATTTCTTCACTGTAGTCATTGTTCTGTTCTGCTACCTCTTTTTGTAATTCAATGTCAAGACAGCAACCATATTTGTTAAGCAGATGTGTTTCTCTTATCACAAAGTTTACACTCCTTGGCAAATTTGGGATCAAGAAGGAATTTCCCTCAAGCAGGACTCCTGAGGAGGGGAGGGATTTTTTTTTTTCTTTTTCTGTCCTTACAAATCCCCTGTCAGTAAAGAAACTCAAAGTTTTTGCAGCACAACTCCTAATGTGGTGCTCTACATATTTATTAGGGGAGGTAATTGATCATTCATGCTAAAGGACTTATCAGGATGTTGACATTTTGTGGGAGGGAGAAGAATGTGGATATGTGTAGAAGTACAAAACAAGATGAGGAAAAAAAAAAGCAATACGTGAAGAAATCAATACTGATCAAGCATATGACTTAGAAATGTTTGAGAAAGGGGGAAAAATAACATTGAAAATAGGGGGAGGAGAGGAAGCTGAATGGAAAAAAAAATAAATGAATTTAAAAGAACACAAAGAAAATTGTTCCATCCTTCCCCTGAACTGCACCTTGTGGTGGAAAAGCCTGCCTTGTCTAGTGGCTCTGCAAGGCATACTGAAAAGTTGTATAACTCCTAGAAGATGAGTCAGGACAGGAAATTTGGAGGACAGGAGGCAAACAGACTGAAGTTAGTCCACAAATTCTTACTATTCTAATAGTCATTTTCCCATGCATTTTTTCCCCTTACTGTTGTTGTTCCATCCTATTTGGATCTCTCCTTGACAGCCTCTTCAACTGTTCTTCAGCATTGCTCCTTTGCTTCACTGACAGCCGTTGCTTTGACTGAACACTTGTCCATGTCCCATACAGTCTCATTCCACTGCTCCTCACTCTAATCGCTATCCCTTTCTGCCACCTCCTGATGTAATTCTGCACCACTCTACCAACCGTTCATGCTGGGTCAATGTTGGTATTGACTCCTTACTTCTCACTCACTGTTTCCCCAACTGATGTCTTCACCACTGTTAGCATCCTGCCCTACGCCTCTGGTTCTTTCCCATCTTCTCCTTCTCTTCCTCTCATTCTGCTTTAGCAGACCTGATCATCTTGACCTGCCCAGCATCCATGTCTTTACCAACATCTACCACAAGTGTTTTCTTCTGTATGACCAAAAATGCAGAACCTTTTCTATTTTCATCTGTGTTGTCTGAATCTGCTCCTTATCACCTGCTTCATCCTTACTAAGTGGGCACACTTAAGAAGAATAGGATGAATATCTTTCATGTGTGATACAGAAAACATTGTTCAGTATGGTGAGGGAAGCCCCTAAAATGATATTCCAAGAAAAGCTTGTTTTACAAGCTGTTTTATAAACAGAAAAATTGGAGAAGAATGTAAATGTTAGTAAGTTGCATGTAGACTGATAATATGTCACAAGAGGTAAGACTTCAAGGAACAGCCAGCAAGAAGAATCAAAAGCAACAGTGTATATTCCTTCAAAAATATCAGGAATCTGCTATTGTCAATGGGGCAAATTGATGATCAAGCTATAGAAGGAGCATATAGTAAAGATAAGAGGATTGCAGAAATCCTTGCTTCTGTGTTAAGCACAGCAGAAGGCAGATATTATTTTGGCAGAACCCATTCTTGTGGGGTTCATCACTGAACATGTCTGAAATGTCTGAAGACTGTGGGAAAGTCTATTCAGAACACTGACAAAATGAATACTAACAAGTTGCTAGGAGCAATGGCTTCTGTCCAGGGATTTTAAAAGAACTTGAGAATTAAATAGCTGTATTACTCACAGTAGTGTGTAACCCATGCTTAAAGCCACCTTGGAACCTGAAGAAGGGAAGATAGTGAATATGGTGATGATTTTTAAAGGTTTTGAATGGGTTCAAAGGGAGAACAGACAACTTTATGGGAAAGAAATGATACATCTGCCAGTATAAGGGAAGTGTGTGCTGTGATCCAACTCCTGAAGGAAGGGGATGCATACCTGGATTAATTTTGCCTGATGCAACTGGGGCCAGCTGTGGCCTGCAGAGTTGCTGGCTCTTGCTGTAAGACATGGAGAGCATTGTGGTCCAAGCATTTTGGCAGAGCTGCTGGTGAAGGTGACAGCTTCAGTCACAGAGGAATGAGTGTCAGCAGCAGCAGTATTGCTGCTGGTGGTCCTCTCTTTTTTCTTTCAGGAGCTTTAGGGACAGAGCGTAAGAGGAGCTCCTCATGTTGCAACCACTGCATTCCACTGGGGACATGGGTAGGGCAGGGCCTGATTGCTCCGCTCTCTGCTGCTGGAGAGAAGGAGAGCCTGAGGTGATGCAGTTCTGCTCTGCTCTGCTACGTCTGGCTCTGTGGACCTCACGCCTGTTTGACCACAGCTCTTCCATATGTAACCTGGGGTACCAGGGACCTTACCAGGAACTGCTAGCCCCCAAGTGGGGGCTCAGCCTGAAATCAGTCCTCCCCACTCTAGAGGAGCTTTTTGAGCTTAGTTTGTATTTTTTCTGGGGAAGGGGGGAATCTCTGCCATTTTTCAGCACTGCTCATCACTCACTGAAGGAAATGTATGTGAAACTGCTTTTCTGTGTGCTGGGAGAAGCAGTATTTTGAGCAGACCTAGGAGAAGTATATTTGGCAGTGGTGGGAGCTGGACTGACCTAAGATGACACCTCATGCTGAGGCATGGGTAGTGGAGTGGGAGATCTGCAGATAAGTTTTGTCTGGGAGCAAAGTTTGGAAGTGATTGCAATAAAAAAGCTGAAGACTTTGGGAAAAAAATCACAGTTTCTCTCCAGATAAAGAAGAAATCACTTAAAAAAAATCTATTTTTGAGTGGGGAGACAACATAATATTACAAGTGATCGATAAGCTGGTATAATTTAATTTAACATTACAATTAAATATAACATAAAACATAATTTAACATTTCTCCTGTCATTGAGCTCTAGATAGGGTAGGCCAGAGGAACGGACCTTACCAAAATACTGGCAAAAGATTGACAGTTTCTGAGAATTAGCACTCTGCCCGCTTCACAGAGAAAAGCCCAGAGGCAAAGTTCCTGCATATATAGTTGTAAGATGACTTTCTCTAAGGAATGAGCTCTCTAGTAATTCAGAAGAAATACTTGATGTTTGTGGACTTTCAAGGTGATGCAGCCTTATCTGCGTGTGAGTCATTTCACTGGGTGTGTGAACCACCTGACTGAACAGATCCAACAATGAGCTGTAATGCCAAGCTCTTGAGATGGAGCTTGATGCTTTAAATTTCTGATTTGGAAGTAATGTGTGGTAGGAGAGCACTAGACTTAAATGACTATCCATCAGCACCTGGGGGACCTAAGAAAGCGTGATTTTAGCATTGAATTATTCCCATACATTAAACTCTCCATTCTAGTCCACTAGAGGACAAGGATAACTGGTGGAATTTGAAGCTTCTCAGCCTGAGTATGTGGTATTGAGGAGGGAACAAGCTTCTTAAAGGTCAGCTTTCCTTTCTGTAGGGAGATGTAATCTGGACTTTATTTGAAGACCTTGAAAGCTAGTCTACTGTTTTCAGTGAGGGGAAGCTAAAGCATTAGGTGTCCCTCCTTGAGCAGGCATCCTTGGGCTACATGATCTCTAGAGGTTCCTTCCAACCTCAACCATTCTGTGATTTATCCTTGCTACTGAGTATATTACAACTTAGTTTATTTTGAACATGCATTAATTTAAGCTGCAGATTTTAATTCTTGCTAGGAATTCTTTACAGGCTATGATGCCATTAGTACTTTGTATCTTCTGTGATGTAATTAAGAGGTGCTAGATTAGTAAAACTAGAGTAATGTCTCCAACTTTCCATAACGTGTTCTCCTAGACTCCTAATTGGTCCTGTCATTTAGCTTTGGACCACCTCCAAGTTTTAAACATGTTCATTCCATGAGTCCATGAGTAGCCTCATTGATTCCTGCTCCAGGGCAGCAAGCTCTGGAGCAAGGGGAAGAGTATTCAGTTCAACAGCTGGAGCTTAATCTTCCTCTCAACATCTAGACCCTTTGTGAGCTCTCTTTTCTGAGGGCCAGGTCTTAGGCTACATTTCTCTAGGGTGAGGGTCCTATTTTCCTTTCTTCACAACATTAAGTCTGCTTGTTCATCAGCCACAGAGCCTTGCATAATGCTTGTCTCCACAGAGTTGCATGGGAAATGCACAAACAGAAAACAACTATTCAACAGTAAAAATATTAATTTATTGATAGGACACCAAGAATGAAGAGAAAATGATGCAAGCAAAAAACTGCGTCTGCCAGCACTTACAATCTACCAGTAGTTACTGTTATATATATATTTTCAGGCCAAATGATTAATAATGATTTATGGGTCAATGGTGTTGAGCAAGCATGGTAAGACTAGCACCCTGGGAGATTCCATGGACATTACTGAGCATTCTTACTTTGTTTGAATATGCTTAACTAAACATTTGACCTGCAGTGATCTGAACAAGTCTCTCAGCCCTAGCTACTGATTTTCTTGCCATTTGGAAAATGGGTCAAAAGTTACTTTTATAGTTATGTTTCCTGATGCGAACAGGATCAGAAATTCAATGACACTGGGCTCCCTGTCACAGAAGCATTCACCTTCGGAAGTGACTGATATTTCTTTTTGGACAATTATTTTTGAATTTTTTGAGTTAGCCAGTAATTAATCTATATAACACAAATCATAATGTTTGTATGTGCAGACATTTTTTTCCTTTAGAACATCATGCTTATTTGCAAATGTCTTGGTTTTTAAATCTGCAGCCAGTATTTTTATCACCAAATGAATTATTTTGTAAAAGAATACATTAGGCATCTTTGTCACACCTTTTAAAAAGTAAAACCACATATTAAATTATTAATTTCATTTTCCTTTCGAAGTCTTTGTAGCTGCCTTGCATTAGCTTCACACTCTCTTGCCTATGACTATTATTATGGACCATCTAAGTCGTCTCTGTCATTTTGCTTATTCTCTGTGAACACTAACACAACTTTAACACTATTTCACTATCTTGGGATTCCTCTCATATTCCAGGGTTCATAATGATCTTATTATAATAGACATAACAACTCCTCAGCCCAAACTTTTATGATGATGAGGCACTAATCATCTTGGCCTATTGATCTGAAAATACTTTAGCTTAGCAGCTACTGTTAGAAACCCTCCTTAGTTTCTAAGTAGATTAGAAAACTGTTCCTCATCGTCACATAATATGAATACATAATTCTGCTTCTTTATGTATACAAAAAATCTCCATTAGAAATTTTCTCTATCACAGTTTTACCTACACCCATCTGATAAGGGTCTAGGCTATTGCTGGAATTTCTTGGTTCCCAACATATTTTGAAAAATTTCCAAGTGCCCTTAGTGCTTACAGCAATCCACATTTTCCAGATATTTTAAATACTCCTTTTCAACTTGTATGCTTCATTACTTCTCATTTATGTTGTGTGCCATATAGCTTCTTTCCACCTATACCTTACTTCTACTTTTCTTCTTCTATTTTGTTTTTATGTAATATTTTTAAGTACTACCCTCAAATACCTTCACATTTTGTTAGGCAGAAAATGATTATACTTCTGCCTATTTCGGAGCTGTAGAACCACAGATCTTCTCATAAACTTCTATTAGTGAAACTTCTGTTGTGGAATTTTGTTGTAACTTTTGGTTACAGTATTTTCATCATATTTTTTGATTGCTTTACTTCCAGTTTAACCTGTAATTTCCTAACTTAAAGGATTTACTATTTTCAAGTATCAATTCTACATACATATTTACCCATTCCTACAGATAATTGAGACAAATGCATACACACAATATCTTCCTTAAAATCATCTCTTTGAGGCATTAATCAAACATGTACACAGCTACAGTCATACACCTACATACAATTTGCACATATATATTCTGAACGTCTATTTACAAAATGTTTATGTAATCATGTATCATCATACAATTGCTCAACTATATACAATTTACCTTTCCTTGAAACAAGAGTAGAGGCATTTCTAGAAATGTATACACATTACATCCAATGTTACATCCCAGGAATCAGCTGGGGTTATCTGTTGCTCTCCCATGATGAAGACATATTTTTCTGTGACTCCATGTCCTCTGGGTCACTCAGTTCTTCCATGAAGAGCAGCCCTGCCCATACTGACCAATAGCTCTGCTAATCTTTGGGCAGAACAGAATTTATCAGAAAGGAAACAAATAAATGTAAGCAAAAACTTCCTCTACTCTGAAGCCCTTAGAAGTTACTCAGACTTTGGGTTAACTGGAAAGAAAAAAAGAAAGAAAAAAAAAAGAGTAAAATTTAGGTAGTAGTGCAAAATACCGCCCCGCCTTTTACCAGAAATGAATGGGGAAAAGCAGTGCAGCTTTGTAAAGAAGCACTCTAAGGAGATAAGGACTACTAGCTGTGGGATAATATTCCATCTATTGCCTTTCTAGCTGCTTCCTATAAAAGCAGAATAAAAGCAGAGACAAACTAGCCCCCTGAGACACCCCACTCCTCAGTTGAGCCTGTTCACTCTTTTGTAGCTGTCAGGAGGCAGAGACCAATTTCTCCTTGTCCTCCTCTGCTCTCATTCTAGGCCTTGTAGCCATTGGCGTATTCCCTGAGCCAATTTAACTCTCTGAAACACCACTGAACTTAATAGGTTTTTGATGGCTTTATTTTTTGCCATTTGTGATGAGTTGAAGTGGCTTATGGCATTTGCCAAGTGTTTCAGACAGCAAAGGTAAACAGGGAGAGCACACTG
This sequence comes from Nothoprocta pentlandii, assembly GCA_013398315.1. Taxonomy (NCBI): domain Eukaryota; kingdom Metazoa; phylum Chordata; class Aves; order Tinamiformes; family Tinamidae; genus Nothoprocta; species Nothoprocta pentlandii. The sequence continues at coordinate 295,767 of VZSG01000717.1, forward strand.
ATGGGGATGAGGAGAGGAGAGGAAGAAGGGAGCCAGACCCGCTCTGCTCCCCCCGATCCCATCTCCTCTCCCAACCCTGTCAACCATGCTGAGCTGATAATTCAGGTCACCACATCCTGTGATGAATGACAGTCATTTGTGAGAGGGTTTCCAGCCTTTGCACTTCCCATGTTTCCCTCTAGGGCATAGTACTGAAAATAGGACAAGAGGAAATGGCCTGAAGTTGCGGCTGGGGAGGTTCAGGTTAGACCCTAGGAAAGATTTCTACATGGAAAGAATGGTGAAGCATTGGAATAGGCTGCCCAAGGAAGCGGTGGAGTCACCGTCCCTGGCAGCATTTGAGGAACATGTAGATGGGGCACGTAGGGACATGGTTTAGCAGGCATGGTGTTGAAGGGCTTACAGTTGGACTCAATGATGTGAAGGACTTTCCCAACCATAATGATTCTATGATTCCAACATGTCCTTTGTTCCTTCTCTCAGACTAGAAAAGTGGCTCCATGTTACAGATTCATACCTGTCTTTTTCCTCCTGAGGGCCATGAATAGGACAATGATGAAAATGACAGTAGCAATGAGGCCTCCCACCAGTCCTTCTGACCTTGTTTTTTCTGTTGAGGAAGAGGAGGATTGCTGATGTTATGTTTGATTGTGCAAGTGGATAGCAAGCAAATTGTCACAGTTAGACCAGCTCCCCCTGGAACTGACCGTGCACATGGGACATGAAATTTGAGCTATGGCCCTTCAGACACAGGGCCAGTTATACTGGCTAGACTGACGTGTTGTAACATTTAACTGCAGTTAACTTGATTGCTTGTTCCTGCTGAGTCAGGAGGAGATGTAAGCACAATTTTCCATTAGTAAAGAGACTGAGGACTGCAACAGCATATCAGGCCCCAGGGAGACTTTTTTTTTTTTTTTTTTTTAAATGCTGCTGGGACTATAGTTCCCAAGCAAATGCAGCCTCCAATTGAACATCAAGTTCAGCTGGGTGCCTAAGTCCTTGAGGAGGTCCAGAGGTCTTGATCCCTGCTGTGGTTAGGTGAGGTAGTAGGAGGTGAGGGCTTACCTGTGGCCTTCAGGTAGGCACTAACAGAGATGGGTTCCTCCAGGGCCACATGTGAAACACGGCAGCTGTAGGTGGCTGGTGCCTGCACTGTGGCTGAGCTGATGCTCAGGTAGGAGGAGATACTGTAGGTGCCATCATGGTTTTGCAGGTGGCTAGAGAGTCGTGTGCTTGGAAGAGTGATTTCTGCTTCATCTTCAGCAGACTTCTGGATCCAGCTCACAGAGACATCCAGAGGGTAATAGCCATCGATATTGCAAGTCAGAGTAGCAGTCACATCTCTCTCGAATGACACTTGTACTGGAATCACACGGACTCGTGGGGGCTCTGATAGGAGATAAACAGGAAATTAACTTAGTCAGAAACTATAGGCAGGGTATAAAAGTCTCTGTTCACAGGGAGGAAAGATGTGCTGCCCCAATGGATGTTGGAGGCAGTAGGATAAGGGTGCAGTATAATGTCAGCCCCTTGGGGACCTGGACTCCTGCTGCCCCCAGGCTGCCTTCCTCACCGGCCACCTGCAGCTGGATGAGGTGCTGGATCTGGTGCTGTGGGGTGGACACCAAACAGATGTACGTGCCCTCGTCTCCCACGCTCACTCCTTGCAGATTAAGGGATGCATCTCCACTCCTCAGCAACTGTGGCAAATCCACGTGGACTTTTGGATGCACTGTTGTACCTTTTCTTCCTGCCTGGTACTGAAACAGTCTTCGCCCGCTGCCTTGGTGCTGCCTCCTCCACTCCAGGAAGGAGAGTGGGGAGCTGGGAGCCAAGGCAAAGTGGCAGTCAAGGGTGACTAAGCTGCCGAGGTGGGTCTGCAGGGAAGTGTTGCGTGACGATGACTGAAATTCAACTAGAAAGAAAGATACAGGCAAACAGGTTGTAAAACAGATATGGTTTTAGAGAGAGTACTTTCTCACAGTGAACTCCATACCCAGAGGAGGTGTGCCCCAAGGCCATATAGCCTGAAGAGTGATAGGAAGCTATCCTAGTGGGGTTAACAGGGCAGAGAAACATCTGGACAGCAAGTACATGGCATGGTCTTGAAGGACAAAGTGCTTTCTGCCCTCAGGGGATGCCCAAAGTATGTGAACCCCTGGAAGCAGGCATGAGGGGGGCAAGATTGTCCCTGAGAAAGGGCCTTCGCAGAGGAACATGTACAACAGAGCCCGCCCTTCCCTATGTGAAACCTCCAGCAGCCCTAGAGCCCTGGTGAGAGGGCAGGGAATAGGGCTCTTGAAGGAGGCAGACTTTCTTCCCCTCGTGTCCATCAGAGGCATTTGGTCACCTGTGGCCAGCACTGTCCCCTTCTCGCTCAAAGGGATCTTCAGCTTTGGGTGCAACTTTGTATCTGGGTTCTCCGCCTCCTCGCCGCTGCAGTGGGGGCCTCTGAGCACCAGGGCAATACTGATGCCGCTGGCCAGTTGCAGAGACCCCATGAACCAGCAGGGCCCCTTGCCATGCTGCTGGGAGTCGTATGGGGAGATCTCACAGTTCACCTCCTCCCCATTGCAGTCGGCATGCAGCAGGGACTCAGCATGTGGGATGGATACCAATGGGGCTGTGAACACAGAGGGAGAGATGTAACCATCTGACCAAAATGAGGAAAGCAAATGCAAGCTGATGAGACATACTTGGAGAGGCACCATGCGCCGCAAGTGTCAGTCAGAGCACTCCATTGTAATGAGCTAGGCTTATCAAAGGCTTGGAAAGGATATGTAAGGTTTATCAGAATTATCATATGGCCTTTGACTGTTCATTTTATTTATTCATTGCTTGTACTTACTTATTGCTATGCTTCTGCTAGCAAAAAGCATCCTTTCTTCAGACAAAAGGATGGGAATGCATTCTAAGGGTGCAATAGTACTGTAAGTGGCATAATTCTTGGGACATCTTTTATGAAGTATTCCCAGGAGATGGGCAATCCCAAATCGCCCCAACAGGAGGAGGGAGGTATCTCAACACAAGTTTTCTCATGTCTTCCAAGAATTCCTTAAGGATTGTCTAGTTCAAGAACTGTAAAATTTTACTGCCACTCAAAACTCAATTTTCTGAACTCAGTTAAAGGAAAAGCCTGTAAATGGTCAAAACCCACGAGGCATCTCTCTTACCTCGGCTCTCCAGCTCACCTGAGACTTCAAAAACAATGCGAGAAGAGGAGGCAGCTTTTTTGTGCGGCACTTTGTAATCAGTCGCATCGCCCAGGCTCCCATCATCTCTGACAAAGACGTCCCTCAGCACAAGGGTAGCAGGGTCCTTGGAGAATGAGCCACCAAAGGCACCTAGACCAGGGGCACCCTTCCGACCTTCCCCCACGTAGGTGCAGTCCAGGACTATATCCACCGTTCGCAATGGGGGTGCTGCTGTGGGATCTTTTGCTGGCCCTTTAAGGAAGGGAATGAAGCAGTTTCAAGGCCTGCATGTGTTTACACTCACAAATCCCGCTGCATCCTTCTACCCTTTCTCTAGGAGGGGCAGTAGGGAAAAACAAACAGGAAGCCATGGCCTAGTCGCTACTTTAGGGTTCCTCTTTCTACCGCAGCCAAAGCAGCCCCTCCATTTCTCTAGCATTGTACTCTGTGGGAAGCAGCTATTCACGAGCTTTTACTTGGAGGCCTCAGTTTAAGGGGTGGGGATAAGGGAGTGTAAGCATGAGGTCAGCCTGCTCCCACTGCTGTCCACGTGCGCTCCATCTGCCACGCGCTCCCTCTGCCCAGTAGGTCCCCCTGCCGCACACTTTAACTCACCTGCATCCAGACCCAGCAGGCCACAGAGGAAGAGGAGCTCCTGAATCATGCTGTCCTGGGGAGAGGGGTTTCCAAATGGCCTCCAAACCCAGAAGACTTTACAGGAATAAAGCCAGTCTCAGACCTCTTTTGATTTCCCTTTCACTTTCACAACGTGACATCAGAGACACATTAACTCCTTTTTTACAAAACGTCTTGTCTGAGGGCTTAATGGTCAGGTCTTGCGGAAGCAGAAAAGTGGTGCTTTTGACTGGGATTGAGGGGCATCCGCAGACCTGCATATATTTTATTTTTTCACTGTCTGAGTCTGTGTTATGGCAGCCTCTTCCTGGTGCCCTGTTACGTGCTGTCTCTTCCCTTCTGTGCACACCAAGCCCCGCATGAAGCCAATAACCTCTCTGCATAGGTGGCTTTTAGAAGACTTACCCTTCCTGAGAGACTTTGGGGTAGAAGTTGGTTGGTTGCTTGCTTTGGTTTTGTTGATCCTTAAAAGGAAACACTTGAGAGGTGGTTTGCTCTGAGGCACTATGACACAGCACTGAGAGCCTGGCAGCGTGCCATGCCAGAGCCAGAAAGCAGGAGAGCCTGCGCTTAGAGCGAAAAAGATATCATGGAGAGAAATCAAGCTGCAGCACAGGCATAAGATAGCTCTGATGGTATTTTAAGGACTTTTCTGTCTTTTTTTTTTTTTTTTTTTTCTGCCTCCTTGAGATACAGTAGGAGAAAATGGCTGCTTTTCTTCCTCTGCTGGTCTGTTCTTCTCTTCATGGTCTTGCTAGCCCTGGCAGTGACACAGCTTACCCTTGCCGTGGGCTGCTGTACTCATGTACACGTCCAAGCAAGTCTTGAGGCAGGTTTACTCCTTGCATCCCAATCCCATCTACATGCAGAGCTTTATTCCTACTTGGAATAGAGCCCGAGTCCAATTAATTCTTCCTGCTCCTCAAGGCTCCACTGGAATTGCCTATAGGATCCCTGCTGTTTTTATGCGCGCTCCGTGTCCGGCTCTGGGAGCAGGCTGCCTCCTCGGGTAGAGCCGCGACAGGCTGCGGGAAGAGCCCATCACGAAGGGCTGCTCCATGAGCCGGGGCGGCGCTCCCGGGCTGCCGGCGGCGCTCCCGGGCTGCCGGCGCTGCTCGAGGCAGAGCGCAGCTGCTCTGCGGCTTGCACACGCGCGCAAAGGCAGCTGCTCTCCCTGCCGAGACAAGGCTCCTTTCCCTAATTTATTTCTCCAGCTGCTCTCAAGGGGCCAGAACGACACTTCGAGCCTACAGGAGCCCATCAGGCCACTTTTTTTACACAGAAGTTGGAGGAAGTCTGCAGCCAGTGCTGAATGAATCGTGGCTTACTGCTTTCAGAGAGGTTCAAACACAGTCATAATCTTAGCATTGGTCTTTCAGAAGCAATAAACTGCTCAACTATTCTTTGTAATCAAATCCTTCTAGACATTTGGCAGAGCTGAGTCTTCCTGTTATTGTCCAGAGCTGCAGTCCTTTGCCAGATGGATCACCCAGCCTAAAGGCCCTGGTAAAAACCTTTGCAGCACACTAAGCTAGCTTGTAAATGCAATTTTTCTGTCTAGGTATCCAGTCCAAGATGTCCATTTAATGCTGCTGCTACAACTACTGGGAGAGAGCTGTGTCGTAGGTGTAACTGGTTTTGTATGCAGGGAGCTGAAAGACAGTAAAATAAGCACCCAGTAGTAAATGAAGTGGGGAAGCCTAGACAGCAAGGAGAGAGAAAGTACTGGTTGAGAAGCATCAGGCCAAGAACAATAGCTAAAGGACTATCTAGTTCAGGTGAGGGAGGTGGAGGAGGTCAGGGAGTACTAACAGATGACTATATACTATAGGGTGTCTCAGGTCGAAGTCAGCTGCAAATGACTCAAGATTGTCATTGGACATAGAAGGAAAGCTCTAATAATATATGTGATAAATCCCACAAGGAATTATGCTACAGTGAGAAACTAGCTTCACATGTATGAACTGAAGAGTAAACTCCGATCATCATAATTGGGCTTGGACCTATGTTTTTCATTATAACAGATAATAAATTCCTGCATAATATAGTCATTGAACCAACAAAAGACTACTTAGTTGTAAACAGCAATTAAGTCTCAGAGCAGCTGCTCATCAAAAATAAATTTGGACTGTATGATCATAGTTCATTTCCATATAAATTAAGCAAGAACCTAAGCAAAAGCAGGTCTGTACATGAAGGGTTTTTTTTTCAAAAGGGAAAACATCAAGGATTTAGAAGAACTCATTAGCTTAGTCTATAGAGGTCAAAATCCTGAATGTGGAAGAAACCCAGAATTGCTGTGAGAGATGCACAGCAGTGTTGGAACTTATATCCCAGGTAAAGAAGCAAACTTTCTTCTGTAACTACCTAGATGCTCGGCCAGAGCCACCATGTTACGTGAATGGTGAAGAATAAGAAGGAGACAGACTTGCCAAGAAAACTGCTTACATGTTTGCAGAAATAATGTGACATGTCAACCTGCAAAAGAACCTTCCAAACACAGAGAAAGTTTTTCAGCAATATAAATAAATAACTGAATCAGGAAGGATAAGGTAATTATGCAGAGAGAAAAAAAAAAAAACGGATATATAGTTCTACATGCAGGAAAATCAAACTGAAGAATAGAGCAGAGAAAATGAGAGTAATGAATATGAGGGTATGGGAATTGCCTGATTTGAAAGTACAATTATCATGATGAAACTAAGAAAATTATTTAAGACAAGTATTTCATTGGATTTTTTTTAGCCATAATACTTTTTATTCTTAAGAAAACAACAAGGAGTTACAGACCTTTACAAAATAACATTGTTTACATAAACTTTATCTTGTCAGTGTTCACTCAATTTTGGGAGTTGGGGGCCTGGCAAGTAATTTCTTCCTCCACTCTGAACTTATTGTATTTGTTGCTACGTGGCCTACCCTTTTGTCCTGTAAGAAATATCCTCCCTCGCATGTTACTGTGTAACACTGAATGGGAATTCCTAGCCACTTCCTCAAAGAGAAGCATTTTCTAGAAATCATTTGTGGGTAGTGAACGATGAATATGCAGGAACATCAGAACCGTGACTTTTCGTGGTTTACCATGACCTCTCAGCTCCAATCTTTCAACAACATACTAGTTTAGCCCAGAACAGAAGTCACGCTACAGAACAAGAGTCACAATAAAGCTTATAATTCAGAACAGAGTGCAATTTACTGAGTTCACTAGGCTCATGCAATTTTACTTTGTCAGTAGAAGCCAAAATGAATAAAGATAAATTCTCCATCCCATTTCTTATGCTTTCCATATACTCTACTGAATGTGTCTCTGCTCTACTTTCCCATCCTTTTTGTTTATGTTGAATTGAATTATTTCCTTAGAACACATTTCCAATCCCATCACCTCTTCCACATCCCATTTCCCTTCATGCATGTGTATTTTTACCTTTTTCCACTTGCCTCTCGCCATGTCACTTTTACTCTGCCAGGTCTGCTGTGTCCAAACCACTTACTTTCCTGTTTCTGATTTTCCTACTCCGTTGCCCTCAGCTTTTTTTTTGCCCTGCTCAGACCTCTCTGAAGTCCATGAAGCTGTCATTATGGTTCCTAATTCTTCCAACAATAAGAAATTTATCAGTCTCCAGCATGTGCAGAATATTGTTTTTGCCCTTCACAAGACATGTGAGCAGCATTAATGGGATCCAAGCCATGAAGGTCGAAAGCGTGAGGTGTAAACAGAGAACAACCTCTGTGATTTGCTGGGTCAGATTCACTTTCCCAGTTTGTTCCCTCCACAGCAAAAGAGCTGTTTGAGAAAGTAACAAATGCCATATTTTTTCCTGTTGAATCTATCAAGCTGGCTTTCAGGAAATGTTTTGGGTCCTAAATTCTAATTAGATGCCTAACTTTCTAATGGGGAAGTTTCCCTATTTATTTTTATTTTCCATTAGTTAAATGGTAAGAAGTTTCTAGCAACTGGTATCTGTTAAGGGGGGGGATTCACCATTCTGAGTGGGACTTTGCTGTACCGTCTTCCCTCTTCCAGAGGGAAGTCCATTAACTGGACTAATCTAAAGATCACTGTGGATTTTCAGCTTCTACTGTATAGCTGAACCATAAGCTGTGAATAAATCTTATTGATTTAATCAAATTTACAATTTACAAAACTATGCATATATATTTACCAGGGTGAATTTTTCTTTTTCTTGGTGATTTAAGACCCTGTATATCACCAGCACAGGTTATGGCAGTATCCAAGGGAAAAGAATCAAAGTCTAGTCTCCTAGATGTTGTATCTTAACCCAGGTTGGTCCCTAGAGGCAGTGGTTGAGACATTTCTCTAACTCATACCTTTAATGACCACACTTGCCAAAGCTGCAGCCACCTGCAGTCTGACATTGGCATCTTCTTCCATATCTCAGAACACCTTAGAAATTTCTGTTAGGTTAGAGGGCACCAGTCTGTGTGCCCAAAACTTCTCCAGGCAACAGAGAGGTGGTGCAGATCTAGTCAAGCTGTACCTACGTAAATGCAACTGCATTAACTGCTCTTGCTTCTCTCGGGGACATGGTGTCAGAGCAGCTGCCTATCTTTAAGGTTGCCAAGATGCTACTTTCAAGCAATATCCTTATTACTTTCTTCAGGTTTCTCAATTAAGCAAATAACAGAAAAAGAAATAAAAAGAACATGATGTCAATGAGCAGTGTGCCAGAACCCTGTGGATGACGTTTTAAAAATTAAATTAATGCAGGAAAAAAAAAAAAAGCACGATGTTCCAGATACAGCTGGAGGAAAGCCAATTTTCTATTTGCAAAGGAGAGCTAGAAACAACAATCTTTGCAATCCAATTTTCAAATCTTCTTTCAAATGACCTTGGAAGGACCACGGGGAAGGAGATGCAGGTCGTTCAGAATCTGCGCTTGAAAGTAGAGACCAGCGTCTTTTGATTCTGCTCTTGAGGTTCACACATGCTTGTCAGCAACACAGGGTCCTTCTTATGCTCCACGTCATAGAAAGGACAATTCTTCAGGTGCTCAGCCATGCTTATAGCATCATTGAACTGCCATTTGTTAACTGTGGAGAACAGGCTGCTGAACTGCCAGATCTAATACATGGGGAGTGGAAGAAGAGAGGGAAGAAAAAGTGGGGAGACAAGACTGGAATGTTAGAAAAAAAAGTAATAAGATTTTTAAAAAAACTCAGTTGACATATGCTTATATGTATGCTACTTGTACTGGACAGACTAGTGAAATTTTGATCATGCAGAGCTGGTATAACAAATAAAAATATGGTCTGCATGGTTACGTACCTCATACTTGCTCTTTTTGCTGCTTTTGTCATCAGCTGCTTTTTTTTTTTTTTTTAATGAGAAAGCATCCTTCTACAGTTTTTGGTGCTAATACAGTACTTAGGAAATCCATTAGGATATTAGGGAAATCCAGGACACCTGACTACTGCACATCTACAAAAAACTATGTCACATATATACAGTGTGCAAAAATGGAGATTAGGTGCATCTGAGGTAGTTATAAAGCTGAGTAAACAGAACACGCTTGTGTAATACCTCTCTCTTTCTCTCCCTCTGTCTCAAAACAAAGACTGAAAGACTAAATAAAAGTCACCTTCTAGCTGAAAGCATGTATCAGAAATTTGGAAATAACCACCCCCTAGCAAGTCTAGAAAATTTGGGAGTTAAAGTTATTTCTAGAAGAAATCCAATCTTGTAAAAATAGGAATGGTGCAATTTTTGCACAAAATTGCACAAAAAATGTGCAATTGCATAAAAAATGTGCAATTGCATAAAAATTTGCAATATTTGTTTGCAGTGGTAAGACTGCAGTTAATCACTTTAATATTTGATGTAACTCATCAAATCAATTTTAAAAGTCATATTAGATTTCTGTTCCCCAAAATGTACTTTCTTGTAGGAGAAGGACAGTAGGTGGTTGTGATACAGTTCAGAATTACCTGCACCTATCCTAGTCCTATGTAATCATAGATATTATGCACAACAATCAGCAAGCTCAGTTTAATTACAAATGGAGTGTTTCAAAGCAGAGTCTATGCATCAAAAATAAATCAATATGCGGTCAAAACAGACAGCTAACATGACAGGGCTGGGTATTCTTTAGAGGGAAGGCTGCTGGTTTGAAATTATGCTGTACTAACTGGAGGTAATTGCTATTTGATTACTCAACTGGAATTTCTTCCTTCTACCAAAGGAAGCCACATGCTTCAGTAAATGACTTTAATGGCTAATTTCTGTTTTGGATTTGGTTAATTCATCTTGCAGCCATAGGTTCTTGTTATGCTAATTTAGAATTCACCACACTTTGTATTTTCTCTTAATGGGAAATGCTTTTCATGAATTGCTAAGTTTCCTTTAGGCAATACCAATAAGCCATTAACCATCAGGTGGAAAGCCAGGCCATTAGATCATTTTCGCAACTCTTCTGTGGATTTCCCTCTCTTCTTTTATGTAAGAGCAACAGCAAGGCTATCAGTTAGTTAAAAAAAAATCCTGCAGTAACTGTTTTTTTCATATAGTATTTTAACTGAGCTGTGGTCATATATTTCTTTCCGACTGTCCAAGACAGTCAGTTCAGGTGCTCACATCCCAAGAAACCAGACTTTTATGACAGCCTTGTGAACCATGAAAAGCCTTGTGAATAATGAAAGCCCTAGGAGGTTGATGTGAATCCTAAGCTCCTTTCACAGTCACATATCCTTTTGCTTTGCACTTGTTGGTATTCTGAAGCATATTCTAGTGTCAAGATGCCCTAGGCCAGCTTGTAAAGAGGAAAGAAGAAAGGGACAAATTTCAAGTCCTTTAAAAAATTGTGTATAACCTTTAAGCAACAAGTATTTTCACATCACAGCACCTATCCTAAAAAGTTACCCAAAGCAAACCTGTGTGGGAACTTGCAGCTGGTCAGTAGGTGCTCATTTATACCTTCCTACCTTTGCTTTCCTTCCCTGCACCCTCTGTGCAGCCTCATGATCCTTCCCCCTTTCCTACATGCAGCTTAGCTTGCTATGCTATTTCTTTTTTATCCCTGGAGAGAACCCATGACTATTTTTTTCCCAGGATCAGTCACTTGCCTTTCTGCGAGCTCTCCATGAAGTGCCTCCATGGGAATATCTTTTTTTCTCCCAAACCAGCAGGACCATTCCCCTCTCTTGAAGAAGAGTGGCACAGATTTCCCGCATCAGCACTGATACTTGTGATAGCTGAGATAAGCTGAAGCTGTCCAGGAACCCAGCAATGTACTTGAGCACTTCCACTGGTAGGCTACTCAGTGAGTCTTTATTTCTCCCTCTGCAAACCACTGTGGAGTTGCATTTCCCTGATTCCACAAGGAGGGTGTCAACCTCTGGCTTAATTGCAAATGTCTTGAGAGGCTGGCTGTATATAACCTTGGCCTTAAGTCCAGCAGGGCGGAAGTGGTTTTGGACATAAGTGCATCCCAAGTAGGCTAGTGGACAGCGATGCTGGAACCATCCATCCAGACATGACTGGATATCAGCATGCACATTCTTGAAATGTGATGGGAACTCGTCCCTCCTGAAGAAGTGACTGCACATGAATGTGAAAGCCGAACTGCTTTTGTTGTGTCTCCTTGTTACGCATTCTGTGTAGAGCTCCATGTGAAGTTCGGGTGGGCTTTTTTCATCCACAATATCTGCCAGAACAGCAGTGGAAGAGAAAGGCTCCACCTGAAAGTTGTATGTCTGTGTTGCAAAATCCACAAAAAGGCCATCAATACCCCTTGCTTCAGAGATCTCATGGCCTTTCAGTTCTTTTTCCAGTGCACATAACAGTGTGGTTTTAATTATATTTGCTTTAGGTAGTTCTTCTAGGCTTATTCCCAATTCTGAGGTGTCTACCAACTTCTCTGAGGTTGGCATCTTGTGTCCCAAGGCATCTCCTAGTCGTGCTCTTTTGCCACAATAGCTAACTGGCACTTTAAAGGTGTAGACAGTCTTTACTTCCTGAGCTTCTAAGTTCCCATACACAAAGTCTTTTTCTTTGGGAGTGCAAGCAGCAAGCTGGCCAAAGCGTATGAGCATTCCCCCATGATGTACCAGGTACATATTGTAATCAGCTACACCAACTTCTTTCTTCAACCTCTCCAGGACTCCTTCTTGCCAGGGAGCCAGTCCTGTCATTTCTGCATTTGATGATACCTGTGCAGCCTTTTGGTCTTTTGCTTCTTCTGCATCAGGTGTTTCCTTTGCCTTCTTTGCAGAGGTATCAGTGCAAGGGGCTGATGCTGTTTTCTTGGAAGCCTCCTTGCTCTTTTCTCCCGCACTGACTGCTGAACCTGTTACCTTACAGGCCGAGAGCTCTTTGCTAAAAATGTTCTCCCAGGTTTTGTAACCCCCCAGATCCATTCCTTCTTTGTCCTTTGCCAGTTCCTCACGCTCACGTTGACTAAGCTCAGATGATTGGTTATCACCTTGGGAACCATAGGTTAATCCTCCCACAGCACCTTCTTCCTCCCCTGTGTTTTCATCCATTAGCTCTTCGACTTCACATTTTTCCCTCCATTCTGGAAACAATTCAGCCATTTTCAAAGTCCTGAAAAGTATCTTCTGGTCTCTGAGGGCCAAGGCCGTGTCAAGACAGTCTTCATTCAAGGTTTCCTTCATAATGTTCTCATGGAGGGTTGTGTCTGAATCCACATTTGGCCAGCGATTCCACTCCATTGAGCAGCAGACAACACTGGCTGGACAGACCTGAAGGTGCTTCGCCAGCTTAAAGCGGGCCATGGAGAAAGGACAGCCATAGGCTGAGTTGAGGCAGGAGACGTGCTCTAAGGGACAGAGCAATTGATGCTCCTCCTCCTTGCACATGTGGAAGGTAGCCCCGCAGTGAAGGCGGCAGCTGATCACCATGCAGGAGATGGAGAGCTCAATCGGTGCACGGCAGTGCCGACTGAAGCATCGCTCACAGTGCCTGTGCTGCCCAGCGGGAGGCTTCTGAGCCCGGTACTGCGTGTATCAAACACAAGAAGAAAAGCATTATTGCCTGGAGGAGCAAGAATGGTGGTCAGATTGTGTGGGTTTGAATGCCACGTGGTGGGTGTTCACATGCCGTTTTAGAGGAGATAAGACTGTGGGCAGATGACTTCTGGTTACCTATGGGCAATGACCCCTCTGTTACAAGGTAGCCTGATAGCAGCAGTATATAGGTAGGATCTTAGAGGTCTTTAGCCATTAGACCAACAGAGGAAGCAAAGCTTTGAGAGAGTGAACTAATTTCTGTGCCTCTATTTGCACTGATTTGGTCTACTCCAAACTGCTGAAATCAAGACTGCAAAATAAATTATGTGAGGGCAGAGAAAGGTTGTCCATTTCCTCAATTTTATTTGTGTAGGAAAGATTACTTTTTTTTCCTCCTCCATAGGAAACTTAGTTGGTCATATGGCCATTGAAGGTTGCCATGTCCCCACTCCTATATTCACATGAATATTTCACAAATGAGCCTTCTTTTTTTTCTACAGTAGCAAAGACTGAGAATGAGGGATGTTTACAAGATAACATTTTCCAGTCAGCTAAACAGCTGGGTCAAGGCTGGTTTGCCTGACCTTCCTGGCTCTGCTTCTCTGATCTATCAGTATATTCCTAAATGATGCATCATGTTATGGAACAGAGACTTTCCTTCAGGTTGATTTCTCTGTCATATTCGCTTGGAGGAGCCAAAACCCTGACTAAGGTGATGCTTTAGGCTGTATTGTTTGGAGAGGAGCTCCAGAGTGCAGTGGAGGTTACTGCATGAGTACAACTCATGCAGTAAAATCCATTGAAATCCATTTCTCTTTTCTCTCTCCCTCTTTTATTTATTTTATTTATTTTTTTAACAGACCAAAATTCCCATTTGGTGATCATCTTGATTCCTTTTGCTGTCTCCAGTGAGGGTCAAATAGATATGAAGGAGGGGAAGAGAGGCAGTCTATGCCATGCTCCATTGAGCACTGCAGTGGGGCAGTCAGAGCAGAAGACTAATGACAAATATCTAACCTTGGCAGAGCTTTTTGATAGGAGAGGTCAGGTCTGAGCAAGCTTTTTACAGGATACCTCTTTAAGAAATATATATTTATATATATATATGGACATTTTAAAATCTGGATCATTTATTTATTTTGGAGAATGCTCCCACAAACAAGTCATCATTGCTCTGGTTTTCAGTTTAACCCGTGTACTTCTGAAAACACAGTGTGGAACATTACCTGAAATGGAATAGGTGATTGTGAGTTCATCATGTTTTATATACTGTTTTTGAAGATTCTGTACTCATACCAAGTAATACCATAGCGGGCCAGAAAATAGGGAACCAGGACCCAGGCGACAAGAACGGAAATAAACAATACCAGTCTAATCTCTGTTTCCTAATTCAGCTGCCATTAGGCAGCTCCATAATTTAACATTCTGCAGCTGACAGACTGGATTAACAGAAGTAGTTGTGAATGCCAAGACAAATGTTTCAGAAGTTTCAATCAGCTTTATCATGTAAACAAGCTACATGTTGTCTTAAGGAAGACTGCATTTCAGTACTCACAGTTTTGTACTTCTTTGGTTTCAAAACATAGACAAATTTTTTCCAAACCTCTCTTTAAAAATCTGTAATATATAAAGGAAATATAATACTCTCGAAGTCCAGTAACAAAAATGTTATTGTAATGTGTTGTTGTGCTGTTTCAGTGGCTCATCTTTCACACTTTCACCCTCAGGCCATAGCAGTCAGGAACCAGGCAGCAGAAGCTAAGATGTCTGGGGAACGCACTGCATGTTAGTTCCTGCCCTTATGGAAGACTGCACGTACGTGTTGGAATTTGATGTGCATTGATTGTGCAACACATCTTCATCTTCATCTCATTTGCTGTGCTGTGACACTGACCAGTCGCCTCTTACTGAATCCGCCGCATCTGCCCTCCTGCATAGGCATCCTGCACAGTCCTTTGTGGTCCCTTTACCCAGGGACAAATGGACGCAATGCAGTGTAAGCTTGAGTACCTTGGACTTTCTTTGCACACATGGGATAAAGTCAAGAAAGCAATGCAGAAAAGTAATATTTCATAACTATCTGTTAGCGCATTCCTTGCCTTCTTTTGGTTTCTGCACCGGATTCTGCATAGGGATGGCACCATCATACTAGCTGGGATGGCCCCAGCCAGGTCCAGCCTCTAAATACACACTCTTTAGGATGATATCTGTTTCTCTTTAGACTGTTTAGTTTGATCCACCTCTGTGCAACTCAGAGAAGTGAGAGAAACAGATGTATTTCTTGTTGGCAGCATCCCTGGTACTTTCATTCTTGTAGCATTCTGCTGCAAATATAATTTCTAAAAATAGTCCCAGCTATGACTTGCATAAGGTCAGAGGAAGGCTGGGTACATTACGCTGCAGTAAAAACATGAATGTATGAACAATACTTTCCACTGCAACCCTAACTCTCAGAAATAACTGATACATAAAAATATATCCTGAGGCACAGGCCTTATGGTTCTTACAACCACAGAAAAGATGGCTTGCGAAGTTTCTGAGCCTGCTTCCATATCTACATTATTGTATGCTGGAGCAAATCACGTCAGAATCACTTGTATAAAGAGAAAATAATTTTGTTTTTCTTATGAAAAGTGAACATACCAGAGTATTTAGACCCAGAATCAATTTTCACAGTTATTTGGATCTGCCAAAAAAATTTAGTTTACTTCATCTCTAAGTTGTATATGTTGTTCTGTCAGACAGATCATTTCTATACTTTTCTCCTTACTATTAAATCTCGTAATGTAGAGTCCTCTTAAAAAGGACAAAAAGAAAGATTTTTTTTTTTCCTCATATATATCATTCTCTGCCAGGTATTTTGAATGTGTCTCATATTCTGACATGCTGGTATTAGCTCTGCATTTTAGTTAATGATATTATTATCAATGCTCAATTTACAATCAACTTTCAAAACACTAATAATTTACAAATTCTTGCCTCACTAAGTTTGACACATAAAACTCAGAGAGATGAGATGCATAAGTTAGTGAAACATATCTACATACTCCTTGTTTCTCTACAACTTGCAATATCTTCTAATAATTGGGTTAAAAAAAATAAAATGTTTATTTGAATTATCTTCAAGCTACCGTGGAATAAAAGGATGTAAATTATAGTCCACATTCTGTCCACTTTGGTAAATCTTTATTTTTAGACTGCAATGACAGCAAATCAAGCAAGGTTTAAAAATATACAGCTGCTATTCTAACTGCAGATATATCTGTGTTTGGAGCAGATCTCTTCACTGACAATGATTTATGGTTTATAAATTAAACAGATTTTGGTAAGTGTATATTTAATTCAGTTGTAGTCAATGAGCCAAAACAATACATTTTTTTCCTGTTTGTTATCTGCTATATGCGGAGAACTAAGATAATATATCACATCTGGGTTCTTCTTACAGGGTCAAGAGATGACTCCCATTTTAGGGAACTATCAAAGACACCCACCAGAAACCTTTAATAATTGGCTTACAGAGTGCCTCTGAAATATGATCACAAATCAAGATTAAAAAAAAATCTTTTGAAGACATACAAATGACATAAACAACTTATAAAAATCTCAGGAAACATTGCAGCTAAGAATTTTAAAGTTATGTATGATACTCATACCACAGAAAAAATATTTTAGAGGAAAGCAAATATTTTGGAGTATAGAGGACAGATAGCAAGAATTTGCTATTTCTTTTAATTCTTATTACCCATTATGTGGCCTCTATCTTATTTTCAGCATAACACTTAAAACTTTAAGTACATAGTTACTAATTTCCTTGCAGGCTTTTTGAAGATATTTACTATCTCATTAACTGAGTGGTTCACAAGCCATAATGAATTAATCTTTGGAGTACTAGAGGTAAAAAGATATTATTGCTCCTATCTGGCAACTGGAGCATGGAAAGATTAAAATGATCACAGAGAATACTTTAGATTAAAAATATATGCCACCACAGAGATACTGAGGTTTTGATATTTCACTTGCAGCTGGATGCCTTCAGCACAAAGCCCCCAGGAGGGATGGGGCAGCAAAACATTCTCTAAGGTGGCATTGATATCCCCTTAAACTAGAGACCTTCTCCTTTTGTGCAGTGCAGCATATTGCATTTGGCTGTGATTCTGGAGAGACGATGTCCTGTTCTTCGATACAATGGATTGAAAATAAAAAGCAAATCCAAGAATGCCATCATCTGGCGTCATAGTGACCTCCAGTTTAGCCTACACCCTGCAGCAGGGACAGCGACAACTTGACTTTGCCTTAGGCGTAGCGGGTCGCTGTCCTCCGCGTGACGCCTGCTCTGCAATCGCTGTCCCATGCACGTCCTGCCAACCCAGCTTCACATGAGTCACACAGCAAGAGAGGTGCACCTCGGGGTGGCTGGAAAGGTGGTGTAAAAGCTACAGGTGAAATGTTGTTCAAGAACTCTTGTGAACTGCTACTGCGTGCGTGAAAGCCACAGTTTAAGATATAATAAATAAGATAAGGAGAGCGTAAAGGTTTTCAGTGAGACAACTGTCCTGTCAGAAAACCCCAAGGAGAGATGGAGATGGAGTTAGGGAGCCTTTCCGTGAATTTTCTATCTGGGCATCAGCTGACTGAAGCTGGGCTGTTTTGTGGCATTAGCTGTCGATTCAGAGTTACTGAACGGGCTGGAGTTGCCTTACTTTGAAAAAGAAGTTCTAAATGAGCAGAGATGCTGTGGGTCCCCAGAACAGGGCATCAGTCATGCAGAGACCTCAGCCCCTGCTCCCTGCTTTGCTTTCCTTGCAGATCACAGCAGTACATCAGATCTTCTCCAGCTCCCTAAATGCGGCATGCAGGATTGTGGAGCTGACGAGAGGCTGGGGCACCCCTGGCCTCCCACCCCCACAGACCTGTGCTGCACACACGCAGTACGAAGGCATGCGGGGTTGTTTTTGCAATGTTTATCCAGGAGATGCACTAGTGCTCTACTGGGAATAGGAGGGGAGGGTTGAGGGGAGGCTTAGTCATATCTCTCCTTAGACAAAGGCCAAAAATAAAGAAAAATAAATTCCATGTGTCGATGCGACCCCCTGGGCTTGCAGCATGGTGCTGGGCAACAAGCACGGCCGCAAACAGGGCGGGAGGATCTTGTGCTGGGCCTGCCGGGGAGTCACGCGGAGGGCAGGCAGCGGAGCGAGCAGGGAGGCTGCGACACGCGGCGCCCTGCAGCTCCCCGTGCGTGTGAGGGGTCCCTGGGCTCTCCGGGTACAGGCATACGCTGTGAAGCAAACTCCTAACTGTGCACCAAGAACTGGCAGATGGGTTTAGTTCTGGTTTAGGTTCAATAGCCACTTTGAAATAACAGGTTTGAGTTTAATTGCAGTTTCAGAAAAAAAAAAAATAGTTTAATCTGTTTTTTTTTTTTTTTTTATCTTTGGGCTCAGGTTCTATTTTGCTCCCTGGTAACAGTATCATTAACACACTTCTCTGAAAACTTCTTGAGAAAATCAGGTGAGTGGTTTTAAGTAAAACAAAACAAACAATTAGCCCAAGACAGTTGCCCAGCACAGAGAATTTCAGAGCTAATGAGCTATGAGAGCTAACTCATAAGAGAATAAAAACTGCTAAGCAGAAATAATGCTAAATGGTACAGTAGTGCCTGCAACACTTCTGGTTCTTACTCCATCATTTTTTTTTCAGTACAGTTTTGCATTTGAACATATTAAAAGTAATTGGATTTTAAGTCTTAGCCCTTTTGCCACAAGATTGCTCCTGCTTCGTCTCTGATCCTAAGTGTATCTTCCTGTATGACTCCTTTTACTTTTCCCCAGCTTCTTGAAAATTACAACTGAATTTTTGATTTACTGTCGAGTCTGAAGTTCCCATTTTATAGTCAGCATCTTTGTCAAAACAAAAACAAATACAGTGTCGCAAATCATGTCAAATCCACTGAATAAATAATGGAGGTTCTGTTTTTAGAGTAACGTGTCACAAAAGTTAACAGCTGCCTGTCTTAGGGTGTCATTTAAGACAACTTCTGTTTGATTATTCTACCTCATCCTAGCCACTAAGATTATTTTGAAGGCATGTCTGGATTTTCATAGCTTGGCAGAGTAACCATCAAATAAGCTTTGATCAGCAAAGACTCCAACTCCACTTACAAAACCTTACCTTAATCATAGAGTCCCTGTGTTTGCACCAAACACTTGCTCACTTGGTTTTGCTCAGCTGGGCTGAAGGGAGACGGATATGGGCTAAGTGGAAGCAGAGAAAGAGGACGGAATGGGAGGGCACTGAGCAAGCCCAAGCAGAAACATCAAGCAGTTTGGGATGTTAAAAATAAAAGCAGTGCATGTGACCATGTAGGTCAGCTTACAGAGCTGCCTCTTCCACTGTATTTATTAACGCTGTAGCTACTGGAGTGAAACATAACAGAGAAAACCCAGAGAAAGAAGTAACCGTGTGCTCTGTCCTGGGTACTTGGAGGTGCAGGTCATATTTTCCAGAGCTCTGCAGGTTTCCTGTCACTCTCTGAGGAAGATTTGGTTCCCAGTACTTTACAGCTTGTCCCTTATTTGTGCCTTTTATAGATTTCTGCTCTTCCAGTTGTCACTATGTCCCCCATTCCTATTGTAATGAACTGCAGCAACAGATGCAGATAGCGATGATGTGTGTCTGAGCCACTGCAGACAGGGGAGGGAGATCTCCCAGGGATCACCCTGGGAGAGGGGTGATCCGGGGAGAAAAACAGCTGGCCGGGTCCAGGCCCTCAACGAGGGGTCTGTGTAACTCAGGCCACTTCACTGCACAGCAAAGGGGTCCAGGCAGCAAGTGGGAGAGAGCCCTAGGGGTGCATTTTGCAGGGCCTCCCTCCCCAGCCAAACCTGGCAGTAACAGCCACGGTAAGCAACCTTATTTAAAGGTTAACATGGGACTGTTGCAAAATTTCAGGTACATATATAGTGAGCGGGCACAGAAAGGTGCTCTGCAGTGTCGGTGACATTCAGGTAGTGCCTGAGATGGACTCTGACGTCGTGTGGCCCGTGTGTCCTTTGCCTTGGCAGCCGGATCTCCGTTACCGCGCACGGGAAAGGCCACCACTTCTGAGCAGTGCCGGGCACCGCTCGCTGCTTGTCCGCGAGCCCCGAGCAGAGCAGCAGTGAAACCCCTTGTCTTCCTCCTTCCTTGCTTCCTTCCTTCCCTCCTTCCCTCCTGCATGAGGACATGTTGCTGCCTCTCCCTAGCGGGTGCTTGTCCAAACTACATTTGGGGGCACAGCCAGCCCCGGTGACCCTGCTGCGCTACGTGTCTCCTTCACCTTGTGAACACAGAGCACCTCGTCACTGCGGCGGCAGCGGCTCAGAGGCCCGAGCTCGCACCAAGGTTTCTGCGAGTCCCCGGTGACTCGCATGCTTTCAATCAGTGCAGGCAACTGTGTTTTCATTTTTCATGTTGAACAAAATGTCAGCAGGTGACAACCAAGAGCTGCTGGTGCCAGCTATAATTTTGTAGTGCTAAATATGGTAAACAGCCTGCTTCCATGGCCTTTTTTAGCAAGGGCTGTATTATCATGATACCATTTTCTATCAGCCCATTCCACTAGGGAAGACGGGGGTGAGCAGTCACATGTCTAAACCTGTATTTCACCCAATCACAACATTATCACCAATCTGTTCACCCCTTTCACCTCTCCTCCCAAACTCAAGCCTAGGGTCATTCTTCAACCTTGTCTCCCTGGAATGCCTTTAATGCTGTCATTAGCTGTTTGGACTGTACTTAAATACATATCACTTTTATATGAATCACAGTACTTCTCAAAATCCGGTTCTTTTGGCTCAAAGTAAACTCCCTCCAGCTGAGTGAACTGGGAGAACTATAAATATTTAGTGCTTCAGAAGCAGCTGTTGTCAGAAATGAAGCTTCTCTCTATCTCCATTTTGCGGGCACCTGGGGTCAGCCTGCTCTTAGATCCCTGTGTTCCCAGGAAGCCTGAACTCTGGTGGCGCTTGTTACTGCTTCTGCGTGCTGCTCGGTGGCCGCTACGGGCCAGGGAGCCTGACCTGTGCACGGCGCATCGACCTGCTGCCTCACGTAACACAAGCCCCTGTGTTTCGCAACGCTGCGAGCGAGGGCTGTGCTGCCAACAGACCAACGTCATTTGCAGCACTGTTTTAGGACATGGTATGGCAAAACCTGCCGCATTATCACAGTTCATGCTCAACAAAAGGTGCAGGACGGGGAGAAAGAGAGACCAGAAGCACAGGGGCAACAGGGAGTGGGAATTCATCCCTTTCCCTGCCAGACACCCTTGCGTTGACTCGGCTGTGCCTGCAACCACACTCTCAGCAAGGCGGGAGCCCTCGCGGGTCTCTGCCGCTGCTGCTCCCTGCGCTGGCTTCATTCGAGGTAGCCTCTTCAGCGACAAATGCTTGTCAATGCTGCCTGTTTACTGCTACAGTGCAAGAAATGGGAAAGCCGTGGAAGAAATATGTAACTTCTTCCAGTTCTGTGGTGTGGATGCTTTGGGAGAATGCGGTTGCCAGTCTGCTTTATTGTCAGATCTGTGGGGTACAATCACCATGCTATACAGAAGGCCTGTATTTTACCCCCACGTGCATATACGCATTATACATGTATGTATTGTGCTCCCTATATATTAGAGATACCGTGCTCACCTGGCAGCTGCTGCGGCTTTCCGTGCTAGCCGCGAGGCCGTTAACCAGGGCTGCGCTCCCGGCAGCCGCTCGGCTGCGGCTGAGCGCCACGGGGGCGCGTTCCGCCCAGACCGCGGTGCCGCGGCCTCCCCACGGGAGCGAACGCGTTTGCGCGAGGCCGGCCGTGCGGGGCCGGCGAGCCCTCTGCCCTTCACACCGACTCACGGCCGCCCCTGCCGGGCCGGGCCGGGCCGG
>VZSG01000717.1:318467-338239 GCA_013398315.1 Nothoprocta pentlandii
GGGAAACTTTCCCCGCGCTTCTGCTGAGCCCGCCCGTTTTGATTTCCCTGGCGGTCCCGGTCGCTCTCCTGAGAGCTGTTGCTTCTCCCAAGCATCGTCTCGTGTTTTAGATTACTCCAGACCGATTGCAATGTTTTTTCTTTGCCGACGATCTGTGGTGCAAGGTTTGGGCTTTTTTTTCTGTGGACGTGAGGACTCTTTCCCTTTGGCATGTGTCTGGGGAATCTTATAAGCAGCAAAAATTCACCCCATTCATGATCTTTCAAATTTGTATACCTCTTGCAAGGATAGAGATAATGATGATTTTAAACTTTGCCTCTTGAGGGCGTTTGATGAATGCTGAAACTCCAAAGATGCCAAGGTTTGTCATGAGCTGTGAAAGTACTGGGCTGCAATTCTTGCTGAAATCCCAAACGATGCTGACTGGTTGTGCTTCGTATTCTTGTTACCTGTTTTTATTCAAACAACCGCTTCTCTCTTTTTGTTCCATGGTGTGTCTTTTGCCCCCCCACTGGCTACATTACCACCTGAATTGACATTTGAATGAGCAAGTTGAAAGTAAATTTGTGTCTAACTGGAATAGAGTTGTGCCTGTTTATTGTACATTAGATGTACCCACAGGCACTGGGAAAATGACATGCAGCTTGAGCTATGAGATGACCTATAAGGTAGAAGTCCTTCTCAAAATCACTTTTCATATAGATGCATATAGGGCTGAGGAGTATGATTTATTTCCCCGCCTCTTTGAGGCTCTAGTATTATTTAGCAGCATCTTTATTGTGTCCCATCTCTAATTCCAGCGCTGTACGAGGATGTGTCCTTTTTGCCATCAGTGTACCACCCATCAGCTCTTTCTGGTGTTAAACTCTGTGTGGGTGTTTCAGGCCTGACTTGCCTAGGTGGTATATTTAGGTCAGTGCTAGTTACTACCGCTAGTTGAAGAAATCCCAGTTCATTGTGATTTGAAAGCAAGGAGAAGGCACAGGTTTGTTTGAGCAGCACAGTCCAAAGACACTGCTGAAACAAAAGGTACTGCAGACTTCGGATATTGTAGCAGCTTATGAAAGGTTCTTTATCAGAACTATAAAGCATAAATGAGTATATGAACAGATTGTTTAATAATTGCATTCCAGTTTCATTGTTTCAGTGCAGTGCTTTTTCTTTTCCTTTTTCCCTCTTTTTCTCTTCTTCCTTACTGAACCAACTAAAATGAACAGAATTGTGTCATATTTTAGACTGTCTTTCTCTAGCTGGCAGTCTTTTCTGCTTTGGTATCTTCTGTTTTGTCTCTTCATGAGACTCTGGCATTTTTCTGTAGTGTTTTACAAGTCTTGGATTGTCAAAGAGCATCTTAATGCATCCTTAAGAACAAAGAAGGAAAGTGTATCTCTAATGGCAACATTGCTGGTAAGGAATATGAGGTTAGTGGAGCCAAAATGATAAGGTCTGTGTGAAAAAGCGTAAAATAGAGGTGTGAAACAGGTGATGTGATCTAGGGTTTATGGTTCAAGTTAGAAGCCTGGGGAAATAAAAGTGACAGCAGATAGGGAAGTTTAGGGGGTTTGTTTAAATACTTCAGAAGGCAAAAGAGAGTAGGGGTATTGGGAGTCCAATAGGCTATGCTCAAGTGAAGATAACAGTTAAGGAAAAATAAGACATTAAAGGAAATGTTCAACTGCTGGAATTTTGTGAGAGGTTGAAATGTCTAAACAGGAGTTTTTGGAATGAAATAACAAGCAACAAGTTAGAAGGACCAGACCACTTTTGTTTCCAGAGAACAAATTTGAAAGCTGAACTGATAATGGAAGCATCTAGCCTCAAATTAAAAGATTAAAGAATAACAGAAGTCCTTGTTTAAAAAAGAATAATAATGAAAAAAGTCCTGGTGCAAATTTTAGAGGTAAGTGGCATTGATGTCCTGGAAAGTCTTCAATTTTTCTAGTCTGAAAAAAAAAACCTCCCCAAAACTCTCACCCTCTTGCAGCCTTTCAAATCTGTCAACAAAGTATTGTATTTGCAAAACCGAATGTGGAGTTTTCAGGGTACAAAATGCTAGCAAAGTCTGGGCTTGTTTTCAGGAGGGTAGAGATACTCTGGAAAACAGCAAGGATAAGTTTAAACAGAACATGATGTGAAAATCTCTTCTAAATGAACATGTGCAACCAAAATCTTCAGAAAGGACAACTGGAAATCATACTGCATATTGTGCTACCTTGTTAATCTCCTGAAATGCATTAAACATTGTGTGGCTGTTACAATTCATTATGAGAAAAATGCAACCAAATTGGAGGTGGTCTAAGGCAGAACACTACATTGCCATTACCAGAATTGTTTTAAAAAGCATGCTAGTAGTGAGAAAGTTTGGGGAAAAAGTGATCGGAAGTGTTAGTGTATTGCATGTTACATGCTCACTTCTGTCTATTCATTTATGTAATACAGGGATTAAATTTATTAAAGTGAATGCTGCTAAGCAATGCTAAATTTATTAAAGTGAATACATGCTAATTAATGCTGAGTGTCATGAGGTGACAAAAGCTAAAACATCAGAAGTGGAAGAAATAGGTTTACATTTCTTTGTGTGTGTGTGTATATATAAATAAACATACACTGAACTTTAGGAGTATACTCCTAAAAGATTTAAGATTTAGATTGTCACCATCTGCTGAAAGTTTACTTATGATCACATCATTCTGCAGTGATTATTTTCACTTCTATTTTTGTTTGGTAGTTCAGACCACTTGTTAGGCTCTGCAGCTGTATTCATATTTTTTTCTGAGAATCTAATTGGAGTTTGTCACCTAAATGTATATATATTTCTTTCTTACAGCATGGGTATAAAGTTTAGATTACAAATGACTAATAAGCTGATTTTTAGAATTAATCAACCTGTAATTATACGTCCTGATCTCCAAACAAGCCATTGTAAGCCTAGAAAATGTGGTGCTAAGGTTGTGTGTGACACATGCCTGTTGCTGGATAAGGACAGGACTTTGACAGACAGACCATCTAAGCCATCTGATGGTAATTTCGTGTTGAGAATTAAATTGTTACAATTTCTATTGGCCTAAGAAAGGATGAAACTGCTTCTTAAAAGATGCAAGTTTTTGTAACTTCCACGTGACCACTTATTTAGCTGCCTAAAAACATGTTTGGTTTGTGTTTCCACTATTGTGAGAAACAGCACAGAGGTAAAGGAGATGCTAGGTGTGGATGAGACAAGGGAGGTGAAGTGGGCATCCCGGAGCTTTAAAACTCTGTCGGGTTTTTGGCTCAGTGTGGTGGCCGATCTGGTGGCCAGTGAGGCCACCACTGAGGTGGCTGACTGGTGGCCAGTCTTCTGCAGCTGTCTTGTTGATGTGCTGAAGTAGTATGCTTTCTGTAGAATTTTGACTTTCTGTTTTTTGATGTTTTTATTATTACTCCTCAATTACCTGGGAGAGTATTGGCACATGATGTGTATTTCTTAATGTAGAGTTGCTGCAGCCAGTGTTCTGGTTGATTTGCAAATTTGGTTGAGTGCGAATTTATAATCAAGGAAGGTGTGGGGTATATTTGGTTTCAGAATCCACTGCCATTTGCAATCCTGAATACAAGTTGTATTAAACTACAAAACTAACTTTATTTAAAAAAAAAAGCTTATTTTTAACATAATGTATATTTAAAAAGTGTATGGTCTCCTTTTCATTTAAGAAATGCTTCAAGATCCTCTGATGTTCTCCTGCAAAGAAAGTTTTAGTTCATGTTAGGATATTAGAAATGTTAGAATGACACTTTTGTGATGACTATTTAGTGATGCATATGGCCGCTTTTCAAATGGTCCTCTCCTTAATTATTACCTTACAGAAAATATATTGTGTTTCAACTAGTTCTGTAAGGCTACATAGGATGTGCTGCCTTCTTAACTAAACTGAGAATAAATCTTTGTTTTAAAATGAAAGTAAATTACATTTTGTTTTGGCACACAGAAATAATGGCTTCTGTTATTTTATACAAATTAATGTACTTAAATATTTAGGGCTTTGAAAACTATATTTGCTACCTTTAAGTGGGGGGAAAAAAAACATTAAAAATGAAACTCAAAAACAGCTCAGAGAACTTGGTGATGGTAAATATATGGTGAGATATTGGATATACTGAGTTAATCCTTTATTGATTCTTTTTTCTTTGGTAAAACTTTTCCAATAAACCCTTGTAAATTCATTACTACTTAATTGCCCAAGCAGTGTATGTGGGAGTATCCTCAAAAGCAGTCTAATCCTCAAACATTTATAGATACACTTAGGTGACCGCTTATGGTTGTTGGGATGTTTACAATTGATTAGACTTGCCTACTGTGTTACTGTTTGAGGCAACTACTTTTTAGTGTCTTAAAGGCAGTTTAGGGATTTGGCATGCTGGTTTTTGCTCTGACTTTGGGCATGTCTCAAGAAACGGTTCTTTGTGAGTAGAGAAAGTCTTGTCTGAATATCAGCTGGTAGTAGTGTATTCAACTGATTTCTCAGGTTTAATCAGCATTTCTGCAAAAATATGTATTTTTTAATACAAAATTTTCTGTAATGCAATACTCTTCTCCCCCTTCTTTCTGTGGAAGAACAGGAGATCACATTGATGAAAGGAGACATCCCTGTGGAGCTGAATTGGCTGGAACTGAGAGCACGTTTTCTTAGCATTGTTTTCATTTCTTTTCTTTTCTTTTCTTTTGTTTGTTTGTGTCTGAGCATGTCTTTTATATTAGAAAATGAGTCAACACTAAGCTTTCTAATTTATTTGTATTTTAAAGCCCCATATTGTGTAAAAAAAGTACATCTTTTCAGGCCATGCATCATCTCCAGCTTTAAATTGTTTGGGTAGGCTGCAGTCAAGCTTGCCAAATGCCCAAAGAAGTAGAGCACTCTGAATTTGTAAGATGATCTTGACCTGCTATTTCAAAGGTTGATAAATCTGCCAGAACAGAAACAATTGTGAATTAATACTACTGGGCATGGGGGGGGTGTGGGGTGGGGCCAGGAAAGTGCTTCTAGGGAAAGATAGACTTGAAGGATAGATGCATGAATGGTAATTCCATGAAGAGATCTTGCTGCTTCTGTTTTTTTTTTTTTCTTTTCTTTCTTTTTTTTTTTTTAGGAAAGATTGCTAAGACGAAATTGTTTCAAAGCTGCATATTCTGTCCATGCTTAACTGATAAGGTTGTGTTAAATTTGAAATCATTTTAGTCTTGTTTTTTTGTTTGCCGAAGGTGCTTATTCTACTCCATCTCCAACATTCTTGTGATCACATGTGATGCTGTGTTTGCTATAGGGAGAGTGTTACTGGTCTTATTTTTCTACGTAGACTGAAACTTGCCCTTCTTTCTGGTGAATAGCACTGATGTCTGTCCCTGCTGCTTCCCAAAGCCACAGCAAATGAAATTCACATCATCCTTTAGTGCTACATTTTGGAATAACATCAGGAAAACGTACTTTTAGTGCTATTGTTAGTATTTTGCAGTGCTTGAGATGCATTTTGCAGTTCAATTTTTACAAGTAGAGAAGATTAAGCTGAAGTGATAGCAGTTGGCTGTATGATGCTTGAGCAAAACCTTTTGGTAACCTAGGTAAGCATCCTGTCTTCAGACTCTGGCAGAGCTATGTGATGTCTAGAAGTCTTTGGAAAACAGCAAAAAATAATCCTGTCCCTCAAGTAATAAGGGTGTTTCTACTGGTGAGCACTCCTGCATAATCTCTGTTGAACTCCCATTGACCACAGGGATCCATTATGCTTTGTCAAATATTTTTGCAAAAGAAGCAGACTCAGTGTCAGTAAAATGTGTGTCTTGTTGAGTCAGTTTTTTTCAATCAACAGGAGGGGATAATGAAGAGATTCATCAGTTTGCTGATTTTATGCACTTTCTTTTTACACAGATTTACATTGTAAAAAGTGTAGAAACTTAGTGGATGTTTTCTGGTTTCTCTGGGATGATGGAAAATACCATTAGAGGTTTTCTGGGGAAATAGCGTTAATGCCTAGATGGTATTTTTTTCAGTGTGCAATATGTCTTCATCAGTATGATTGGCAGGGCCTTTAGTTATCTGTCACTTCCAAGGAAGCTGGGAGTTTGCTGCCACAAGGTACAAAAACTTATGTTACCCTCCTGAACTGTTGCCTTTGGTGAGAGCAATGAATGACCAAGTGCAGTTTTCAGAATACAGTTGTTTAAACTGGAACAGTTTTTGAGTCTCTCATTAAGAGCATCAGAGGATGGCATAGCCTGTTGCCAGAGACCTATGAGCTGGTAGTGTCTGTCTGTAGGGGTTTGATGTTAGGAATCAGAATCATAAGGAAACTTTAGTTCTGCAAAGAGTCTGAAGTTCTAAGGCAGAGTCAAGCTATAAAGAAAGATGTTTAGAGTTGAAGGTTTTGTAGCAGTTGCACAGTTTTGCAGCATGGCTGAAACATTTCTTAGCTTCAATTATTTGAGCTGCTTTTCACATCTTTGGAGCGCTGCTCCGATAGCATCATTTCCAATATAGTTTGTTCTTTCAGGATTGACAGCATCTGTTCTGGCTTTTCACTGACTCTTTAGAGGCAGCCTGAAGGAGAGAGTGAGCACTTCGGCAGTAAAACGGAGCTCACAACTGGGCCTCCAGTGAATCATTTCCTTCTGACAACTGTTATTTAGGAACTGTAGACTGGTAGTGTCTTAGAACATGGATCTTCAAGGTAACTTCTTCTGGTGATCAACTTATAGTGTTTCTCTTCAGCATTTTTGTCCACCTTCCTTTTCAAGTCTTTCTCTTCTAATTTGTTTGAACTGGAAGGTAAAATTCCTTGGACAATTTTACAGCTTAAATACTTTGTTTTCTATTTCCACTTCTAATTGCAAAGAAGAAAATGTGGACTCTACCATCTTTGGTATCAGCAGTATGTTTAGTAGTCTTATCTTCAGTCTTTTTGGGTTGCGTGTGCTCTTTTGTAATTCTTGATTTTGAGGCCTGTATTTTTACATCTGGATACTACTGATGTGTAGAATGAACAAAAGTGTTAGTCACATGCCATTTCTTCTAGAAAAGTCCTTAAACTTTCCGGTGTGATTCCTGATTTAAGAAGTCACAAACGTGTTTTTATCCTGATCTATGTGATAGCTTGGAAAGGTAGGTTATCAAAGTAAGTGACTCTGCATTTCACACTGTCTCTGATTTTTNTTTTTTTTTTTTTTTTTTTTTTTTTTTTTTTTTTTTTTTTTTTTGCCTTGATAGTGAAGAAATACACGCTGACCGCTTCAGGTGGGCAGTGCTTTTCTCATTTTTCAAAATTTTCAATTTTGGATAGAGGACCTGTCTTAGCTAAAACTTTGGGGATCCTCATTGCTTCAATGAGTGTAGACAATCAAGAATGGATGATGTTTTCAGTTTAGTAAAGTGTTTTATTTGAGGACTACCAGATTGAGGGAGAGAAAGTGTCGTGTGAGGTTTGGGTTGTGCTGCATAAAAATTGAAGAGTACACCATGAAAACTTACCAGGTCACTAGAGGTTTTTAACTAGAGAAGAGACTATCCAAAAAATGGAAAATACGCCGCTATCTTTAGGAGAGAAAAGATTGGTAGAACGTTTCCATGACAACCACCATAGATTTTTATCAGAAGTGTCATGAATTTTTTTTTTTTTTGTTGGGGGGGAGGAATCTAGGGCTTAGTGTTTGCTCTGGAAAAAAAAGTCCTATGGGTGAATTCATAGTGACTTTTACTAGTTAAGCCCCAATAAATTGGCATAAGGCTAGTGGAAGGGCAGTTGGAAGTTGTTATGCCCCTTTGATTTGGTCTAGGGAAAAGGCTACATTCTGAAAAGTGGAAAAGAAGATTTATACAAAGCAGTTATGAATGACCAAATCAACTAACGTAGGATTATTTTATTCTCAATGATGAAGTAATTTGTGTCGTCACCCTGAATAACTCCAGTGATGTTATCGGTAGATCTGGGCTAGATAAAATGCTGGATGTGGTCATAGAATTCCTTACCAGTAGTCAAAGAAACAGTAAGAAAAGGGTGCTGTTCTAGATTTAATTTGAGGATAAGAGCTTCTTTTAAAAAATAATTTGAGATTATACAGTTTAGATAGAAAGTTATATAAAATAGATATGTGTTGGGATTATATTTATTTACTTCCAGTGACAGACTATTATAAAATATTTTTGAAGTCTTTACTAGTGGAATTAGTTAAGTATTTGAATAGTGAAGGAAGCTATATTTTTGTTCTGTGAAAAGAAGCAACTCATCTCTCCAGTCATTTGGTGGTAGGAGTTTCTAGGAAGGCTTTGCTCCAGGTGAAGCACAGTAGGCTCTCTCCACAGGTTTTTGTGTATACAGGCTGACTGTAGAATAGAAGAGAGTTAGTTAGCAAAGTGAGCTGTCCTGAAAGTCAGGAATAAGCATGCCAAAAGGTGTACCTAAAGCTTGTAGAGAGTCTAACACCAAATAAGGATAATCCTTATGCTATAAAAATACAGCTGCCAGAGTGACTACCATTTAATAGCAGTTTTATGCAACTGCTGAGCAACGTGATATACTTCATTTGCCTGATTTAAAGAAAGCTTACAACAAAACACTTATGTAGCCTTTTACCTCAATTTCAGTTTGAACTATGTCTGAGTTCACTTTTCTTATCTCTAGAATATATTCAGTTTTTATTTCAGAAAGTTTCGGGAACAGGAAAAAAAAAAGTATTTATTAGTCTCAGTGTCTTTTTACTGATAAAATCCAGGGCTTCTCCAAATAGTTCTTTCAATATCCAGGTTATAGTTGTTTATAAACTAAAATGGAAGGAAAATGTTAACTCCAAATGTACTGCAGGAAACATGAAAATTTAAAACTCAGGCACCTAAATACATACAGAAAGTGGTTTTTAGGTTATGTAGGAAAATTCTAGAGTTTCTAGAGGATCTTTCTGTAGAAGATTTTTTTTTTTTTTAAAAGGAAGCTTTTTATGAAGAAACTTTTGAACATAATTAGGTGAGAAATTACCTGTATGCTGACCTTTTTGTTATGCAACTGAGTTTAAATGTGGTAGTTTCATGAAGCTTAACAGTATTAAAAACATGTTCTGGTGGCCAAGTTTTAACTTGAGGTGAAGCCTGAAATATGTCTCTTTGAAAGTGGAGTCTGATGTTCTATTCTATACACTGTTTTCTGGCATCAGCCAATTACAAAGAGACTCTAATGAGAAGCACATTTCAGTATCCTCTTTTTCTAATCTCTTAAAACTCTTTGCTAATTCAAAGAAGAGGTCAGAGTAGGCTTGCTTACATTTGTTGTGCTTTGAGATGAAAATCCGAGCAGTTCAGAGACTGTTGCTGTGTTTTAAAGTAAAAAGTGTATGCGGGATCTCATTTGGTGGTTCTGTCCTTATGGAATTTGATGCAGGTAGCATCTATTTGAAAGAAATTTTCAAAGATCCTGTAGTTTTATATATAGCATGATATCCTAAATTTTGTATTATAAAGCTGCAGATATGGCAATATTAAATTATGTATCTATATGAAGATACATGTCATAGTGAGCTGTTTTAGAAATCTCTTCCTGTCTTTTCAAAAAAGTGATGTAGGAACAGAAGCAGTAGCAGGGTAGAGCACTGAAGGTAGAGACTTGATCTGCAGCTCATCATGGGGATTAATAAATGAACTAAAGACTATGAATGAATTAAAATGATGTAAGACCACATCACTGTTGAGTGAAGGCAGGAATACTTAAATAGTTTGTTAATTTTCCATGTAACATTTATTAGTGTAACTTTCTTTTTGTCTTGGTCTACTTCTGCCTTCTACAGTGCCCCCTGCCATGTACATCTCAGTTCTTTCTTAAATATATATAACTTATTCATACCTTGCAACCACAAAGAGCAGGTTTGATGTTCTGACATGAGAGACTGGCTCTCTGAAGTGCCAGTTCAACTCTGTGAAGTTCTACTTTATACCTTCGAAGCTGCTACAAGTTAGGTGGTAGGGTGTGAAAGGGCAGTGACTGGAGGTGCATGCCTACCAGGGATGCGAGACGCAAACAGAACATAAAATGACGCGTTGCCGAGTGACTTTATTTTGACATTTTCTCTTTTTAATTGCACTTTAAAGGAATCATGACGACCTCAGGAAAAGAGAACTTCCGCCTGAAGAGCTACAAGAACAAATCTCTAAACCCCGATGAAATGCGTCGCAGGCGGGAGGAAGAGGGTCTGCAGCTGCGGAAGCAGAAGAGAGAGGAACAGGTATTAAATACAGCTGTGATAACTATAATTAGTCCTCAAATGGGCGTCATCTTGCAAAAATATGTCCCTAGCTCTTTTTGACCCTCAGAAAAGCTCATTCCTAATTGTTTGTGCCCTGCCAAATTCATGCAGTGAGAAAGAGAAGTCATTTGCAGTCTTCTGCAGATGGTGCAAACTTAGTGAGTGCTCCTCATTTGCTCGAGTGTAAGATTCGCTCAAGTGCTTAGTAGCTTGGCTAAGCAACTTAACCTTAGTTCTAGTTATCTAGTTGATAACTAGAACTAAATTGGCTAACCTAGCTCTGACAGTAATTGAGCCTCTTCCATTTTGTTGAGTTGTGGTGGCTTTGATCTCTTTTTAGAGAGTAGAAAGCTAAAGTGGGACGACAGGAAACTTTGCAGCTAGAAAAGGAGGAGGAAAGGGTCTAACCAAGTCCTTATAGGTTGTTGGAAATGTTTCCTTGAGGGAAGAAATAGATTGCTGCCCTGATTATTCTCAGTTTTCTTTCTCAGAGTTCCAGTTCATTTATGAATTTACAAAAGTTCATTCTCTGTCTGTACTTATGGGACTAATACTTTGAATAGTGGATTTAATATATGTTGCACAGCCTGATGATTGACAAAAATGTTTGTAAACATTCTTGCTTGTTCCTATTCTTGTCTTAGTAGTGGTTAATACTCCAAATAGCAAATGGCAGGTGCTAGCATTAAATGGAGAAACAGCAGCTGTGATAAGAGGTGATGAAAACCCATCTTCTCATTAAAAAGAGGTAGATTTGAGAAGTTATTGGACTCGTTCTCCTGTTCATAGGAAACCTTATGGATTTGATTGAAATCCAAGTAAAGTTACAGTAAATCTTTTTCACCTGTGTTCTGGTTTCTGAATTTCCAACAAAGATAGAAGGTTTTGATTTAGAATCAAAATGGTTCTAAATGGTAGGTTAAGTCTTCAATGTGATTTATTATGTCTTTCACAGTGTCAGTGCTAGGTGCTTTGAAGAGAAATCCATAGTCTGGGGAGAGTTGAGAGTGCTTTACAGCACATTTTGCTGATTTCAGTCAGGTACAGCAGGCGACATTCTTAGATCACTGATACCAAGGAACATCACTGACGTTATCTGTAAAGCTGCTGTTAAATTAGAAGAATTATGGGACACTTCAGAAATCTCTTATTTTTGCCTCTGACCTTTCCAGGACCTGATTACCCCAAGTTGCCCAATAAAGAAGTAATAGGATTAACAATTTTCTTTAAGGAAAGAAAACACTATCTGGACTAACCATGTGAAGTATATGAATGTAGAAGTGGAGCTGGCTGCAAAGTACTTTTTTTTTGCTCTTTTAGCACTGCAGCTGTTTCAGACTCAACGTGTCTGCAGGTACTTCCCTTTTAAGTGTTTGACACATAGGTCATGGGGATGGCCAGTGTTTGACTTAATAGTCGACTGCTGCTGAGAATGCCACTTTGGCCATTATAGTTGCAAGTTGGAACCGTGTGAGAAAAAAGAATGTTCTTTAACTGAGCTGTTTTCATTTGCAGCTTCCTGTTCTGATTATTTTCATATATACTGTGTTTTGTTGTCTTAAAATTGTTTTTGTATTTTCAGCCTACCCCCTAAAAAAACCCAAACAAAAAAACCCATACACACAGCCCAGCTGTCTCTTAGCACCCCACTGAAATCTCCATATTTTCACATAACTGGAAAACTATGAATTTTGGCTTAGATTGTGAAGTGCAATGTTTATGCAGTTTAGTGGACACATTGTACAATGCCTCCTAGTAACAGCAGGTCTGTGCCTGGTCTCTGTTTTGTCTGTGCACTGTGATGCTGCATGTCTGGAATGGCTCAGAGCTGGAACTCTGTTTCCTGAACTCGTCAAGGAACAACTTGAGCGGCACCCCCAAGCTGAACTTGTTGTTATTAATGTTTCTTCTAGCAAGAGATCTTGGCTAAAAGGGGAAGAGTTGCAGCTGTCACCTCTAGCTCTCCCCGTGACATCTCAAACTGGCCACATCCTTTGCTTGATCAACAATGGACCCTGGTTCCCCTCATCCCAGTATCATTTCCACAGCCCATCCTAAGCGATCATTCTTTAAAGAAGTCTCTTCCCTGCAGCAGCTCAGTGACCATAGTTGCAGCAGCTGTTCCATGAAATCTGTTACACACAGCAATTTTTCAGGTGTTTGAACCCCAGCATCTTCCTTTGGTCTTTGCAAGAGGACAAGAAAACTATCATCCAAAAGGTGGAAGTAAGTGGAGCAGTACAGTGAAGAAGAAAAAGGAATATCAGTGAGGATTTTTCAGAAATTTGGGGAGACAATATTCTTTTGTTGTGTTCATTGTATTGATTTATGAGTCCAAAGGAAACCCAATGCCAGGATGCTTCTTCCTTTAGGTGATACCGTATGCTATTTTTATTGCAGCCTTATATGATATGTTGTGTACATACTGACTGTCAGTTTGGAACCGTCAGTTTTATTAATTCTTTCTTCTCTCTTTAGTTATTTAAACGCCGAAATGTTGCAACAGCTGAAGAAGAAGCAGAGGAGGAAGTAATGTCAGATGGTGGCTTCCATGAGGCCCAGATGAACAATATGGAGATGACTTCTGTAAGTGTTGAGAAGGGTGTTTTTTTTAAAACTGATCACCCCTATCATGCAGTAGCTTTAAGAGGAGTACCATATGAGAAGAATGATATTCATGAAAATGGATATTCAAAGAGCTTATGGAAAATGATATTCAAAGAGCTTATGAACAGCCCTTAAATACCTTTATCAGCAATAGTGACCTGAAACAGATTACACGAGAGAGAAATGTTAGGAACAGAGTGAGTGGTTGCTTAGGGAGTGCATATTCTTTCAAGAAAACTAAATTACTAAGTTAAAATATCATTTTTACAATCACCCTGATTACTTCTTGATATTGACTGTCCTAGATTTTTTTTTTTTTTGAAACTTGCAGCACCTGAAAAATTCAAATGTGGAGTATGCAATGTGCTTTTGCATTTTACAAAGTAAAAAGGGACTAGATGGAAATCTGTTACGTAGCTTTTAAGTGGCACAGTTTTAAAGTAGGATGTTGGAATCATAGCTAGAGCTGCTTAGCTATCTGCATGTGTCCTTGAACTCTGTTCAAAACTGGAACTACTAGAACTTTAAATTTATCTTAGTAGAAGTTAGTGGTTTTTCTACTTTTTCCTATTTCTTTGCCATGGTCTAAGAATGGTAGAAAGAAAAGTGGTAGAGGATTTAAAAGAGGATGAAAAACATGCAATCCCCACTGGGCCCTAACGACTGCCTATTAGTCTTCACTCTTGCATCTATTTTCAGAATATTCAAATGATATTATAACGGAAATGAGGCTGGTTTTAGTTTTGTCTCTTGGAGATTAGAGCAGCCTTGAAAATTACTGAGTTACAGAACTGTGGTAAATCTGTGATGGAACATATTGTTTTACTCTTCAAACAAGTCTTTAAGTATCAGACAAGTGAAAAATACCAGCTTGTGTAGAAGAGTTGATGGTAAAAGTAAGAAAGAAAGCCTATATATTTGGGATAGGTAGCAGTGTTATACAAACTTCTGCTTTAAATACCGTTAATTTTCAGAGTCTTAACAGTTGGAACTGAAAGATTTAGAAAGTATTAGATTTTTTTGATTCCCTTCTAGCTGCAAGTTGCCTCCTATGAAAAAATCTAGACTCTTTATGTTCTTTTACCGGGATCACAAATACAGACTAAGATTAAGTATTTTCACTAGTGTAATCTGACTTTCTCTTGGTTTTGGATCAGAAAATCATGTAGTGAAGGAAAAATATCCAGCTGTCCCATGTGCTACTCTTTCTTTACACGTGATAAATGAAGTGTCATTCCTGGCATAAGAAAGGTTACTGATTTAACTTAGCCATATTGGTGGAAATACTGTCAATATCTTGGAAAGCTTAATGCTCTGATGTACTTGTGATGTCTGTTATGAGGTTTATCAGACTTCCTAAAAATGAGAGTTCCTGTCTTTTTTGGTGTTAGAGAATAACTCTAAAAGTATATATTGCAAAAAATCTAAACAATAGCATAACCAGAAGTGTTCTTGCTTAACAGCGATTGTTATTTCAGTATAATCCCTTGTTAAAACTGACACTTATGTAGTTGCTTTATGGAGGGGAGAGAAGAAAAGGGAGGCAATTTGGAACTATTTGGAATTGCTTATTCTTCCCTTCCCTCTCCTTCTGCCCCTCTCCCACCCTGACGAAATAAAAAAAGTTATTTTAGAATGGATTAAGTAAAATTTCCTGCAAGGAAAAGACTTCTCTTTCAGAGAAGAAAGACTTCACTTAATAATGTGTAAGGAGAAGAAAGACTTCACTTAATAATGTGTAAGGCTTATATGTATTCCATTGAATGATTATTTTAATAATGATCATTATTGTCCAGACTGTTTTTTTCTCAGAGAAACTTTTTATGGTAATTTAGCAAATATCATAGCCTTTACCCATTAATCCAAGATTTTCTTGTCCCCCTTTCCCTCTCTCTGTTTCTCTGTCTTGCCTATTCAAATCCTAGAGTGCTGTCATCACCTCTGATATGATTGAGATGATTTTTTCCAATAGCCCAGAACAACAGCTTTCAGCGACCCAGAAATTTCGAAAGCTTCTGTCCAAAGGTGAGTGCTGAAACTACTTGGAGGAAAATGTAGAAGGGCTCTGGCTTATGATGCTTTTACTTTAGCAGGAGTGAAGATCCTACAAAGAAATTGAAGCATCTAACTTTGTGTTTTGTTTTGAATAGAACCAAATCCCCCAATAGATGAGGTCATAAGCACACCAGGAGTTGTGGCCAGGTTCGTGGAGTTCCTCAAGCGGAAAGAAAACTGTACATTACAGGTATACAAATATAAATCTCTTTATCTTCCTATATTATAAGGAAAATGGATGGTGCAATTCAGGTAGAAAAAGTTTTAGTTTTTGCTAAGTTAGATGTACTCCTGTTCTTCGTGTGCAGATTAACACAGCTGTTTTATTTTCAAGATTTCTAGCAATTCCATTTCTAGGCCTATGATGGGAACAGGAGAGAGAATGATGAGTTTTGTTGTGTAATGGCTAACATAGAGTCTTTAAGCTTTCTCAGGTGACAAAAAGTGTTGGAAATGTAGACCTCAAGATGTAAGACATTGAACTAAAATATACTCTTTGTGTCTTCTATAATAAATGAAGGCAGCTTTAAGTCTTCAGAATTATGACAAATTACAGACTTAAATTCTAAAAAGTTTAGAACTTTAGATAACACCTTTAATTGTAAAGGTAGAAACCATGAATCTTTTTTTTTTTGCTTTTGTTTGTTATAGTGATGGTTAATTGGTGTTTGTTTTGACTTCTTGGAACTTCATCTGATTTCTAGCTCTTGCTTTTTCTGGTCAATAATCTTTTTTTTTCTGGACTAATAGAAAATGCTGAATTAGAAGGAAATTTTGCAATAACGGAAGAATGTCAACAACTGACAACTTTCATAGTGCAATATATAGATTAGAGTCAATGCTCTGTCAAAAATACACAAGGTGTAGAGTTTTAGTGCTCCATGAAGTCCAAATTTTGGTGAATGGAGCTATGCATTTTTTCTTGTATTGTAAAGAAAAACTGTATTATTTATTTGAATTAGTTTTCAACTTGAGACCAGCAGAATTTCAAAGGTCTGTAAGTCACTATTGAGGAACCTATGGTATGTAACTAGGAGGAGGAGCCACTCCATGGAAAATTAAACAATCCATTTATCAGAAAAGTTGAATTCCTTTCATGGGGCCTCTAGCATGAAGCCTTAAGACACAAAAGTAACGGGAAGCAATGAACCAGGTAATGTTTGAAGGATGTATTTGCAGAATATATTTGAATAGGAGAGAAAAAGAAGGATGGCATCTACATCAAATGTAGATACATCTGCAGTTTGAAAAAAAAAAAGCCAAAAAAACTTTAAATGCTATCATAGGTTGAATCAAATTATCACAGGTTTAATTATCACAGGTACTACTTTTTTAAAAAAATTCATTTATACATGAGAGCACTAGCTTAAATTGAAATTTTTAAGCTTGTCCTAAATAATTGGTAAGGAGGCAGTGAAAATATGAACCGGGCTACATTGTTATTGATAGTCCATTCCAATTTTCGTCTTACCAAATATGTGTCAGGAACAGCTTTTTGCTGGAATCAGAGTTCGGAGCCTCTTAGCGTCACCTTGCCCTTCTCTGGGACCAGGGTGGGAGTGGACCTTGTTTCCAAGGGTGCTCTAAATTTACCACACACACACAGACTTTGAGCCTTCTCTTCAGGTCATTCCTGACTGCTCGGGATGCAGAAGGAGAGGGTTTTCAATTCGTTTGGGATGCATGGAAGTTTTTTTTTTTTTCTCCACGTACTGCAACTGCTTGTATGATGAGCAATATGTGGAAATTCTCCTGTGGTAGTGTCAGTGAAGCATAATGTGGCTTTGTTCTCCTTATTCCTTCTGTGTTGTTGAGGGAATTCATAGTAAAAACTGAACTTTTGGCTAACCAACCATTTGTAACTTTTTTCATCTGAGATGTTAAATGGTGCCCTTAACAAGGGCATTGTCGGATTTCCTCTAAGTCTAGTTAGACATTGGGAAGAGCTCAGTTTAATGAAACTTTTTCAAGAAAAAGATAGACAGGTCTCATGATTAACTCATACCAGAACTAAATTCATAAAAAAGTTAAAATACCAAGTGTGGATTTGGATAAGGGGGAGTACCCAGGCAGCTTGATCTTGATAGTGATTGATCTATATATAGTTGGTTGTTTTTTTTTTCGTTTTTTAGTTTTTCCATCCATTATGAGTATATGACTGGAAAGAATAGGAAGGTCTGTGTTCTGAATAGTTCACTTCGCTGGCACCCACTATGAAACTAAAATCAAGTTCTAAAATACAAGCAAGTGGTTGGAGGATGGCTAGTAAACCTAATATACTGTATCAGGAAGCTAGGTACTCATTTCAGAGAAAGTAAAATTACAGGAAGGTAAGGGTATTTTAAGTAGGTCTTAACCTATGCCTTTGAAATTTTTGCTTCTAGATCTTTAGCTTTTTAATTTGACTTAGTGATTTTTTTCTTTATTGTAACCCATGCCTTCTCCTGTATTAAAGCAATTAATTTTGGAAACCTTCATTCTAATCATGTTCTACTACAAGATGATTTTTCTTTTAGTTGTATCAGGAGAACATACAACTAAATACTGCCATCAATAGAGTATTAATCTTTATGAGTATTTTTGCAGATTTTGATTTCGTGTTATTGAGAATTCCAATTGTATGTTCCTGACTCTTAATTTGCAGATTTGTCTGTGATATTTAGGTATATGATGCTTTCCCTCCAGCAGTTCTTCCTGGTTTTAAAAGACATTTAGTTTTCCCTCAATTTTTGGTATGGCACAGAATGTTTCCAATAACATTTCTTCTGTATTTGCCAGTTTGAAGCTGCTTGGGTGCTGACAAACATTGCCTCGGGAAATTCCCTTCAGACTCGAATAGTGATCCAGGCAGGAGCTGTCCCCATCTTCATAGAGCTGCTCAGTTCAGAGTTTGAAGATGTACAAGAACAGGTAAAGATTAAGAATATTTTGGTTTTGGTTCTTTACAGAAAGTAACAAGACCTTTCTGTAAGAAAGGCCCATGTCTTTAGAGGGAATGTAGTGTTTGGCAGTTTGCACAACAATTGTTTCCTACCTAACATGTATCAAGATGTCTGAGCAATTATTGCAATGTTATTTTTTTTCTGGAAATCATATATTAACCACTGCCATCGTTAAATACATTACCAGGTGGTAATGTATTTAATATGTTCAGGTTTAATATTGTTCTGCATAATGAGGAATTTAAAAATACTTGTTTCTCCTGAAGATAAAGTGTAAGGGCATTATGTTTTGCTGTCTGAAAATGGAGAAAAGGAGACAAAATTGTAATCAAGTTTTCTATATGTATGTCTGCTGTATGTTTCAGGGAAAAAATATCTTGAAAGATATTAATAAAGATTTGATCTTTGTGTGTAAATGCCACTTTGGTGCCTTCATTACAAATTAGGTTAAGAAATGAAGGGACCTTAGTGCAAAGTGCAGACCAAGCATCTGACTTGGTGGTTTCTGCATGAGGTGCCTAAGTTGTGTTTGTACTAGATAGCAATGTGTCTAATATTGCTTTGAAGACTTCAAGTGATGAAATACTGGCAATATTGCTGCACAGTTTTTCAGTAATTTGTAATTCTAGCTTGAAAATGTAGCTTCACTAAAAAAAAAAAAAAGAAATGGTTTTAGGTTTCAGGCATTGGCTTTTGTTTCTTTATATAGCTGCTTAGCAGACTTTCTTTCTTTTCCTATAGTTACTTAGAGGCCATAGTGTAAATTTTTTTCCTGATGAAATAAGTTAAGCTCTGAATTCTCATTACAAAGATATTTCTTGAGCTCTTATTTTTTCTGATCCTTTTCTGAACATTGCTCTGTTTTTAATATCTTTTTGTGCTGATTAAGTCATAAGCACTGGATAACCCAGTAATCTCTCTCAGATGTGCTGTTTGCAGAGGTAATACCTAGTTTCTATCTCTACTTGATACATCCCTATGTAAATATCCAATATGTGTGTGAGGACTCTGCCTCAGAAGCAGGCTGTGAGCTCAGGCTAAGCTGATTATCCAGTATGATCCATTGTTCTTTTCAGAGCCACAGACTTCTTGGATTCAGTACTCCATCCTATAAGTGTGACCCCTATTCTGTTTTCCTAGATGTCCAGCCTTGCTTTTGACTGTATTAAGATGCATGATTGGAAAAGCCCAGCTCATAAGCAGTTTGGATCAGTGTATAATTCACATTTCTCTCTCATAGCTGGCATAGAAAGGGCCACCTATATTTAAGAGTGCCTAATATTTTCCACAGGAAAGACACTGTGGTGTTTTTTTTGTCATTACTGTTCCTTTCCATTGCTTATAAAGCTTTCTAGTTCATCACTGTTTGGGGTCTTTTCGATTTTCAATGGCCTGTTTCTGCCTACCTTATTTTGGAAAGGACTTTGTGAGAAAACTGGATTCAGGTGCTTCAGAAAATTTTGTTAAAGGAAATAAACATTTTTTCCATATTTCAGAAAATAGTATTTTAAAAGTATTTTTATAATTGTATTCTTTCTTTGAGGAAATTAGTTTCCCTTCGTTGTAGAAGCTAGAAATTTGGGATGGAACTTGCCAAAAGTGAAACTGATATCATCTTCTGCCTATGTGAATATTCATCCAAACTTAGATATAGGATATTAAAAATGCTTTTTGGAATTCAAGCCTTTGGACTTTTGAAATTTGTGACATTACTTTCCAAAATTCAGTCATTGTTTGCAAAATGCTGTTCCGTAGAACAATGAGGATATTGAGTGTGGTAAGAGATATCCGTTCTTTGCTCTTAATGATCTTAACCTGATCTTAACCAGCCCAACCTGAGGGCTGTGCTGCCATCCAGAGGGACTTGGACAGACTGGATGACTGGGCGGTGAGAAACCTTGTGAAGTTTAACA
>VZSG01000717.1:338739-376435 GCA_013398315.1 Nothoprocta pentlandii
GGCCTCTTTTCAGTGGTGGCCAGCGATAGGACTAGAGGAAACGGCCACAAGCTGAGGCACCGAAAGTTCCACAGGAACTTAAGGAAACATTTCTTGACTTTGAGGGTGACAGAGTACTGGAGCAGACTGCCCATAGAGGTTGTGGAGTCTCCTTTTCTGGAGATCTTCCAAACCTGCTTGGACGCAGCCCTGTGCCCCGTGCTCTGGGTGACCCTGCATGAGCAGGAGGGTTGGACTAGATGACCTCTGAGGTCCCTTCCAACCTTAAGCATTCTATGATTCTGTGATCTTCTCTGCGAGGGCTAACTTGTTTTTCTCTTAGGCTGTTAATATTCCTGCTGATTTTCAGACAGTGTGTGGGAAGAGCCAGCCTGATTTAGAATGATTTGTGCAGCTTTAAGATGTGTGTGAATTAACAGAAGAGCTTAGGGGCCACAGTTAAGTAGTTTATCTCTGTCCATCCTCCTCTGTCTCCTAATAAACTGCTGACATGTTCAGGTTTAGCTTGTAGTTAGGCTGAATGGGTTGTAATCTCCGGAAAACATTTTCCTACACAGCTCAGGTGTTGAATCCATGCTCTCTGATATTAACAAGTCTCTAACAGCAAAAAAACACTAAATAGTAAGTGATGCTTATGAAACATGCTATTGCATGGTGTTATACAGAGCTTTTCATGATCTGCTTTGGTGCTGCAGGTAGAAAGGTTTAAACGTTGTAGCCCTGTTGACAACTGACTTTGGGTTTGCTGCAGTTCAAATTGAAGGAAGCTCTGTTTTTTCTTTTTTTCTCTTGATTGCTTAAAAAAACCCAAAACAATACTTCAATTTAATATCTACTTTGAAAAAAAGAGAGAAATGCAAACAAGCACAAAGGTTTTGGCTGTCATTCTTCTGCTCTACAGAGTAGAATTGAATACGTGATATAATATTTTTCCAGAAGAGCTTCATCTCATTCAATACTTGTACAGTTTCTTGCTGTTGTAAGAGATCAGTGGGTAGTAAAGGAGGCTTTCATGCGTTGTGCAGTGACACTGTTTGTTAAATATGAAATGCAGCGTAGTGAGTGAGGGAGAAAAAGGAAGTTTTTTTTATGACTAAGATGATTGCAGATTTCCAGGATAAATATATCTACCACTTGATGTTTGATGAACATTTTGCTTATACCAGTTTACAGTGAGTGGATATTAGTTCAATGTGGTTTTTTCATGTTCGACATGAAAGATTAGTGTTTTATTGTATAGTTGTTGCAGCTCAGTGCTTCTACTAGTGGCTTCAGCAGTTAGATCTGTTTTGAGGAGATCATATTCTGGGCATCTGAAGCTCTATTTCCTAAATTTGATGTTATTTGGCTGTATTGGCTGTAATTTCTCCCCCACACAGTTTTCTCTTGGCAAAATAGTTATTCTTCATTTTCTCGCACAATAGTACTGTGAAGATGATTACTTACAAGTAACTCTTGCTATACTTATAGTAAGTCAGGAAAAATACAGAAAATCAAACTGTATGTTGAGGACAAGCAGATTGCAAGCTAATCCTAGACCGATATAGTGAAGGATGAAGAAAAATATTGAAGGCTGTGTTTAGTAAACTGTGCTGGGTGCTACGTGGGTTACTAATTCTGTAGGAACTGTAAGTGGCAATATCGTTTTGAATCACGGTGAAGATGTTTTATAATTAATATTTTAACTTCTTGACTAAT
This sequence comes from Nothoprocta pentlandii, assembly GCA_013398315.1. Taxonomy (NCBI): domain Eukaryota; kingdom Metazoa; phylum Chordata; class Aves; order Tinamiformes; family Tinamidae; genus Nothoprocta; species Nothoprocta pentlandii. Next base: position 340,438 of record VZSG01000717.1, read on the forward strand.
TATTATTGCTATTTTTGTCTTCTACGGACTTTTACCACCATTTAATTTGTCTTTTCATTTCAAACTTTTCATAGCAATGTCTCAGGAACAGAAACATGTTCCTTTGATCAGGATTCTCTACTATAAACAGTCCTTTTTTTTGTTTTCTTTTTCAAATTCATAAGTGAGTTTGTATTGCACTGTTTTTTATGCATATACTGCTTTGAATGTTGTGTGATACTAAGCTCTTAGTATAGCTAATTAGTATAGTTATAGATAGTAAGCTATTAGTATGGCCCAATGAAGCTTCAAACCACATGTATGCTAACTAAATTATATCTTATTTCTTTTTACAAGATCTAATTTCCAGTAGGCTGTGCAAGCTGACATCCAACTAGCTTTCCATCCTTTAGTTCTTCTGTTTTGCTCACTGCACTGTGTATCATCCTTTCTGTGATATTCCCTGTGATTGATGGACAAACCAGTTGGCATCCATTTTTCCTGCTAAAGAAACGAAGTTATAGCAAGAACTTCAGCTCCAGTATTTATCAAAAACTTCTGGGTTACGCTCCTGTCTGCTGTGTGCTCTCATGCTTTTTGCTATATTTCTTTATTTTTAGTCGGACGTTTAAGTCTGAACCTTTTTCCACTTTACTAAAAAAAGTAAAAATAAAACAAAAATTTTGGAAGAGAAACCTGTATCAGGAGATGCAGAAACACTTTACTGAAATGCTTTCTGTTGCAGGAGCCCATCAAAGCCCTTTGAGAAGGCTCGTAGTTGAGGGAGCTTCGCCGTGTCTTCGCGGCAGTTCTACCCCATGTGCCCTTTAAAACCCGTGTGCCAGTGGATCCCTTAGCAAACACGGTATCTCTTGGACAAACCAGGCAAGGCCCTTTTCTGCCTGAGACTCATGCAGCACCCGTCCCAAGGACGGGCGTTTGTCATTGCGCTCTGCAGCTCAAGGACTGGGGGCAGGAAGCCCCCGGCTGCCCTCTTCTCCTTTGGGAAGGTTTGCATTTCCAGCTACAACTACACACGTGTTACAGTACGTTTCCACTTGATACTGGTTGTGTGGCTGTGCCTCTAGGTAAGTCTTTGGTCATCACAGAGGTGACCTGCGAGCCTGAGCTGGCTGTGCTGATTGTACATCAGAGGTGCTGCTGACTAGGCTTCAGATAAAGTCATGCATGCTCCTGCCTCAGCCATTTTATTTATTTATCTTTTTTAATGACTGAGTGAATGAGGTGTGAGTAAATAGAAAATAACTTTTCTTTCAGTGGCTGGGGTGATGAGACTTTCTCTTTTAGGGCATAGATGAAATTATCTGCTAAGTACCCAGATATTTGGTATCTTTCCTCATGTCTGCCAACTCAATTATATGTGTGTGTGCAACTAATTTTCATAGTCTTCCTCCCAGCATTCCTCCCATGTGTTTCCCAGGTTAACAGCCGAAGATAGAATTAAAAAAAAAAGATGCCCTTCATAGTATTTCTTATCCACTGAGAAGCACAAGACTCTTTGTCCTGTTGATGGTAGGTTTAACACTTGGTTTAAATATCCCAAAACATAACAAAATACAGGAAAACCTTCTGAATCCTGGGGACAGTGGAAGATTGCCAGAAAGCATATGGATTATGCATAGAAGATATGATATGACTCAACAGTACTCTAGGAATCTGGCAATTCGTTATAATTCACCATAGAAATTGTCTAGCCTCAAAGGGGACCCCAAAACAAGCTAGAATTTAATAATGAAAAAACCAACAACAAACCAAACCCACAGTTTGAAGACCTGCCACAGTTCCTACTCGTGCATTTGGCATTAATACATTTTTGCACGTCTCTATAGAGATGCATGATATCAGATGACAAGGTAACACTTGCATTTTCAGTGTACATACAACTTTGCTACCTAAAAATCTTTGATTAAAAACAGACTACAGTTCTAAAAATTACACACTGTTCATCTTCATGTATGGACGTGGATATTAGAAATCCAGTAAATGTATTGACATTGAAACCTTCATTAATTCCATGAAATATCTCTGAAACTTACTGGAATTAAATACCCCTTTAGAAAACAAGATAAAAATGTTTGGGAGGTTTAAAATGAAGTCAAGATGTGTGTTATGGCAAGCAAGCCCCTGGCATATTGAAGACCAAAGAAAAGACAGTAGTGGAAATCTTTGATCATTATTCAGACAAGAAACTAAAGGCACATCTCACTGTTTACATGTCCCCTGTGGGAAGGACAAGGAAGCCTGATGTTTGTAGCAGTGTCTGATGAGAAGAATTTGAATCAGTTCTATATTCCTTATTTGTCTAAAGAGCTGAGAGGATTCTTCAAGGAAAAAAAGATTTGTCTTATTGAACTGAAGTCTGTATATTTTTACTAAAGATATTTTAGTTTCTTTGTATCTTGTCAAGAATTTCTTGCAAGGTCCTCTGTTACCAGACCTTGTGATATCAAGCACATCGACTAGATTGATGCTTTCTTGCTCTTGTTTTTTTCGGCCAGGGAAGAGATGCTGTTTTGTTGTCTTTGAGCAGGCTTTCTGGTGTGAGTGCGCTCTCGCAGAACCGCTCTGCTGTTCAGAGCCAGAACAGAAGCTTGGATTATGTGATTATCACTGTTGTCAACCCTATAAATAGGCATTGCTATAATGGCTGAAGCAAAGTCCATGGATAAATGAAATGCAGAGTTGAGGAGCGTCATAATACATGTAAGGGTGTCCAAACAGCAAGACTTGCACAAAATTACCAACACATCCAAGAAAAGGGGGTAACTGCAAATTCTAGCTCTTTTAGCGCCACCCCCCCCAAGCATTTATACTTACATCCATGAGTTAATAGAGAATTGACTGAGGTCTAAAATTTGTGTCAAGGATGACTCATTGCTAAAGAAATACAAGCATCATAGTGAGCAACACACACAGCTCCTTAGCATTCTAAAAAGAATGCAGTTTTGCAGGAGATGGCATATGGAGAACTCCACTTAAATCACAGTGTTTTCCTTTTCCATCTTGAGTCTGTGAAACTGTCATACCCACTTACCCAGTTACCCAAACTGTCATACCCAGTCATACCCATTATACTTTTATTTCAAATAAACTGTTGTCACAAGTATTGTAAAATATTCTTTCCTGTGAGGGTGACAGCGCCCTGGCACAGGCTGCCCAGGGAGATTATGGAGTCTCCTTCTCTGGAGGCTCTCAAAACCCACCTGGATGCCACCCTGTGCCCCGTGTTCTGGGTGTCCCTGATGGAGCCAGGGGGGTTGGACTAGATGATCTATAGAGATTGTCTTTTACCTCCCAAAGTAAAGAGTGTTGCAATATGAGGCTCTTAATAAGTGTCTCGTTTGTGTGTGTGTATATCTGATAATGAGAGAAAAAAATGTGGGAGCAAAAAAAGAGTTAATGGAGTTTTGTTTTAGTTTTGCTTTTATACCTGTGTATCTTGTTTTGAGAATAGCCCTATGAATTGTCATTTAGAGATTTTGAAAATTGCGATTTTGTGATGGAAATGTGCTATTCATGTGGTAGTGTTGCTGGACGTAAGTCTGAAATTGTGACTTTGTAAGGATCTTTTTTTTTTCCCCATGATTAGTACAGCTTCTCCCCATACTTGACCATAAATAAGTGTACTTTTAGGATGAGAGTAGTTAAAACAAATTACCGCTGGCAAGATAGTTACCATACCCTGTATCAACCTCTATCAGAAGTCATACTCCAAAGTAGTGTTACAAAACTATTCAAGCCACAAAACAAGAAAATCAAAAGGCAAGAAAAAAACATGCTTATTAGGTTGTTAATTATACTATAATTCATGCAATTTGTGAAGGCTGGCTGGGTAGAAGAAACTTAAGATTGCTGTTGAATTTTTACATTGAAGGTAACCTTCCCGTTCATTAAAGCTTAAACATCTCTACTAATAGTTTAGAAATTAGTGTATGTAGGTTACCTGCTGTATTACAACCTCTGTCTGGCAAATACTTGAAGCATATGATTTATCTCTCCAATTTCTGTTGAAATAATTATTTTTTTTCAAAGATAAGCTCACAAGTTTTAAGTTTATCTTTTTCCAAAATATTTGTAAAATGACGTGCAACTTTTTCTGCTGGGTATGTTTCATGTCACTCTTCATTTTCAGTCCTGGTCGTGTGAAAAAAAAAGCTGTTTCAGAAAGCTTTGGGAAAGGCAAATGGGTTGCTTGGATGGGTCTAATAGCTGGCCTCAGCGTGTTTGTATGTATTCTGTTACTGAGCTCCTGAGCAGGATTCACTGTTTACACCTAGTATCTGGTCTACAAGAAGTAATGATGATGCATCTCTCACTGTTCTCAAAAGCATTGAAGCTTTTCTCTTGTCCGGGGGACTTCTAAGCAATCATTTTCCCTAAAGTCATCAGCTTTGAATTCCCTGTTCACACTAGTTTAGTGTCTAGGTGTCATGTAAGATTATGCATCTTTATATACCGGTGTGGTTTGGTGTCTGAAAGAGTCATCCTCTTTTTTCTTTTTCATCCTCATTTCCTCTTAAGAGGAAAGACTAAGTGAGCTGGGCCTCTTTAGCCTATAGAAGAGAAGACTGAGGGTAAATCTGATCAATATGGTAAGGATTTGAGGGGAGAATGTAGGGAGGGTGAGGCCAAACTCTTCTTGGTGGTGGCCAGTGATAGCACAGTGGATGTAAGTTGAAACACAGGAAGTTGCATCTGCATGTGAGGAAGAACTTCCCTGTGAAGGTGACAGAGCCCTGGCACAGGCTGCCCAGAGTGACTGTGGAATCTCCTTCTCTGGAGATCTTCCAAACCCACCTGGATACCACCCTGTACCCCGTGCTCTGGGTGTCATGCGGGAGCAGGGGGGTTGGACTGGATGAGCTCTAGAGGTCCCTTCCAACCTCAACCATTCTGTGTTTCTGTAAAATGTAAAACCTGAAATACAAACTAAGTTACATTATTTAAGATCAGCCTGTGGGGGGACACTCTAGAAGCATGTATGCCTGAAGAAAAATAGGAGAATGAAACAAAATTAATGCTTGTCTAGATTAGCCTCCTAATCTCTTAACGACTTGCCATTTGGAGACTTCAGTATGTTGTGTGTGTTAGCATGCTAGCGTTCCTGCTCGCCTTGCACATGCTGGCTTTATGAGAGGGTAATCCTTCCTGTGGTAATTATTTTAAGTGAAGAGAGTTTGGATAAGAGATTCTGATTTTGTCCATGGAACAGGATTGGTTTTATTCTGAAACCACATGGAATACTGGAAATATAGATTTTATCTTATCTTACGAACTTATACAAGTACGTTCTCTGTTTAGTTTAGCACTTAGTCCTCTGCAAACTTAAAATACATATCATATGAAACTTCCATACACTTATTTATGTGAAAAAATGTGTCTGTAAATCACATGAAATTCATAAACCTGACTTTAATACTTAATATAAACTGCTCCCTCTTATTTAAGTCATAGCTCTGATACTATGAGCAACAATATTATAAAACCATTTGATGTATAAATCAAATGCATTAATCAATTTTCCTAATCTTTTTTTTTCTTACCATATTAAGGAAGATAGATTTCATGCTCCTCTGACTATTTTCTGGTATTTTAGATCTTACTTCTCAAATTGAGGGGTTACTGTAATACAAGTGTGTGAGGGTAGAAATACATATTCATGTATTTTGTCGTGCATGCATCTACTCTCTTGCGTTGTGTTCTCTTTAACTAATACGGGCCAGTGTCCGTCTTACCAATTTGAGTTTGTTTTTTCTCTTGAATTTAGATTCTCATTTTCATCTTTCTTGATGAAACTCCTGCCAGCATTTCTAATATGATTGTATTATAAAAAATATTTGTTTCTCTGGCTTCCTAGGAAATACTAATATGGGGTGCTATACACACATTTTGGGTGGATATGAGCTTCCTTGACCTGTGTTCTGAACCTTCTGGACTTGAACCATCTTTGAACTGGATGCCATGTAGCGGGAGGAGATAAGCTCGTGCCTCATACTGTAGGCAGAGGATGGTTATATCTGCCTGCAGAAGTCTTTACAAACATATCCCTGGCCGTTTTTTGTACTCCTTTTAGATCTGTGCAAATATTCCTGAACAATATAGTAAACTTGACTATCTATATATTACTCAACCAAAGTGTGTTCCCCTTTTGTACGCTGTCTAGGACCTAACAGTGAGAGCAGAGCGTATCCCACTCTTAATACGTATATTAAACTGGTTGCATTATAAGAATAAAAGCAATCACTCTTGTGTTTTTCATTGCAGGCAGTATGGGCTCTTGGCAACATTGCTGGAGACAGCACCATGTGCAGAGATTATGTATTGGACTGCAATATCCTGCCCCCTTTATTGCAGTAAGTCTGTTTTAATATGTTCTTTAGCATTGTTGCTTGAGTGTCTGATAAGACTGAATCTTAAAAGGCTACACCTAATACAAGGGTATAAGACTATTGATAGCTCATATTGACAGCTGGTAGTGTATGCAATATGCAGTGAGATTAGGTATGTTATTTTGGCTGCACTTTGTAAATTGGTAAAAATTGCTGTTTACAAGTTTTCTTAACTTGATTTGCACTGTGATCTTATTATACTTTATATGGGGTCCTCTGAACTACTTTCTGGAGTTGAAATGTAGGAGTAGCTAAGCCAGAACCGCGTTATTCTACGCGGTGAGTGAATGCCTGAGCCTTTTAGAGATCTGTGGCAAGGAGTCCATAACTATTCTGGGCAAGCTGTTGCAATGTTTGACCACTGAGTGACCACGTATCTCACTGAGTGACAGTCTTTAATGTTTGAAATGCCCTAAACCAGGGTCTGCAGTGTTTGTTGTTGTTGTTGTTGTTGCTGTTTTGTTTCTTGAGTTGTTGTTTTATAAAGGAAGAGTTGCGTTCTCTTTCCTTAGTAAGCTTTTATGTTCAAGTGTAAGGTTAAGGGTGAGGCTGGCAAACTAAGACTTTTAGGCAGAATTCCAGTGAAAAGAGTATTCTTCAAACTACCTGCATCATTTCAAGAAGATCCTCTCATTTACAGTCTTTTTGTCACAATTCCTGCACAATTTCTCACAGTCTTTTTGTCACAATTCCTGTTAATTTGCAATGATGGTATCTAACTAGTTAAATGTGCACACTTTTGGAGCGTGACCATTATTGTTCTTAACAGAATGTTCTCACTATTTAGGTAGCAAAAATACTGCTATCCAGCCTCTGAGGATCATTTTCTTTGGGATTTAATTTAAAAAAAAAAAAAAAAGGGGGGGAAAAAAAAAAAGAATCTGTCAGATTTTCGTCTGGTGGCAATTAAAACAGGAGCCTGAGTTTACTTTATTGATTTTTGCAGTTAACAAATTACTCTTCCAGATTGTCTTGATGTAAATAAAAAAGGTATGGTTGTTTGCTTTGCTTTTAGATTGCTTTCAAAACAGAATCGTCTCACGATGACCCGAAATGCTGTATGGGCTCTGTCGAACCTCTGCAGAGGGAAGAATCCTCCTCCAGATTTTGCCAAGGTAGGGCGTGTTTGAAAGGCAGTGCGCTGGATGGTGGTTGTATTCAAATAAACAATAAGATTGGAGTGGTGAAGCTCCAAATAAACAGCAGAAATATTTCACTTTTCTGAATTTCTCGGCCAATATATGGGCTTCTTATAAATGAATTTTTATGAATACATTTGGTCCTTTGGACAGATGTTCACACCCACTGCTTTGAGCCATGGCCTAGCTATTTGCTATTATTTCATTCCTTTTCCAGTTATTTGCTCTCCCGCAGGAGAACAAAACTATACTTTGATTGCTTTAATGCAAGTACAGCACATCTTAGCTGCTGCCAGATATACTGGAGAACCCGAAGAATTCCCATGTGTGGGAAGAATTCTCACACTCTTCTGTCTTGTTTCTCTGTACACGTGTAGCTACAGCCTTGCATGTAGGTGCTACCTAAGTGAGATTTTTGGAATATTCAGCCAGAGTTAGCAGTATGTTGTTCTATATTGTTCTGTGCAAAGTTAATTGATATGTTAATAGACTTTCTGTCTCTTTTAATTGCACAATATTTCTATCTTTGATGTTTTTTCAGGTTTCGCCTTGTCTTAGTGTGCTTTCCTGGCTGCTCTTTGTCAATGATACAGATGTATTAGCTGATGCCTGCTGGGCTCTGTCCTATCTGTCTGATGGCCCCAACGATAAAATCCAGGCCGTGATTGATGCAGGAGTGTGCAGAAGACTTGTGGAACTGCTGATGTAAGAAATGCGTTCTAGGCAAATGCATTATTCACTGTTTTCCTTGAAGTCAAGGTTCCTACAACAGAAAACTTTGGTAAATTTGTCCCGAATTTTAATAATTTATATAAAAAAAAAAGGATGAGATGGATGAGTATGTTTTTTAATTTTACCCATCTCTAATCTTCTCCATTTTTCATGAGAAAGAGAAACAATTTAACTTTCCTTGTACCATTTTTGTGCTTCAGGAGATTTTTTTTCTCATGTCTAATAGCTATATTTTTGTAAAATGGAAAAGAAATTATATATACTGTAAACTTTCCTGTGCTATTAAGGTCCATGTTTATAAATACTGTGTTATGATTGGTTATTAACAAAAATTTCCAAACAATATCGAAGATACAAATGTAACGAGTGGTAAAATTTAGTAGAATTTTAGAATCAGGGCCTTTAAATGCAAATAATTTTCTAAAACTTCACTGTAGCATAATATTTCAGTATGAGTCTGCTTTGATCAGTAAAATCTGATATTGGATTAACAAGTAGAACATATTAAGAAGTGTTAAGAAATATTAGGAAATATTTATTTCCAAAGAATACAATATAAGAGTTTTGACTTCTGTTGAGTTACTAAGTCAACAAAGTAATTCTAGATGCTTAATTCTTCTAGAATAAGACACTTTTAAAATACTTGTTGACTATTAAAATTAAGTACATTAGATCTTTTTTTTAAATCCTGTATTTTTTTTTTCTTGCTGATGAAAGATATCTAAAGAACCAAATATTTAAAAGTGTTAGAAAGAGTTAAAAGTAATATAAAATTAAAGGATGTTCTGTGTCCAATTGTCAGAGCCTAGTCAAATTTAGCATGGACATTTTTCCCTGGCTAATATTCCTTCCTGGAGGAGGTAAAAATTGGGATGCATTAGGATAGTTAACACTATTTTTTTCCTTGGTAATTTTAGGCACAGTGACTACAAAGTTGTATCTCCTGCCTTACGAGCTGTTGGGAACATTGTAACAGGAGATGATATCCAGACACAGGTATGGATTCACTGGTATTGTATTGTTGATATTCCTAATTGTGGTAACTTAGGCAATTCCACAGGTTCCATTTAAAATATGAAAGTGACGGACTGACAAATTGTCTCAAAGCACATAGTGATTTTCTTAGTTCATTTCTAAATGCTGTAGGCCTATCTGCTATGCAGTATCCTTGGAGACTCTTTTTTTTGTTTTCTTTAAAACAAGCCTGCCTCTTAGGCTGCTTTTTTATGTTGAATAATATGTCATGTTAGGGCCTGTGAAGACCTGTCACCTTTCATGATGTTGAGAGTCTTGATGAACAGGGCAAAAAGAGTGGTCAGGTTTGGATAGCATATAACAGAGCCTGGGCATGTGCTTGGAGAAGCATCAGTAAGATACAGCAGATTTACTTGTTTGAAATTAAATTGAGAAGTATCAACCTGATGCCTCATGTTCCCAGCATTAGATTGTCATGCTGCTGTTCAGTGAGCTTGACAAGGAAACCAGAGGAAACACTGAGTTGGCAGCAATAAACTGCTCTTTGACGGTCTTATCACTAGCGCTGGAATTCTGCATAGTTCTGTGAGTTGTGTTTGTTTTGTGGCTGGGCTTCATGAACATGCTGTATTTTCTCACTTGTTTCACATATCAGTCATAAGAATGGTTTGAAGATGCATTTAGTAGTTTCATAGTTTCATTAAAGCTCAGGCTCACTAAATCATGTGTATTGCAGGCCATTAAACATGACATAAATCTTAGATTTCACTTTGACAGATTGTTTTGACTCTTTGCTGCACCTGATTTTTAAAGAGGATCGTACTGTCAGCATTCCCCAAATTCTAGAGACCAATTTAAATAAAATAGCTTGATAGTCCCACAGGCAAACTAAATCATATGCTAAAGAGAGAAGAGGGATGAGAGGACAGAATACAGAAAAAAATCCTTAGATCTGGGAGGGACAAGGAAGGAGCTGAATATGACAGGTAATATAAGCTAAACACAAGCCAAGTTTCTACAAAATTCTCTGTACAGACCTCGAAACACAAACCTTCCTTAATATCTCAAACAACTAATGGCAACTGCCACTATTTGAAGAAAGCCAAAAGTGACAAAATGTTTGAGGGGAAAATTCCTGTCCCCAATGTATAGCTAATTTTAAAAACCCAACCCATCATCGTTTGTATTTGTTTTTCTAATTTTAATTTGGAGCAAAAAGTTCTTAGGACTGTGCAAAGCTGAGGAGGAGAGAGACAAACAAGGAGATTCACTTCATTTTTTTTTTCATAAGCTCTTCATATTCTTGACTTGCAGGAATTTGCAACTTAATCTAAAATGTGTTGTTTATTATTCAGTCATTGTTATACCATTTGTTATACCATTTCAGAGAGCTCAAAAAGCCCTTCACTATCAAACATTATGCGATCAAGTATTCTGCCTGATAGCCACCTGTTCTGGAGTGTGATGCATTCTTTTATATTATATGAACGCCTAAATTTTGATTTTGCAAATACAGATTTTTCTACGTTTCTGTTCTGTTGTACTGTTCATTATTGGTTGCAACACTGGCAACAATCTGCTCTCTGTGCAAGCTGATGAAGGAAACAGAAGTATTTACAGCTTCCGTATCTGTCAAAGACAAGAATACAGGAAAATCTTCTAACTTTTTCATGATCATAATGGACCTAACATCCTGTTTTGTTCATGTGACATCTAGAGTGAAGACATGATCCCCAACATAATTGTTCAGTTGTTTTCTGTGCTGTCTTTCCTGCATAAAAAAGCACACATTTCACAATTCTTGCACTGTGAGTCTTTTGTTGGTCTTGTGTGTGTTTATTGTTCATTTTTTGTTTGTTTTCAACTTTCAGGGAACATCTCTTGGAGAAGTTTTAACTCTTGGCAACAGTATTCCTTATTCCAGGTGATTTACTGTGCTAAATTTAGTCTGAGGTGTGTTTTTTTTTTCCTTTGTACGCAGGTAATTCTGAATTGTTCAGCCCTGCAGAGTTTACTGCACTTGTTAAGTAGCCCAAAAGAATCCATCAAAAAGGAAGCATGTTGGACAATATCTAATATAACAGCTGGCAACAGAGCCCAGATCCAGGTAACCTTTTCAGTTACGATCAGTATTTTTTTTCCTTACAGGTCAGAAGAAACACACAGCAGGTGGCACACACTGGTTTTGTTTATTAAATGCATATTTGCATGTATACACAATTACACAAATATATACTGTAAGTGGAAATATGTTACAGGCCCTGTGCATGTTTAGAATGTTTCAGTGACCCAGCCCATCTGTCAGATGCAACTTAGATCTATTTAAGATTAAAGGTATCTGCAGATTATAAGGGAGGGAGAGACAGTCATTCCAGAGAATGACAAAAAGAGGCTTAAAAATTGAAGAGGGCAAGATTCCCTGTCAAGACAGTTGAATTAAAGATTCTTCGTCTAAATTTAATTTATTTTTTAAAGAGCATATATTTTAGTTTTCTTCTACCTCATTGGATACGGCGACTATTTTCAGAGCTTGAAGAAGCAGCATGAAAGTCTAATTGGAGGCATCTATTTTTTGATTAATACGAATAAATAGTAGAAATACTAGACATTTTTCTCACTCATTAGAAAGCGGGCAGAAACAATGCGTGCTCACACACAGTCAGTTGAATCCCTAATAAATTGGCAGAGATAGCCAAGGAGCACTCTCTTCTTTCTGTATTCTATACCTTAGAAGCCAGTCTGAGATCATCCGGCCTTTATTTGCTGGCTCTGGATTATTTATTCTGTATGATGAGAATTAGCATGAAGCGGTTAACCCCCTTCCATTTAAGGGACAGGATTACTTCTCTGTTGCACATAATTTGCAGGAGACTGCAAAAAGACTACTATTTTTGAGAAAAATATGTTTAAATGCTTTGCAGGTGATGTTTGCAGTCTTTCAGTAGTATCATTTCCCTTATGAAGAATGTTTAGCTGCTGAAAGGACAGCATAACATCTTAATACTAGTAATGAAGTAATAATCACAGGTGTGTAACACATTCTAGAAAATCCCTAAGTTATAATCCAGTCAAAGCCTGGAGACTTTCTGTGAGATACAAGGAGTAATGAATTCTCCCTTCGGTTCTGGAGTTATGCTATGGCTGCCTTTTTCTCTAAGATACTCAGAGAGCTTCAGACAGCTCCTAATTAATGTTAAATGATTGTAAATGTTTGAGCTGAAAACCAATTTTAAATTTTCTGAAGTCAGAAAATGTTGTTCAGTAAAGTGCTTCTTGAAGATGATCATAAGCAAAAATTGAGAGTAAAACTTGGTGTATTTTCAGTAGTTCTGAAGACAAGCTTAATTCCCATCTCTGAAGAGTATCTTGTTTGAGTTTGTGGATTTTTTTTCCAAATTTCAAGTAAATCCTTACACATTGTAATGAATTGAAATTATCATGACTAGAGACTTGATTTTTCTTACAGAAGGAATTCTGAAATACTAGATTCAGCTCTAAAATAATTTTCCTCCGTTCCTTTTCCCAGTCCCTCCAAAATTACTTGATAGTTGCTTCTAGAGGTTGCAGACTAGCTAGATGCACTCCAGTCACACCATGTTAATCAGATTTTCAACATGCACAGTCCTTAGCCAGGAATCAGACTATTGTGATTTTTTTTTCCTGAAAATTTAAGTGCCTGCGTTGCGTAGTAAAACACACTGTTACAAGTTAGCAGCTGATTTAACTAGTTGACTGTTATTCCAGAACAGTGAATGTTTTACAAGTCTATGGAAACTCCTAGTAGTGCTCAAGCTGTAATCTAGTGATCACTTCTGCATGGCAGGTTAAAAAAATATTTCAGTAAATCTAGTAGGTATGTTACCTAAGCTATATTAACAGACAGAACTATATTTAGTGTTGTTTAAGATTGCATTGGGTTACACTTCCTCCACCCACCTGCTCTAAAGTATAGAAATACAAAGTTTGAAGGGAAGGACTTCTATATTCATTTTCACTTTCATGTTGCCTACAGTGCTGTTTGGTAGCATACTCCAAAGGCTTTCACTGCCATCTCTAAAAGTAAGACAGCAGCCTGTCACCCTTAGAATTGCACTCAAACAAAACCAAATGAACTCTTTCAAGTATTAAAGCAGTATAAATTGACATGCATGGAATGTGTGAAAGTAAGTGCTGAAGTTGCTTTGTAGATAAATACCAAAGCAGAGGAGGCTGTTGGGTTATTTTCCCACCAAAGGTGGAAGTGAAAGCCTTTCAGAGTGTGTTCTCAACAGTATCTAGGCAATGGAAAAGTGTGGTGGAATACAGCAGTCTTTCCCCTCTTTATTTCTGTGCTTTTAAGGTTTGGGTTGGATGTGTATCCTGATGCAGTCATGATTGTCACTAAGTATAGTTTTTGTTTGTTAATTTCCTAGTTTGTATACAGCTTTGCTGTACTTCAGTGGATAGCTTCCCCAGTCAGGGAGAAGGGGAGCTCCATCTTCCTGGGAATCAGAAGGAGAACTGCACAGCTGAAGCTAAACCCTGACTGTCGACCCTTCTGAAGGGTATGAAAGGCTATCATGTGCCTCAGCAAATGTACCGTGTCTGACTTTGCCACCTGTTGAAATCTTACAAGAGGAGTACATGAGATACTGTCTTCCACATCTTGCAGTGAAGACATCACAGGAGTTCTTTACTGTTGATAAATAAACTTAAACTTGCTGCTTCTTTTCTGATACACCTTAAATAATCACAAAAGCATCTGGAAACCTGAGTACAGCAAGGCACAGCAGCAGCAGGGTCTGTGCCACATTTTTCCTTCTTATCCTTGCTGAAATAGGACATGGACAAGTGCAGCAACTGCTGCACTGCCTGTCACGGAAACGACTTGAAGGAGGAGCGGTTTTGACAGCTTGAGGTAAAGATACAAGCTGAGAGATGTGGCCTCTTCTCTGAACAGGCCACAGTAAGGTTAGGGATGGGAATACGGCCTGACACTATGCATAGTGAGCTGTGGAAAACAAAGCAACCTGTGTACCAAACTCCTGAAATATGAAATGTATTTGGCTCATGCTGTGCTTCACATCAGCAATATAAAGACTTCATGTTTGTGGCAGCCAAACTTCAAAAAATATATCCTTAAAATGAGCAAAACACAGCGTCGCTAGGAAGGGTGCGTTTGTTTGATGTTGTATGTGGACCAGCAGAAGTCAGTTGAGCGATTTTTCAGGTTTTAAGAATCTGTTCTTAATTGTTGACCTAATTTGTTAACTGTTTCACATATACATGTAAAAACAAACTCTTATTTTTTCTTATATGATGAATTATATGTAGACACATGATGCTAAGATTTAATTTTTGCAAGTACAATCATTGTAGCTGACTGTGAGAGCACTAGCCAGGCTAAAGTAGGAGCAGTAAATTAATTTGATATAGGACAGCACCTAAAAGCTTTCTTGACTAAACAATAAGGTTGGTAAAGTAAGCCTCCAAAAACCCTGAAATTATGTCCAAATGCTAAAAATAGCTAACAACACAATGTTGCAAACAGTATAAAAATAGTGAGATGAATTTAGATATTGTTTTGAAGCAAGTTACAGAAAATCCAGGAAACTTCTCAAATGCTTTTCAAGAAGCCTTCTGAAGCATCTGAGGCTCATCCTGTGCAAAGAGGGTTCAAGCCAGATGATTGCATTCCTTGTACTAGTTCCCACTGTGTAGGAAACTTGCATTCCCCTACTTTTCTTTAAAAAAGTGTAGGAATATTTATCTTAACTTCAAGGGTCGCTTAGGAGAAATTGTACAATAAATAAACAGAACAGTAATGAACTTGGATGGTGTTCCTCCAAGATTTCTAAAGGCCCTTTTAATATTGGAGAATAGAAGTTGGTAGTTGTGGTGCTAACTTTTCCAAAGAATCTCAGGGGATGCAGAAAATAGTTGTCTAATATGATAAAATTTGAGAAGAAAAAATAGTAGAGACAGATTAATGGAGGAGTTGTGAAGGTCTGCACAGCGTTTCTAGAGAGAATTCATATTTCATAGAACTTTCTCAGTGCTTTGAAGGAACATTGAGCATCTGCGTAAGGAAATTCTGTGCTGTGTGAGTTTCTCAGAAGTTTTTCTTTCTCAACAAAGTCCCCGATCAAATTTCTGAAAGGAAGTGTGTTGAAGTGGAATAGAAGAAGTCTTCTTGCAAGTAAATGATTAAAATATCTGCAGCAGAGTGGAAATAAATGATCAGTTTTCCAGTGGTGAGGGGAACCACATTAGAGTTTTTCAGGTATAAATAATCTAGGAGAAATAACCAAGTAGATATTTGGGGAGCTGTGGCAGGAGAGGGGGACAAAGTTTAGTGATGATTTTTATTTGGGATTGTAAAAACAAAGAGTTGCTGACGGACTATGCGAGATTCCCAGCATTAAAATTCAAGATGGAATTCAGTTCAGACAAGAAAGAATGCAGATTGGGGGGGAATAAATGCCAACTTCCTATATTAAAGGATGTGCTGTGTATTATCTATTATATATAGAAAAAATTTGGGGATTGCAAGTATTTTGAGTAGGAGTGCCTCCTACAGCCTAACAATAACTTAAGGAGAATGAGGTTCTCAATGCTAAGGAGAACGTCAAAATATGGACGAGAATAGCAAGTGATATTGAAGAAGGTGAACAGAACATGATTATTTGCTTTCACACAAGATCTCAAATCAAGATATGCCAGAGAAATGAATAAATGCCCTCTTTAGGACAAGCAAAGATGTTTTTCATGTGAGTTCCGTAAAACCAGATAATGCAAAGAGGGGAAGAAAAGTTGAACTGAAGAGAGTTGACCTTCTGAAGGGAGTTGCTCTGAAGAGAACTTGATTCTCTCCTGTGCATCTGCTCTTGATCTCTGTTGCGAGCAGGATGTGTGCGTGTTTTGCTCTTATGAGGAAGTGCAACAGTAATGTGATCAAAAGCTGTTTTAGAAGTGTTTCTTTACATTTTTTTTACCCCATTGATCTGCTGTTATCAGACTCCATTAACAATTTGAGTCACTCTGAGAGCATATTGATGGTTAAAAACTGTTGTACATCAGCTGCTCAGAAATAATATTTAAATATCTCCATGGCAAGTGTGAGGCAGTAGATAACTTGTTTCTGTAATGGCTAACAGGAACAGAGGAGCTTACAGGCCACTCACAAAGAGTAGGTGAGATGTGATTGTTGACTTTAATTTTTATCATTCCGGTTTTACTTCTATAAAATGCTTTTGAAACTTTGCAGCAGTGATCCCTGTACTATGTTTTCACTTTGTGTGAAAACTGTGCTAATTTTGACCATTTTTTGTATGTACTACATTACCTCTAGTTACATACACATTCCCACAGCGCAGTAATTCTGATGAGCTCATTTGAATTAACACTGTTTAAGTCCTCAGAAGTCCTAAGTCTACCACCGTCTTCTGGGTTTCACTCTGCCTGAGGTTTATTTTTCCTTAAACACCAAAATAAAATCCAGCTCTAGTTAATAGCTTACCAGTTGGTCCCTTAGAGGAAACTTCACTGGGAAGAAAAACATGGGCTGCACCCCTGTGGTTTCCGCTGAAGGGGTCACAGAGCTAGGAATGGCTGCACATGCTAGGTTGCTTTCAAGAATAACTGCTGCGAGTGAGGCTGTAACCCATGGCATTTAAACTAAGAGATGGTGCTAGCAGTTCCTCTGTATTAATGCTTTATTGTTTCAGTTCTAATGGAGCTTTTGAAATCTAGAGAAACATTTAAGGTCAATGCAAGCTATTTTGTGATCCAGATAATGCTTATTCTTTAAGCTCTGTGAATTTCAGCTGTTAGCGAATTGCTGGTTGAAAGTGCTGTGCTACAGAGGGACAGTTCAGTATCTGTAAGTGGGACTCAGCCTGGGGCAAGAAGATGAAAACACTTGCGTGTGTGTCCAGCAGCAAGAAACATAGTGGCTGACAACCTGCTGCTCTCGTGAGCCTTCGCTTAGGACAGGCTGTAGTTCATCTCAGTGTTTTAAATTACCCCGTGTGGGTAAAGATTGCTGACTTCACTGCAGAGCAGCTGTGAACAAGGTCCCTTAACCTTTTAGGCAGTAACTCAGGAATGAGAGTACTCACCGACGAGACAGGAGACCCGGCTTCCCTTCCTTCTGGAAGGGCTTTTCCCCAAGGCACAGTTCCGCACTGTCTGGAGAGTGCCTTGCTCACCAGGCTGTGCTTTGAAGCAAGGTTTGTGTTTCCAATCAAAGATGTGTTCTGGGGAAAGTTATCTCTAAGATGTGTCTGAGAGAACTCTGTGCCTCTTGGAACACATCTCAAAGATGTGTTCTAAGGAAAGATTCCTTTGGAGGGGAGGGGGTTAAGAAGCAATAAGCAGATAGTTGGTTTGCCTTTTTTTTTTTTTTTTTGAAAATAGTAAAATACTAGTGTACTGACACATCCTATCATCTTGACAGTCTTTGAATCTCTAGCAGTTTTTATAGAAAATTTCAGAATGTGTGTTTTGTTTCTGTATGTAGATAAAAGATAAAAAGCATATTAAAATACAAATCAGGAGAAAAAAATGCATTTTATGTTTTGAAAAAAATACACATTTTTTTTTTTAAGCTAGCTGGCTCCTGTTTACAGCCTGCCACTTATATTTTCACATGCAGGAATTTCAGTTCAGGACTTACTGTTAAACATTTTTTTTACAAAATGTGAAGCTAGTAAAACATGATGTGATGGAGGTGCAATTGAAAGGACAAAGCTGCAGATGAGAATTTCTGTAACTGCCATTGACACCCCTAAGTCTGGAGCGAGGAAAAAAAATTCAAAACATTCAGCAAAGACAAAGGGCCTCTCATGCGTTCCCCCAAATCTTGGTAAACTACACGAAAGACACTACAGAAAAGAACTGTTGGCGTTATGGTCAACATAACCAAGAGATGTGTTGCTGGAAAAGCTATGAAAGTGTAATGTGGAGTGTTATTCTGTTTGTTTGTTGGTTTGTTTTGATTTTTTTCCTCTATTTCACTATTACTGTTAAAGCTACTGTCCTTGGGGAAGTGGGCTACCATGGCAGGGTGATACAGACCGTGGTTCCCATATCATATGATGCCTTGAACACTGTAGAGAAGGAAAAAGAGCTCATGTAGCATCTTCTCACGCTCCATGGCCTTTTTTGTTCAGTTCTCAATCTAACCCAAACGTGAAACATTAATATTACATCAAAATGTAAGAAAATATCTTTCTTAACCAATTCCACTTCCTTTTGAGTTGTGTTTTATGACAGTTGCCAAGGTGCTATAATACTTTTGCCTCAGGGTTCCAGATTGCCTTATTAGCTGTGCAGATCTAAAGGAGACAGTGCTCCATGAGATGACCGAACTGGTGCTAGACTGGGTTGACTATAGTTTTATGCCATATTAAATCCAATTGAAAGAGACATCTTTGGCTTTCTTTGAATTTGTCTTTACCAATTCTGTAGTGACTTATACTTATAAAATGGTAATTTAAAAAGCAAATGCCAAGTTTTTGTTCCTTTGAGCTTTATGAGATGTCTCAGATCCTCTTCATAAATTTGTTATTAGAATTACTTAATTAGTTTTTACTGCAAAAGGTGACTTTCCAGGGGAAGTCATTAGAACTGCTGACTTAAATACTGATTCAGGTGATACCAGATTGATAGTCTAAGCAAGTAACCATCTTACTGAACAATCTTCTGCTTTGTCTTTTTCACTGGGAAAGAATATATTGATCACTGCATAGTTTGAGGAGCTTTTTAATTCTTACAATTTGTTCCCTGTTTTCTCTGTTGTCTTATCTAGTGGAAATATAATACGATACAGATCTTTATGTGGGCTTTCTTCTCTGTTTAGGGGGGCTCTAGTCACTTAATGACTTCATAGTAGATTGGTTATGATCTGAAAAACAAGAGAAGTAGGGCATTCAGGTAACACATTAAATAACGCATGACAGTCACTTTGGTTTGATTTGGGTTGCTTTGGGGACCAACACGGACACTGGTCATGATAAGGGTTTAGAATATAAAGCTGAAATTTGTTTTTTTGTCTCTTGAGAAGTCATTGTTTCCTGTATTGTGCTGAGCATCAACATTTAAGAGTTCAGGACGGGGAAGTTATCTTTCATTTTTATTTTAACTCCTGTGTCATTTCTTTTTGCAGACGGTCATAGACGCCCATATCTTCCCAGCTCTTATAAATATTTTGCAAACAGCTGAGTTTCGGACAAGGAAAGAAGCTGCGTGGGCAATCACAAATGCCACCTCTGGAGGCTCTGCTGAACAGATCAAGTATGAAACAGTGCAAGTCTTTCTCTGCAACTGAGAGATTTAGTATTTGTGCACACTAATATATTACCTAGAAACTGGAAAACCTTTCCTAGAATTGGTGCAGTCTTGACTGAATCTTCCAGTGTGTGTCTCTGCTGAGACCGTATCTTTGGATAGAGTCAAGATTGAGCCATTCATTCCTGTGTGGAGAAATCACATAAAAATTTCATTTACAATGCTTTTTCTTTAATTGAACTCTTTCTTTAGGACTCATTTCTTAGTGGTCACTGTAGAGCATAACAAAGTTTGTTAGCAATGTAGAAAGAAATAGCTTGAAGTCCTATTTCCAAGTGCCTGAGACAAGGGCATTGTATGCATAGTTTTTCTTATATAACTTCTACCAGTATATATGCTCATATGTCAAATATCATATATCAATATGAGTTTATTGATAGTGTTACAAAACACAATATTTGTATCTCTCATGATACAGAATGATATGAAATGATACAGATGTGATATAGTATTAAGATATTTTTTGTTATGTAGAACAGACTAGATATAAACAGATACCCATAGTTACTTCCATCAGGTTGATATATCATCAGATTGTTTTAGTTTTCAGACTAATTGCTGAAATGACTGCACCCATCATAATATTACAGACAGTTGATTGGATTCTGTGTGGTGTTTTTCAGGTATTTAGTAGAACTGGGATGCATCAAACCGCTCTGTGACCTCCTTACAGTAATGGACTCAAAGATTGTGCAAGTAGCACTGAATGGGCTGGAGAATATCCTGAGACTTGGAGAACAGGAATCCAAACGCAGTGGCACTGGCATAAATCCTTACTGTGCTCTTATTGAAGAAGCATACGGTACGAGCAAAACGTCTGTGGAGTGCAGTAGTTAAAGCAATGACTGAACCACTGGAGGTTTAGAAACTCAATTCTATTATTTTTTTCTTTATATTATCTAAAAATTAACTCTCCTTAGAAAAAATGTCCATTTACTAACATGCTCCATCTTTTATATGATCCTGGTGTACATATAGAATGGACACAGAGTATATATAGATCATCTTTTCTGCCTATCTTTTCATCCTGCTGGTAATTTAGGATCATTTAGTCCCAAGATCTTCCCTCCACAGCTGATAAAAATTCAGGCTCTCTGC
Organism: Nothoprocta pentlandii; assembly: GCA_013398315.1. Lineage (NCBI taxonomy): Eukaryota > Metazoa > Chordata > Aves > Tinamiformes > Tinamidae > Nothoprocta > Nothoprocta pentlandii. Next base: position 361,100 of record VZSG01000717.1, read on the forward strand.
TCTGTCTCTTGGGTTTTTGCCAGTAGAATTTTGGCAGCAGAATTCCTGGTTTGCTCCTTTTATTTAGTCTTTGTTCTTAGGAAGTTCTAGGTTGCTGGCATCATTCCATCCTAATTCTGAAATATTGCTCCTCTTAATCCTTGTAGGTGGGCCTGAGGTCTTCTGTGATCACACTCACCATTTTCTGTTTTGTGAGGTCTGTCTTCACTTGTTTTTCTCAGCAGAACTAGCTGTTGCTGAGGAAGCCATATGCTTGTTGTACCATTACAGAAATGATTAGAGTGTCTAGAAGTCTGAAGATGAACACCTTGCAGATTCCTAATATTAGAAATCTACTGCATTGACTGAGACTTGAATTTCATAATAGCATCGTTCCTGGGTATCAAAGATAGTTCAGCTCACTGTAGTGAGCTTAATCTCTTTCTGTCTACAAGGGCTGGGTCTGACCACTGCTTAACCTGCTTGCCAGAGCTAACTGCACGTTATATACACATTATGTATTAGATAACAATTCTATTCTTGCAAGTTTTTGAGACATACTGGACAAAGAGACAATTGACCTAATATACTGTTGAAAATGATTCCATGCTGTGCTGGAGGCTGCATAAAATAATTAGCAGTGGCCTTCGATCCAACTTGTGTTTCTGAGATTGTACTGATGGCATTTGCAAAGAAAAGTACTGTGAAAATGCTGTCATCAAAACATAGCCCTATAAGTCAGTTCTAAAAGGACTCCAAGGACTTGTTTTCCAGACCTCCCAGCCTTGATTTGATTTGAGTAGGAGAGAAGATGCAGGCAAAGTATGAAATATGTTGTGTATTTATAGGGAAACTGTGCAGTGCAATCTGTTTTTCCTTAGCTATGCGAAACCTGAGTGGTGGAAGAATCATCTTCTTTTTCTTTTCTTTTTCTCTTTCTATCCCTGAAGGGGAAGCAAATTGTTGTAGAACCTGATGCTCACAGCAGACTGAAATTAACACGATCTTCTGCTTTTCTTGAGTTGTAATTCTTGTGCGCTTTTTTTTTTTTTCCTTCCCCCTGCAGGCCTGGACAAGATTGAATTTCTGCAGAGCCATGAGAATCAAGAGATTTATCAAAAGGCCTTCGATCTGATTGAGCACTACTTTGGGACGGAGGATGAAGACAGCAGCATTGCCCCCCAGGTGGATATCAGCCAGCAGCAGTACATCTTCCAGCAGTGCGAGGCTCCCATGGAAGGTTTCCAGCTCTGAGGTGTCCTTGTGCTGAGTGCTCCTCTACGTAGCCAGTCCTGTTGTTGAGCCACAAGCCACCCGTGGAGTGATTCTCTCAATGTTTTCCATAACCCTGTTTGCGCTCATTCGCTTGCCTTGTGCACATGCTCTTACATACGTCTGGAAAACCTTTGGCTCTCCGTGGCAGGATGCCCCCTCCTTGGCAAGGGGTCACCAGAATCACCCTTCTTCTCTAGATTCTGAGACCTCTCCACTGTCATCCTTGTGGAGCTGAGGCACCTTTCAACACTTTGAGATATTCCCTCCTCCTATTACAGAAAAATAATTCCTCTTCCGCTACCCCCACGCTCCTGGTACCAAGATGAGGCTGCCTTTCTTGAGCATTTGCTGCAGTGTGTGCCTGCAGTCCAGGAAGACACTCAGGCTTTCTGAGCACGTAGCTTAATTCATTTCCCAAACTCTTCCCTGGATGCCTCTCTGGATGGCGGAGTGAGATGTGTTAAATCTTGAAAAGCAACGTATCTACTTCGCTGTATGTGCCAGCCTCAGTTAGTGGCATATCGAACATGTTACAAATAATGGAGTAAGTTCTCTATCCCCTGCAACAACAGGCTACAAGGGACATGTTTTCTGGTTCTTAAGAATACTGAACACATCTGGCCATATCTCTTCTCAAAACTGAGCTTCCAAGATGGATTGCAGACTACTGTGGAGATTTGTAAACCCTCCCAGTCTTTCCTTCCACCAACAAGAAGTACCTGTGTGTCTGCTACTCTTAGCATGTCCTCATAAATGACTTTCCAAATGAGCTTCTAGAATGGAGAAACGGCCCCTGTTTCTGGTTCCCGATTCAGTTATGACTCAACCAGGCCTACAGCCCGTTCTGACTTGATGCACTTGAGTCTGTCTTTGATGATGTAGTTATGGCTGAAAATTTCCCATCTGCCTCTTCATGTTTTTATGCAGCTTGACTCAAACAGATTTCTCTTCTGCAAAGAAATACCTTCTGGATACCAAGTCCTGATTTGCAAAACTTAGCACAAGGAATGTCTCTTTTCAAGAGACAGAGCTTCCTCTCCAGCTCACCTAATGAAATCATCTTGATCAAATCCCTTATTTAAACAACTACAGTGACACTACATTGAAAGGATAGTAATATTCCACCCAGATCTTCCTGGCCCTTTCATTTCATTTTGTTTTCCTTTTGCTGTTTACGGGACGCCAGGTGAGTTAGCGTGGAACGCGTGGGTCCCGCAGGTGACGTCTGCGCAGCATCGCTGACTGCATGAGAGCTGCCACTTGCAGCTGCAGGCTGCCCCTCTGCTAGCAGCATGTTCCTGGCTCCACAGCCTGCCTGGATCACAGGTGTCTGATGCGAAGGCCAGCCGCCCCTCACCGAGTTCAGCTGAGCCTGCCTCTCCACACACACACAACTAGGCGATGCCGCACGACTGAAAGTGACCGTTCCATTTCTGTCCATGCAGGCGACGCCCCAGGCCGTCTGCTCCTGCCTGCCTTGGGCTGTGTTCTCTCAAGACGTTTTGGACGTTTGGACCACACGTTTGTCCAGTATAAACATTTCAAAATTGCCACTGACTGCTGCAGTGTCATGTACCTGTGGTAAATGTTGTTGGCAGAACTGTCTGCAAGATCCTCCTAATGACTCCTTTCAGTGACAAGCCACTGCAAAAGCAAAAACAACTCATTGGATACATAACAATAATAATAAAGAATCGGTAAATCACCTGTCAGACTGCTGACATAAGCTAGGCAAGGGCCTGAACATCAGCTCTGTGTGATCATTATTTAAATATAGTCTTCAGTTCTGTCTGTGCTTCAGGATGGAGACTCTGACCTGTGTGGCCACCGCAGAAGCCACCTGCTGCCTCCCTAGCTAATCCAGTTGGCCTCTGCCTTCCCTCCCCCAGTTATTTTCTCTAGTGCTGCTTTGTGCTGAAGGAACATTTAGTTTACTGCACTTGATCTGTAAATGGACTTCGATTCTTTGTAATTTTAGGGGGTTAAATTTGGTGGTTAATTTAAAAACAAAAACCCCTCAATGTTGCCTTTACATCACATAAATAACTGTGTTTCTCTTTCTTGAAGGGTGATAGAAGCACTGATGAGTAGCAAAATCTTGTTTTAGCTTTTGGATTTTTTTGTGCTGGATTTTTTTACGTGTAAATTTCCAATAACATGTCATTTCTATAAGATTTGTTTAAAATCATGTACCTCTTATTGGATGGTATAAAAATGCTACATATTTTGTAAACAAATCTGAGCAAAGTGTGTGTGTATATATTCTGTATATTCATATATGTATATTCTGTGTATATATACACTTGTGTGTATATATACATATATATACACACACACGTATATATATACACACATGCACATGTGTGTATTTATATACATATCTATATATCTATATATCTATATATATATAAGTGTTTTCTCTTCCAGGCTAGTGAAAACAATGTGGTGCATTGGCATTCCCTTCTTGCCCTCTCCCCGAGAAAATAATGACAATTGCCTCTAAATGAGTGAATTAAAAAAGAGTCCATTTAAGCTGAATAGTGTGCCTTCCTCTGTAAGGATCTTGGCCCGTGTTTGTTACTTTTGCAGTGGATATGTGAATTCAGAGCAGATAAGTATCACTCTTTAAACTTGGTATGTTTGTTTAAAGTGACAGGCTTGGTTGACACAGGTAATAATGTTGTTGTCATATATACTTAGACTGTGTAAGGCGTTTGACTGGTACTGCATAGTATTTTGACTGAAAACTAAAACAATACAAAAATTAACATGGCACACATTAAATGGATTAAAAATATGGCTAACTCATAGGTCTCAGTTTAATTTTAAATGATCTTCCATGAGTGCATTTCTAGCAGGACCTTCCAGCAAACTGTTCTTGGCCTTGCTTTACTTAGTATTGTTAACTACTTGAAAAGGAGCAAGATCTGCCTGTAACCAAAGTTGCAAGTTGAGTGAATATGAGAGGAAGATCAGCCTTGTGAATAGTCAAAAGACCTGGTCAATGATGCAGACTGATCAGGGCAAGCAAACTGCTTGCATTCTGATGGAGCTCAGTGTGTAGTGCAAGATTACTCATTTAATAAAAATACATTCAGGCTGCGGATACAGGTCTTTGCTTTGAGGAAAAGTACCTCTGAAAAGTTGGTGCCAGCATGCTAAAAATGGAGATTAGCAAGCTGTTCTAAAAGGTTTGAAGATATTATCCTATGTAGATGAGTAACAAGGTGCTTTTTACCTTTTTACTCTTAAGAGAACTAATGGGTAGACTGGCATTAGAATACCCAGTGTTGTGCTACCCAAAGTGTTATTCCTCTGTGTTAGAAACTTTAAAAGCAATATTCTCTGCTTTCCTAAAGGGCCTGCTGCTGTTCGAACTGGAATTAACTCAGGGAGCGCTCTCACAAAGGCCGTGCTGTGTTTTAAGTGGTCTGTTCTTGTTTTGTATGCGAGTAGGAAGTGGCACAGCCCGATGGTTAGAGGAGAGGGCATGGGACTGCAGGGTGCTTGGGGTCTTTTCTCAGCTCTGCCATGCAGCTCCAGGAGAGGGACTGCACACACTTTCTGCTCCCCTTATTTTGGAAATTGAAGTTAATACATTTGGTTTTATCTGCTTTTGGAGATCCTGTGCAAGCACCTTTCAAACGCACCCCAAACTGGTAAGATTGGTGAGAACAAAGAACTTTGGAGTCGTTCTTGCAACCTCCGTAATGAAGTGGGACTGTTGCGCTCGGCTTTCCCAGGAGATGGAGGCTGCTCCGTGGCGTCACCTGGCAGTCCTGCCCGAGTCCCGTAGAGCCTTTCCGTGTTGTGTATCTGTTGGAGCGGCAGCCAGGAGCTGTGATCCCCTCTGCTGGTAAAGCTCCTGGTGACACGTGGCGGGTAGGGGCGCTCTCTTGGGTTCAGGAGGCTGCAAGAGGTGATGGGGCAGAGGATTTGTGGTTGGACTCGGTGATCTTGGTCTTTTCCAACCATAATGATTATATGATAATTATCCAGTGGTTACTGAAGGTTCAGTCACTGAGCCCAGGCCAGGATTTGGAGCTCATGAGGAAGATACCACTTAAAATCATTTGAGGCGAGTGCTGCCTAGAAACTTCACCTGTGTCCAGCCTGAATTTCTATGTTGGTCCTTGATCCAAACAGAGCATCGCTGGTTATTGCCCCATCCTTAAAGGAGGGGAGTTATTAACCTGAGAAAACATTAAGTGCTTTTGAACCTGCTTTTCTGTAACTAACAGTAACGATACTGTTGAGAAATCACATCCCATCTGCTGGTCCTAAATGGAATGCTGATGAGGCACCTTTGTACTTCCCTGATGATTTTCAGAACAGCTTTCTTCTGGATAGACTGCATCTTTGTGCCAGCTTTAAGTAATTTCCCGTGCCTTCCAGTGAGGCTTGCTTCCTTCTGGGATCAGCAGTACACAACATTAATACCCTCCTTCCCATGCCACGTTTAGCCAGGAGGTAGTATGGCCTTCCTTCAAACACCTGAGTCTTAGTAGGAAAAGAGACCTCTCTGTGTCCGTACGCGTCCATAGGGCTCTCGTGTGCTGTGTGGAGGCCCAGGTTGTCACTTTTATCATTGCAGGGGGAGGTGTTTGTTGACTCTCAAACAGATATAACAATGAGGCATGAGATGTAGGGAAATAGTTTTACTTTTGAGAATAAACGTTACACTGAATTGTGCTGCAGACATGGCAAAAGTGAAATACTGTTCTAAGGACTTGGTATGTTCTGAACTAGTCGGTGCTAAGATGGTGCAGGCTGAAGCCAGGAGGCAGGTAGGGGATGCAAAGGGCATCAGAAAGTTTTCCAGTCCACTAAACTGGCTGCTTAGGCCAGAAACTAATGGGAACTCTGGAGCTAATGTTGAAGCTGAAAGAAAATGCACATGTGTGCAGGGAGGCCCAGGCTCTACAGTAGATCCTGAAATGGCAGAGACACCAGAGTGGTGGGAGGAAAGGATTTATGACATGGAGCTTCTATAAAACCTTTGGACCTTGGAGCTCAATTTTGGGGTAAACAAGGCATGAAGTGTTCAGATATGTAAGTAAAATGAAAAACTGGTGACTGATGCTGCTCTGAACTGTTGCTTTCTAAGTGGCAGACATATTCAGAGTCTAAGTGGTAGACATATTTATTTGAAATGCTTTAATAGCGGAATAAGTCTGAACAGTTTCATGTCAGTAGCACAAGAGGTGCATGATAATTCTGTTCCTGGTGCGCTCAGGTGCCTACTCAAAGGGGATTGCTTTTGAGAGATGGATGGTTTACAGCTCTGCCATCAGCAAGCATTAACTAAATCACATATAAGTTTCCCTTCATGGCCACCTGAAATGCTGTCTACGGTTTGTGTTCTCCTTTTTGGTCTTGTTTAAATACACACAAACACAGGCACGTGCTCTGGGAAGATCTTTTGATTCTCACATCCTGGGCTTACTAGTGTGACACAAACAGAGCTGTCCTGAAAAGCCACTCAGTTATTGGCAGACTTGGCACTCGAAGTCAGTGAATTGGACAGGTCTGTGGGAGCCTGTTTAGTCTGAGTGCCAGCATACACCGTGATGTATGGGGATCATCCCATACATCCCCATGTATGGGGGATGGGGATCTTAGGGAGAAACTGGTAACAGGTCCCAGAGACATCTAAAGGTTACACCTCACCCAGGATGAGTGGTACCCACACTTCAATCAGTAATAATATGGATGGTAGCAGTTGCTCTCTATGTCTATAGGAAATGACAAGGTACTAGAGAAGTCTGTGCTGGATTTTTCATTGCCTTGCCAGTTATAAAGACACTCTGTGTGTTTGAAGGGCTTTTATTAAGAAACCATGCTAACCTTTAGTAGTGCCTGACGGTTCAAACAGTATTTGTCTCCTGCTATCAGAAAGTTCACAAACTGCATCTGTTCTAACATACAAGTGTCTGCAGCTTCTTGAGTCCCTAGTGAGCAGTTAGCAGGCAGTCCTGGGAAATAATGTGCTCTGGAACAGTCCTGAGAGCCCCAATTTATATTCCCTTCCGAAGGAGGCGAAAGGAAGAGGAAAAACACTTGTGTGCAGTTGAAGGCTGCTTAGCATGAACAGTATGCAGCTATTCTGGGATGAATGCCAGAAATGGGACTGTGGAGAGTAGCTCCCTACAGGTTTGGGAGCTGTTTCTAAAACTTGAGGCACAGTGTGAAATAAATAATTCTTCTTGTACCATGGGCTAATGTCGTGAAAGCAAAGATGGGGACTTTACAGGAATAAATATAAATACATTTTAGAAAAAGAAGAGCTTAGTAGCCAGAACTAGAAATGCCCCAATCACTTTTTCACACACTCCTGTGCTTCTAGAGAGCTTATCTCATAGTACAGGTTAGAGCTGTTGCTCAGTATTCCTTTAAATACGCCTTATTCCCTTAGCTTGGATTTTTTTCTCATCACTATCCTCTGGTATGAAAAGTGCCAGGCTGTCATTTGCAACACACTGATTCTGTGGAATATCACTTCACTGTCCCTGTTCTCTATCAAAAGGCAGTTCTTCACAAAAAGTAATCTCTCACTTGTGTTTTAGTCAGAATATATTGGACAAGCAGGCTTCCTAATGACTTCTGCTCATTCTCTTACGGCATTAATGCAGTATTAATTATTTCTGACTCGGGGTCCACCCTAATGTTTCTTCTTTCTTAGCCCTAAGGAGACCTGCAGCCCTTCCTGAGAGGACCCACAGTCCAGTACCCACGTCCCAGGATGGTGATAGTGGGTGCCTGTCCAGTGAAAGCTTTTGTTTATTTCCCTCATCCACTTGTACAGGGATGGATGTACAAGCAGAAACCAGATGAACTGTTTCTTTTGTGTCCTAGTTATCCTAAGCAGTAAGAAAGCGCACAAGACTTGGTAAAGCAAATTGGAAGCAAGAGCACAGGTATGGCTCTCACAGGCTTTTAAGGTAGCTGGTCTTATGCATAGCATGTGTGGGAAACAACTGTGCGGTCTACCACTTTCTTCTCTTGTCCTGTTCCTCTAACCTTGAGGAACAGGGAGGCTGTCAGGAAGAAAATAATGTTTCTGTTTTTAATGACTACAAGACAATGTATTCATTCTTTCTTGAACACAAGTACAGAACTAGCACACAGGAAAAATACAACTGTATCTGCCTCCCAGTGCTGAAAGGGATGTTGTTTCTTCCCCACTTCTTGCTTGGTTTCTCTTTCTTCCTCGGAACTCTAGGGTTTAGCAGATGCACTCTGAGCAGCTTCCTCTCTCCATTGAGCTTTCTTCTCCAAGTTTATGCTTGTAAGAGATTCATGCCTTTTCACAGCCTGCAAAACGACAAAGGAAGAGGAGAAAGCGTTACCTGAACGACCACAAAGATGAAACTTGAAGCAATAGTTTACGAAATATCTGCCCTAACTTACTAAGATAGAGTTCAGTGAAATTTAATGCCAGGAAGAAAAAGAGTTAAAATAAAAAAATCTATAAAGTATTTTGGCTTAAACTCTCTACTTCTCTGGGAATACAATAAACCTTTCTTTTAATGACACTAGTGGATATATTCTGTGTTTCTGGTCAGTATTTAATATTAATCTCTGGTCTTCAGAAGTCAGAGATACTGGAAACAAATCTGAAGTTACATATAATGGATTCCAGATGCTGTGGAAACAAAAGCCCCAAAGCAGCTCTGCCTCTAATCTCTCTTTCCACTGTTTGCTTTCATACTGCACAAACCTAAGAGGGAAATGTTCTGAGAAATGTCAGAGTTTCATCTCTCTGCTAAAGCCAGAGAAAAGGCTGTCAGCTGCTCGGCTGCAGAATGCTGCATCCTTTTTACTTTGATAAGGGCTATGCTGACAAGTAGAAATTTCACACCTCAGTAGTTCACAATGCTGGGAATGGGACTCTGACTTACATAGATGAAATTTCTCTAGCACAGAACTTATCAAAAGAGCTAAATATTGTAACTGGAGTAGCAGCTTGAGAAAAAGGCTGCACACAAATATCGTTCTGCACATGTAGAGGCTTTATGCCAGTCATCCTAAAAAGGCCTCTGTTTCTGTTATCCCCATATTTTTTTTCCAAAAGCAGCGTGACTAAGTGGCACAACTATTTTCATGTTCCTTGACTCTGAAACTAAAGCTGCTGAGAGTTTTCAGCTTAGCTTAAGATGCACAAAAAAGCCTTCCCATTTGCCTTACAGAAATATTAGGATGTTAATTTTTAACCCTGTTAAAAACAAAACAAACCTAACCTAACCTTTGCTGCAGTTGAACCTTAGACTTCAAACTTACTTCATATAATGCAAATGGAACCATAGGCCTAGTCCTGCCACATACTGCACTTAGTGAATTGTCAAATTCTGAGCAAGTGAAAGATGCTCATCCTCTGCAGGACTTGGAGTTTTTCCATAAAGCACGTATCTTCCTGATTTAATGAAAGGAGTTTGGGAAAAGCTTCTTCATACAAACTGCAGCAAGGCTGTATTTTCTAATGCAATTAAAGGGCACAGAACTATTATGGACTCTTTCCTCATGGTTTAAGGGAGTGTGAATTCTCAATCTGTGTGTGGAGAAACATGCCCATTTGCCATTTCCATCATTAATTGTATGAATGTTGCAGTACGTGCATAAAGAGGTGTTGGATTCCATTCGCACAAAGAGCATTTGTTGCCTACCAGATTCACAAAACAACTGGAAGGTCTCATTCCTTTCAAACGCTGGAAGTCTGTCACTGAAATTCAGTAAATGTTGTGCAAGATAAAACTAAATATTGTATGACAGAAAGAACCGTGTGAGCCACAGAGCATTATCACCTTTTTCTGACTTGTGAATTAATCAGCAAGGATCACTTGTGAAAGACTAGGACTCGTTTTAGTATTTGCTTAATGATATAATGAAAAAAGACCCCACCAATATTAACTACTAATCCAAAGGATGAGCTGAGGAGTTTGTAAAGATCTGTTTCCACTCATTATCCCAAATTCTGCTTACCTGCTTCCCTCTGATCACCATGACTATGCAGCCCAGGACCGTCAAGGCAATCATCACATAGCTGAACTTCACGCGCAGGGTGGTCTTTGCCGCTCTGATCGATTCAATCCTTAAGGGAGGGGAAAAAAAAAGAGAGAGAAACAAACAATAACTTATTATCAAGGACCCAAAGGAGCTGTTGGCTGGTTCTTTGATTTCCCCTGGCATGCCAGCTATGCAGTCCTGTGTAATAACAGTCCTTGGCTCTTTTCACTGAGAATGAAAGAAGGCTTTAGAAGGATGGGAAAGTCTCATCTCCAACTTCCTTGGGAGACACTTAATCAAAGTAATAAAATAAGTTCCTGCTAAAGCTGGAAACAAAGGAAACATTTTTAATTTTCAGCTATTTAATTGTTAAGAGACCTTCCTAGATTACTTAAATACCGGTGCCTTCTTCCTTTGCCTTGCAGTCAAATTCTTTTTATTACTCATGTTCACTAGGGGCAGACTGCAAAAAGCAAAGGATGCTCTTACTAATGGGGTATGTTTCTTCTCACTAGCACCTTTCTCCCTTCTGTGCTCACCTCCACTTTCTAACATCTCTGAAGGCAACAAGTAACCGATCCCTGTTTGAACTGGAGTGTATTTCAACATTTTTTAGAACACCAGCAGCCTAGTAAAAAAGTATTTGTCAGCAGGAGTAAGATACATTTTATTTAACCAATAAATAAAGCAGAGAGTCCAAGGCAGGGGAAGGCATTATCCTTGATTAGCAGGATTTTTAGCCTATTTTCTTTTGCAGAAAGGAGGCTTCCCTTATTAGAGGATTCAGTAACGCTATTAATAGGTTTAACAGTGGTTGCCTAATGTAACGTAACGTAGGCTGCTATCAGCCTCAATAAGGTTTCCTAAAAGACTAGTGGCTCCCACTTTCCTTGGCTGGAGTAAACAGAATGAGTCTTTAAGTCATTTGTTTTCTTAAGGCCATTTGCTTTCCTACCACGCTGAGGAGGCCCAGAGCCCGGGCAGCTCTCTGGTATCAGCTTTGGACTAAAGACTCCTTTAAATCTTTCTTCCATTTCAGTGTGTTTATTGAGACACACCAGCAGCTCTGCCCCTCCTTAATATTGCTCATTAAAGCCTCCCAACTGAGTATGAGACAAGTTACAGGGGTCAACAGGACATTTATGCCGAGTTAATCTCTGAAGATCGTTCTACTCAAATGCCATTGCAGCTACAGCCCATTTGAAGCTGGTATTAGGGATGGCAGTGCAAGAAGGGCCGAAGAGGTGCAACACTTTCACATGCTTTCTAAAACAACCAGAGATCTACATTCTGTATACATAATGTGTCTTGAAGAAGTTGGAGCAGAGATTCCTTTCTCAGTGAAATCTAATATTCTCCCTGTTTAAACTTTGCATGTTATAAAATTGGACATGATTGAAAAAGTGGAAAAAGGAAGATAAACACATGGAACAAGGTACTTGGATGTCAAAGCTAACATGGCTAGCAGCAGGAGACTGTGACTGTGTACAAACACCAGAGAATACGGAATCTTCCATCACTTTTTGACCCCCTGACCTTGTGGTGAAAAAAAATCCTGAAGGATTCATGATGGTTCAAGCCAGTAAAATCACATAGGGCCTGCAAATTGGAAAAATTATGCTTTTGTTCAAAGCATGAACGCAAGGATAAGATTTCCAAACACTAAGAATAACTTAATTAGGTAGGGAACCAGCAGCTAAATTTACCTTCCAAGTTGTTTAGTTCTGCTAGAAATAACGTGACGTTTTGCTAATAATACGTGGAGTGATGTGAAGCTTGGGGAAAAAAGGGGGGGGCAGGGAAGGAGGTTTTCTGCACTTGCAAAATAAATAAATAAATAAATAAACCACACCACTCATCTTTTATCAGAAACTTGTTTATCCTTCCAACAAACCATGATTTAAGATGCTCAGCCAATGACTTCCCTCAATACGATATCTTCTCAGCAATATTAATGACTGCTATCTTACACTTAAAATATACAAGCTGAAATTTAATAGGTTTTTAATAATTTAAGCCTTTATGTATTTCAAAAGTAACTAAGAAAAATGCTCTAATGGAGTGATCTTTTTAAACTATTTAATTCATTATGATATATTTCAGAAAAAATGTAAGATGAGCAGACGACTCTTTCCACAAAATGTATTCAGATAAATAAATTACCTTTAGAGGGCAGCTACCTAATTTGTTTACCTCAATAGCACATGGTGTTTTTTGTTTGTTTCCTTTATTTAAACATATACATACATATAGATATTTTAATTTCAAAAATAACCATCCTAATCACCAGAATATTTTTAAAACTAATCTATATTCTCTTTTTTTTTTTTTTTGGTTAAAATTGATCTTAATTTTAGAATATGTAGCAGACAGAACTAGGACAGCCAGTTTTATTTCCCACACCTCGCCCGGAGCAAAGCATTGATAACAGGACTCCACCAGCAAAAGGATGATTTTGACAATGACAATTTCATTAGAGAACCTTGCAACTATATTAGGAGCCTCCAGCCCTTCAGACATTCATTAATAAGTATTTTAAATTATATTTTTCAGTTATTCTTTAATTATGTCATGAAAGTTTCACAAAAGATAGATTTTTACATAGTAGGAAAACGACTAGGAAAAAAATCTTAATATTTGTATAAGGTTTTTTTATGGAAAGCAGAATAAAAATAATTGATTTGTGCTGTTTCTCTAATGAGACAAGTGACATGTTGAAAGGAATCCGTCTCCACAATAAAGAATTGCCAGTGGTTCCCTCGTCTACAAGACAGTGCAGCAATCACAACATGGTAAGAATTTAACTCTGTCAGATTCTGTCATAATACATGGGGCAAAATCACAACTGTCCCCAGTACTGTGTGTTTTCCAGCTGTGAAACCCCATTCCCTTCAAGAAAAGCTGTTCTGGAGTTGCACACAAGCAACGTGTCCCTGTGGAGACCACGGCTCCGTTATAGCTTCAGAAGTGGCACTTACGAGACAGTCTCTGGAATTTCCTCTGCCTTTTTGAAATGGCCTGCCCACAACAAAAACCTTTTCTCCCAGTCCGTAGGCTTGTGTCCGGGTACCCTTAAAGTAGATCGGCCTATTACAAACAAAAAGTTGGTTAGGGAACAAAAAGAGAAAGGGCACAATCAGCTTTGAGAGCCTGCAAGCATGCATTAAACCGAGGCCGGGCGAGGGAAGCCCAGTGTTACCCAAGGCCTGTCTATTCCACAGACTGGTCGCGGATGGAAGGGACCCCTAGAGATCATCTAGGGCAAGCCCCCTGCTCAAGCAGGGACACCTAGAGCACATATTTGCAATATTAAATCTACAGAACTTGGCTTCCTAAACTGCTGTGATTTTATTTCCCTAATCAAATTACTTTAAAATATCAAATGGAACTACCAGAAAAAAAAAAATTCCCATATGCAGCACTAGATCACCACAGAATTTAAGTTTATCATGAACTGCAGGATTTTTTTCTTGTCTGGAAGTTAAGAGCTACCAGATACCAGGAGACAAAGATTAAATCCTTACTTTTCACTTCCACCTTTCAAACCTCATATACCAAAATGGAAAAAAATCTATGCATAACTTGCTGTTCTAATATAGTGCACAGTGCCAGAATCTTTTTATTTTTTATTATTTTTTTAAGCCAGCAATGGGATGCACCCTGCAAAGATCTGTGCAGGTTACTGGATTAATACATGATCTGGAAAATGGGTTGGATATCTAATTTGCTGACACGAGCAGGTTATTCAGAAACACAGACAAGAGGACTAAATGGGAAGCGCTGCAAGAGACCGAGACAATGACAGCGCCAGTGAAATCCTACGCACATGAAGCGACACACACACGTACATGAGAAACAATGCGAGCTCACATGCAAGAGGCCTCTAAACCAACCACTGCTGGGTTAATAACGGGGCAGTTGGTCCTGGGGGCTCACAGAGCATTTCAGCAAGCGTTCAGCGTCGAAAGGCAAGCAGCGTATCAGCAGTTGTGAGGAAGGGAGCACAGCCCCACACGCCAGCACCACCGCACTGTATGAAACCCGGGCACTTTGAAGAGCACGTGAAATAGGGCTCCCTCACCTTGGAAATCACGGAACTGGTCGGGCACAGAGAAGGCGGAAAGGAGCATCAGGAGTGTGGAACGACTCCGTACAACAAAACCTGGCAGCCTAGGCCCCTTTCAGCCTGGGGAAGCAGTGACAGGAGCCCCCTCTGGCACAACAGAGGTGGCAGGAACAGGGTGGCCTACAGTGCAGTGCCCCTGCATCAGGAGGGGTAAACAATCTAGGAGTCTAGGAAAGCACCACCCAACATCTACCCTCTTTTTGTACTTTTCCTCAGGCTGCTGCCGTTGCTCACTGCTCCCGCCGGCCCTCGCGGACACGCAGGGGCCTTCCCTTCCCGCCTGCTGCCGGGGACGCGGCATTAGCGGCGCCGGCTCCGCCACGTCCTGCAGCTGGACGCTCCGCACGCCCGTCGCTCCCCACCACTTGGCATCCAGCATCAGGGCTGACAGGGTGACCTGTTGCACAGGCTGCCTGCTGGGCTTTCTGCAGCCTGAAGGGCACCCGGGGCTCCCGCTGCCCTGGGCCTGGACCGGCACTCAGGCGCGGGACTCAGGCGCGGGACTCAGGCCCGGGACTCCGGCGCGGGATTCAGGCCCGGGACTCCGGCGCGGGACTCCGGCGCGGGACTCCGGCCGTCTCCTGCCGTTCTGCATGCCAAAACCCGGGGCTGCCCTACACCCAGCGTGGGCACCCCCGCTCCTCGCCAGGGTTTCACGCGTGCAGGCACCTTCCGAAGTGGCAACGCGTCATCTACTTATCTATCGGTTTATGTATTCGGTGCTCGGCACAGAGGCGCCGGGCCGGGCCTTACCGCCGCTGCACGCGCGGGGCTGCTCCCGGCAGGGCAGCCCGCGCCGCTGCCGCTCCAGCTCCAGCGCCGCCGCCGCCGCCGCGCGCCCTGCGGGGGAAGCGGAGGCAGCGCTCAGCGCCCCGGGCACGGCGCAGAAACGGGGGGAAAGAAAAGAGAAGAAGGGATAAAAAGGCCACGCAGATGACAGGGCCCAGTGGCGA
>VZSG01000717.1:377221-391706 GCA_013398315.1 Nothoprocta pentlandii
TTGCCCCCTTCTCCCAGCAATAAAGCGTTTCCAAGCGCGTTGTTTGTTTCTGCGGTGAATTTGCCGCTTTGTTACGGGCTCCTGCGGGAATGAAGGAGACCGAGGCGCGGCGCTGAGGGTGGCGGGGGAAGGTCTCGCCCTGCAAAACGCTTTCCCTGGCTTTACTCCTAAGGCAGCTAACTGAGTTGGAGCCAGTACTGCCTGCACGCGGAGATTGCTTTTGGCCTGTCTTTTCCTGTTTCTAAGAGTTTTTCCTGTTTCTGCCTTTTTATTTTATTTTTTCTGCTGTGTGCTAAGAAACTTAATGATGCTCCTTGTTTTTCCCCAGTAGTCTGTTCTCAGAGATATAAGCAAGGGCTTTTTTTTTTTAATACAGGAGTTGCTCAGGGTGATGAGGACGATCGATGACAGAATCGTCCACGAGTTAAACACTACGATTCCAACAGCTTCCTTTGTAGGGAAAGTTGACGCCGGCCAGACGTGTAAAGAGCTCTACCAGTCTGTAAGTCTCTGCTCCTTTGGCTTCCCCTCGTTGCCTGCCGTTCTGCTACACGCGGTGTCCGCTACGGCGGAGCCGGCGCAGCCTGGAGCAGCCGGCGTGATTCACCAAGCTCCACGTGTCCATAGTTGGCGTGTTGGCTTCTCTGTGTAACTAAACCGCGTGCACGTACGGACAACTTCACTGTAAAATCCTCTTGAGGATTCGTTTGCCCTGCCACGCTGATCCCTTGGGATGTGTTTCAGTGGATAGTGAAACACATCCCATCCCACAATCCCAGCCCATTGCTTTAATTTCAAGATGTGTGCTAGTTTTCAAGATGTGCACTAATTTTCAAGATGTGTGCTAGCACACTTCATTCCGTGTTGCTCACTCCTGTGTTGCTTCCAAAGCCTGCTGCTCGTGCGTGTCTTTGGCTTTTGTTTGCTGCCCCTGGATCAGCTCGGAAGCTGCGGCTCCAAGCAGCATTGCTTCTCAGCATATGGATTATCGAGTCAAAGGGAGATCTGCAGGCACAGTGGTGCCTTGACTTCAGAAAGACTTAAACTCTTAATTCTTAAACTTGCAATGCAGAAGTTTCCATTCTCTTGGGTCGCTGAACTAGGTGCTGTGACTTTTTGTCTCTCTCAATCAGCTGATGGAAGCTCACACCAGCAGAGAGAGGATCATCAAAAGCTGCATCGCTCAGACTTCCAGTGTAGTGAAAACTCTCAGAGAAGAGAGGGAAAAGGCCCAGGATGACATAGCATTATTAAAGCAACTCAGGAAAGAGCAGACAAAGGTGAGTGGTGGAGCTTGGCAGAGATTGCTTAGGGAAGAAGGTGAGAGTATCTTTCCCAACAGGACTGAGTCTATGAGAAAGACAACGTGAAGTGGATCCTATATACAGTAGGATCTGTGGAAAAGCAATGCATGCTTCACCACAGGGGACTCTTCACGGATTAACACCATGTCACATTTAATTTAATTTAATTTAATTGTGTCTTGGTTATTCCCTTTAAAATGTCTGGTGGTTCCTCTTGCCTGTTTATTTCTGGGAAAGCTAGTGTCTTGACAAGCTTGCCAAACACAAGAAAGTAACGAAATATTTGTTTTCTCTTGCACTGCCAGTGGTAGACATTCTTAAAGCAGTGCTTTCCTGTCACCTAGAGAAGCATCCTTATCACTTAGTGTGTCGATCAGGGTCCTTGTTGTCTAGAATGAGATCCCAGGCAGTCTTAAATTCAACTGTATCTTCTTTTTTGTTGTTACTCCATATTTCTTGGGTTTTTTTTTTTTGTTGTTGTTGTTGTTTTGGGCTTTTTTTTTTTGACTGCATTGTAATGGTGTTTCTTGGGTTCCATGAGGAACCCATTCAGCATGTGCAGCCCTCTCAGTGTTTGGCCTTTAGGGCTGACGGCTGTAGAATGAATAGTGCACTTCATTGAGTGAACAGTACAGCAGCAAGATGGATGAAGAAAGGGAGAAAGGAACCCCCTGGTGTTCCTCACTGCTTTCCAGGGTCTGTGCTGGAGGCTAGCAGGGATGTGACCTCTCCTGTTGGTTTCATTAGGCTGCTCCAGGTTTCAAACCTGCTCCATCTGTGTGGTTTGTGTTCAGTTTACATTTTTTTCCACCCATGCTCTTGAAGCACGTGTAGAACAGGATTATTTGCTTGTTGCTCTTTTGCTTACACTGGCTAGGTGTGCCTGCTGCGTTCTACAGCTTAGTGAGCTTTCCTCAGCTAAGGACTATCTCAACCAAGGCTTCTAAACTCATGTCTTTGAGTTTCCAATGTAACAGCTGTTCTTGTAATAGCTTAATGTCCCACCATCATGACAGGACCTTGTTTAGTAGCTGCAGCTTTCCCTGCTATACTGTTGTATCACTTTAAAAAGATAGATGGATGATCCTCAAACTGTTTGTAGTGCTGATCATCTGCCAAACCCACCTGCCATCTTTAATTCCAAAAGGAGCCTCTTGCTCCTGTATCCAAGAGCAGCTAAGTCCTGATGCAGGTAGAATCATAGAATCCTCAAGGTTGGAAGGGACCTCAGAGGTCATCTAGTCCAACCTCCCTGCTCACACAGGGTCGCCTAGAGCACATGGCACAGGGCTGCATCCAAGCGGGTTTGGAAGATCTCCAGAGAAGGAGACTCCACAACCTCCCTGGGCAGCCTGTTCCAGGGCTCTGTCACCCTCACTGTCAAGAAATTTTTCCTTAAGTTCCTGTGGATCTTTTGGTGCCTCAGTTTGTAGTCATTTCCTCTAGTTCTGTCGCTGTCCACCACTGAAAAGAGGCCGCCCCCTCCTCCTCACTGCCTCCCTTGAGGTATTTGTACACGCTGACCAGGTCCCCCCTCAGCCTTCTCTTCTCCAGGTTGAACAGGCCCAGCTCCCTCAGCCTTTGCTCACAGGGCAGATGTTCCAGGCCCCTGATCATCCTGGTAGCCCTGCGCTGGACTCTCTTCAGCAGCTCCACATCCCTCTTGTACTGGGGAGCCCAGAACTGGACACAGTCTCCAGATGTGGCCTCACCAGGGCTGAGGAGAGTTGCAGCCAAAGAGCTTCCTGTGGAGATGCTTTGAACTCAAGGGTTCAAGGGGCAGCTCCTGGGATTCTCCCGAGCCATTGAGTGAGAGAGGTGTTCAGCAGGTGATCTTCAAAGACCAAAGACCCCACCAAAGTGGGGCTCCCTTGTGAGTGCAAACTAAGAGAATCGGGACACGTGCAAGGGGCTTTGGCCTTAAAGTATCATTTGCAGACCTTCTAACAAGTGTCCATGGCAGTCTGAATAAATGGAGGCCTGGAATGGAGGCCTAGCATGTTGTGTGTGTGTCTGAGCGTTTTTGGCCGGAGGGGAACAGGATGAGGGGAGATGATTCTTTAAATCAGAGTTTTGAAACTCAAAAACTATCATTAAAACTTTTTGGAGGACCACAGTGCTTAATAATTAGTAGTGACTTAATGTTAAAAAAAGCAATCTATGTTTTGGAAGCACCTCAGAAATCCTTTGATCAAATACCCTCTAACTTGCATCTGGACGCTTTTTTTCCCCTTTTTTTCTCTTTTTTTTCACACAGTTATACTTTTCAAATACCTTTTTTTTGTTTGCAATAAAAATCTGGTTTGTTTTGTTATATGTGCTTCTTTCATTTAATGAAATTGGAGGAATTTATCCAAAAATACATATTCTGGGCCATTGATTAAATAATAATTGAAGTTCTGTGGGGCTAGGAGCCAGTTCTGGTAGTCTGCCTTCAGAAAAGTGTCGTTTGATTATTATATTTATTTTGTATCATCTGTATATCAATGTTGATTAACTGTATTGCTGTTTAGACATGCAGCTTTAAGGAAAAAAAAAGGCTAAAATATTAGTTTTAATTAGGCCTGGTATTAAAGGCACTTAAATGTGCGCTTACATTCTTTATTTTAAGCAGAGAATGTTACGCTGCAAGTGAAGAAGCTGCCTGGCCTATTATTAGAAATTCCAGTACTTTTGCCCACCTTTCTCTATCTACTTAAGCAGTCCCAGAGGATTTTTTTCCACCAAGTACCCAACTCTGCCCTGATCTCTTCAGTATGTGGAAAAATTCTTTTAAGAAAGCAGCTTTTAAGGTAGGAAATCTTGGTTTGAAAAGCTAAGAATCTTCTGAGAGGTTATTTTGTACAGACTAATATTGCTCAGCTAGCCCCCCTGCTAATGCTGAGTTGTTATCTCAAGGTTTCAGCGCCTCTCGAGTAGGTAAAAGTTCATCCAAGCACTGTGTTGCTGCGTGTGTCCTGCTTGGAAGGGTTTTGGTAGGATTGCTCCGTGGGTTTGCACCTGTTCCCCAACTCCCTAACTTGCAATGAAGTGTTCAAAAGGAGTTGCTCTGATCCTTAGTCTGCTATAGGTTCTCAAATCCTCTACTGCTGCTTTGGAGCCTCGTGGTGTTGTCAAATTAGCTGCAGACTGAAAATGTTGTGTGCGCCCTTTGGAGTTCCTAACAGATGCTAAGCAAAGAGAGAGAGTCTTGTTTCCCTTAGGAAGGAAGGCTCAGGAATTGCTTCTTAGGGTGTCTTTTGCTGGAGCTCTTGGATCTAAACCTAATTTGTGCTCGTGTGGTTGCATTCAGACAGCGTGACATAGGCAGTCTGTTCCTGCAGACCCTTTACTGGCCAATGCACAGACCAGTCAGTGAGGAAATAGAGGGAATCTTTCAATGAGCCTAGTCCTAAATCTGGAATCTGAATGCTCTGTGTTCAGGCCTCGATTTGCTACCAGCTTCCTACCTGACTCTTAATAATGCATATGTGGAAGAACGAGAACTTGAGGCTGCTGAGCCAACCCCACCGCTGTCATTCCCTGTGCTGAGTGTTTGAATGATGCGTAGTTAGTTGTTTTTTGTCCGCAGAGCCGTTAGGGTTCCTCAGTTCATTGCTAGCAAATCTAAATGGGCAATATTCGGTGAAGAGGAAAGCGTTAGCAACTGGGAGCTGCTTCTGGCAGAAGGCTCGAGCTGCAAGCCTCCCTTTGTGGACTTCTGTCCTGCCACGCTTGCAGCTGATGCTGCCCTTTGGTCTGCCCTCTCGGAGGGGATGCACGCCAGGTTGTGATCAAGAGAGTTGCAATGGCAGTGAATACTGGAGGCTGCAGAGTGGCTTCTTTGACTGTAACTTCTGTAACTGCTTTTTTTCATCTCTTTTTTTCTGCAGTTGAAATTGATGCAGTCGGAGCTGAATGTCGAGGAAGTGGTAAACGACAGAAGCTGGAAGGTACTCAGCAGTCCTTTTAAAAACTGGTGATTGTTCTGTCCTGTTGGTTTGAACAAACAGCTCTGCATTGGAAGTGTGAGACTCATGCCTTATGAGGCGAGTGAATTAAAAATAAATGAGAGGAGTTTGGGGGGAAATGTTTTGGATCTGTCATCCTCCCTGCTCTGGATGCAAAGAGGAAAAAAAAAGTGGCTGATTTAGCAATGGGGGAAAGGACTCGGCCTTTCTCAGTGGCCCAGGACCTCAGATTTCTCCATGGTACCCTGTATGTAAAGCTTTCCTGGGCCTCTTCCATTGTCAGAGGGAGGAGTACTTAAAAGAAATGCAGCTGTGTTTAGTATTAATCACCTTTCTGAGCAAAGGCCAGAGGAGAGCAGGGCTGGAAGTTGGAGCTTTTCCTAAGGGAGTTTCTACAAGCTGGGACTGATGTGCCAGTGGGAAGGCGAGTTTAGCAACAGCTGTGTGAGGGGAGATTTCAGCTCAACCTCTGTATTGATGGCCTCAGTTGGTCTTGTTATAGTCATCTTAACCCTGAAATCAGATTCTGAGGTGTTTGTGTTGTGTCACTGCAGTGTTTCTTACCTATCATCCTCCCCTGGTCTTTTGCACCTGCTCAGTTCTTGATACTGGATAAATAACCTTTTCCCCTCATAAAATATGAAAGAGATCTTTGCAAATAGCTAAAACTCTCTGCTGTTCCTTTGTTGATCCACCTTGGGATTTTAGTCCCTTAGATCCCTTTAGTGAAAATGTGATACAGCTGTAAATCTAGTGTATTCTCGGAGGTCTAGTCACTACTGTGTAGCTCGGTGCTGCATGGATGAGTGTTTGCACAGTTTGGCAGAAGCGGTAGCTTATTTATTTCCCCCTACCACCCCACCTCCTCCCCCTTTCCTAGAGCTGACAGACATCTGGGTTCTAAGTAGTGAGATGTGCACATGGACAGGAGTATTTTGGCCTGCTGCAAGCTGGTGTTTGGGGAGAGGGTTGAAGACCCAGTACTTCTGGGCTTTATCTGCAGCTCTGCTCTTGCCTCCACACTATATGCTTGTGTGTAAGCATATTGTCTATCTCTGTGAAAATGCTGTCTCAGCTATAGTTTTAAACCTAAGAACCCTAACCCTCTCACAATAGTTTTAAACCTAAGAAATTCAAAGCTATTTGGAAAATTCTGATTGGAAAAAAAAATAAGTATTGAAAATATTTAACCTCCAAGGATATGTAGCTGCAAGGATAATGGATACAGAAAGATTCTGCTTTATAAAAATGCATGTGGTTCAGTAAGTGGCTTCCAAAACAAGACACTCAAATTATTCCCTCTGAGCTGCCTTTATTCTGGGATTTGTCCCAAGTATGTTTTGTATTAATATATAAAGGCAGCAAAATCAAACTTATGCTTAGCAATTTGAATGTTAACCTGTCTCAGGCACTCTTTTTCCTGATCCCCTCCAAAAAACCCAAACCCAAGAATATCACCTTACAGGTAGACTCTGAGAGTTTGAGGGATGGTTCAGCCTGAGCTGAGTTCGCTTTGAGTGACACGTTGAGGTCTGTGGTGGATCGTACTGAAGACAGGAGGTTGTGTTCATAACTGGTCAGGATCAATCTTCGTTCCAGAGTCTGAAGAGTCTCTTACAGACTTTTCTAAAGTCTGTGTGGTAGCAAGCTGGAAGCTTCTTGGGAGATTGTTTTTGCATGTTGAGATGAGAGGGCCAGACAATGCTTTAGAGCGTTTCCATTTTCCTTTTAAGACAGAAATTCTGCAACATCTTTGACAAACCATGGATAAAATTGCAGTTCTGAATGGGAACCCTTTATAGCCTTTGATTTCTACAGCTTTCTTTTCATCTCAGCTCTTCCACATTCTCAACTCTTGTGGATGTCTCTTTTATGTGTGCACATAACGGCCAGGTTGTGAGAGAACTTACATCACAGCTTCTGGGCTTTTTTTTTTTTTTTTGCAATATGTAGTAGTTTGCAATATTTATCTGACTCTTAAAATATCTTACGTTTAAAACTTAAGTTGAAAATTACATTTTAAAAAGTTCTGAAGAATCAACTTTAAAGACCTTGCAGGCTGCAGGCTTCACTTTTGCTGAAGCTGCCATGCATTCTGCATTCTGAACTTGGAATGAGGAAATGAGCTGTGGGAGAGGGAGAGAATTCTAGGAAGATATAGTTTAAAATAACATTTCATGTAAAACCGAAGCATCATTTCCCTCAAATTGCAAGACCAGTCACTTTGCATCTTAAACCTATGGGAGAGCTCCTGTAATTTGGTCTAAAGGCATTAAGATATGAAAAATGTCTGGACGTCCTGGCAAAACATGCTGTTGCAGGAGTGCTGGAATTGGTAACTGTGCCAGTGCCTCAGCTTGATGGTAGGTGGTGCTCGTGTCACTTGTTAGGACACATTCTGGGTGCTCTTTGGAGATAAAACACTATCTAATTTGTAAAGAGCATCTCTCAATTTTTTTGTGAGCCTGTGCTTTGTGCTTTTGATTCAGGCTGCTTTACTTGAAATTACTTGCATTTATTTGCTGTCATTATGATAAACGTTCTGCTTGTTGAGGCCTGCAGTTCAGGCTAAATGAACTGCATTTAGGTCTTCAATCTGCATCAGGTCTTCAACTGCATCAGGTCTTCAATCACTAGTTCTGTGTGCTGAATTTTACCCGCAGGCGATGTTGAATGCCAGGCAAGAGCAGCCTTGAAATGCACAGAAGTGCTGGTGACATCAGCACCCACAGTCAGATAATTAATATTGTGAACACGGCTTCCAAGAGCCACCTTTTAGCCCTCACGGCAACGGAGAATGGGTTTCTCGGGAAGAGAAGGACACACTGTCCACATCTGAATGCCCGAGTGAACCTGACCGGCCACCGATAATTTTCCTGGCTCTTACAAAAGGCCTCGGTGTTCTTGTTAAAGACAAATGAGCAGGATTGTGTGTCTGCCCTATCTGGGGGAGAGCACTTTTAGCACTGTGCAGTCTCCTAGCAAGTTTTGGGTGCACAAAAGCCTGCAGAGAAGGTGAATAGAAACAGAAACCCTGGTAAGTGCCTGTTGCAGGTAGCTCAGGGCTGGGCAGATGGAGATACGGACCATGTGGAGATATAATTTATGGTTCTAGCTGTGAAGTTCTAGTCATCTGCCAGACAAGGACTAATTCACTTCTTCTCTTTTGTTATCTCAGGTATTTAATGAACGTTGCCGAATTCACTACAAGCCTCCAAAGAGCCAATGATGTGTGAGGTGTTTTCTGGCAGGGCGGTCCATAATCATGAGAGCAAAACTGGAAAGAGATGTTGGGTGAGCTGTATCGGGGCCCTCCAGAACCAGTAGAACCCAGTCTTGTTTTGGACCTACTTAACTGAAACGACAAGGTTTAAGTGATTCTCCTGTAATTAAGAGAAAGCAACTCATCTTTTGTACAAAATATGTGAACAAATGAGTTTTATAGTATTAAAATAATTTTCAAATGGAATGTGAAACTGGCATCTTTCTTGACCTTCTCAAGCTTCAGCAGCGCTGGAGGGGAAGGAACAATGCAAACTAGCCCTGAGCAAAACGGTTGCTTGATGGGATTTGAAGAAATCGCTGCACATGGTATGTTTCTAGGGGGGAATAAGCTACTAAAATTTAGAAGGGAATAAAGGTTGCAGGATGTTGTGAAAGTGTAGGCCAAGTACCTGTGAAGGTAAGAAGTTACCACTGTTCCTTTGGACTAATTGATGCCAGCAACGTTACTTTAAAGTTGCATACAGATATGGGGATCCCTTTGAATGCTGTCCTTTGGTCTGTGTTACCAGTTTCTAGATTTTCTTTATTTAAAGAACATAGTAAAAGTTAAAATCACTTGGTGGACATGAAAATATGTATTTGAACAGCATTCAGGAATGAGAGAGTTAACTGTCTGATGTCCGTATTTTGTCCCTTTTTGATCTCTAAAGTAAATTCTATAGGTGAGTTGCATCTGAATTGGGAAAGCAAGAGTGCGCGTCCCGCTATTCCTGAGCCTGGCAACACCGTTGAATTTGGAAAGTGTTGAACACAACACCCCTACAATAATAAAGCAAAGCAAGTGTCATACAGTAATGATATCTATGTTATTTACTACTTTTAATTGACTGGCAATCAAATGACTAGTGATGGCAATGTCTGTTTGTTTGTCAGTTGGTTTATACTCCTAAACCCTTAAGAACTTGAGCAAAGCCTAAAAAGCCTGTATGGGAGATAGGAGGTAACTGGAAGAATTCACATTTCTCATTGTCAAGCTGGCAAAGATGTGTGTAAGCTCATCTGTTTTATAGCTTCTGTCTAGCAGAGATTCTGTGACTCCTTGGTGGTTTTTATTTTCAGATGGCAGGGTACTTGCAGTTGTTTAGTCTCAATTTTCTCCTTTGAGAAAGAGACAGAAATATATTTAATTCTTTGAGGAGGTAAATTTTAATTTGCAGACTCCATTGTACTGCACTGCAGTTGCCCTCATTAAGAACTTTACTGTGGTTAGAGCTGTCTTGTCTTGAAGTATCTCGTGTGTATTTTTCTGTAAGACCGAGAACAGAAAGCATGCTTGTTCCTTAGCTGTTAAGTTCTTACCATTGTTTATGTGTGATTTTTAAGGCAAAGTGCAAGTCGATCACTGTTCAGAAATGTGGGCTTTCGCTTTTGCCAAGAATCAAAATTCCATAATAGAGAATCTGCTAAACAGACTCCCTGTTATGGAAGGTGTTCAAAATGGTAAGTTTTGATTTCAAAGTTGCTATTCTAATATCATTAGATTAATATCATGGCCCCTAATATGTGTATATTAAATCTGTGTTCTCTCAGAAGTTTGGATCTGCTCTCTTGGAGACAAATGACAAATGATCTAAACTTGTTTATAGGCTTGGCAGCAGTACTCCCAAGATAACCAAGACAACCTTGAGCTGTTCTGGGAAAGCTTCATTTAGCAGATGCTGGAAAAGTGACCTGTGAAACTGATATGTTTGTTTTTTTTGTGTGTGTGTGTATATTAGCAATGAAAAAAATTACTGGCAATATTTTCCTTTTGAATATAAAGCTGAACAAATAGATCTGTACAAAAAACTATTTCTTTCTTTACATGGAAAAGCTTTTGACAGCATAAGAAGACTTCTAAGTCCCAAACATCCCCTCTTCACGTTGTATACAGAGCAGATTGTATTCAGAGGGCTGTACTAAGGAGTTGAATTACTCTGTCTTGTTTGCTCTGAGCACGGAGGGATGTGTCTTACAGTGTATGGCAAATCACCTGGATGAATCTCTCTTTCTGATGAACTTAGTGGATCTTTAAGGTGAGTAGCTGAAATTGCATGCTGTGATTTGGGGTAGAGAGGAGAAAGCCTTGCTAGTTTTGGAGTAAGGTTGCTTTGGGAAGTGGGATGCTTTGTGGTTGTGTGCAAGTGGCTGTAGTGCACTACGGCTCATCTGTGCTAAATAAATGCAGATAAATGTTCGCTGTGTGTAGTGACCCCTGTCCGTTCTAGAACTTGGCCTAGTTAGGATTGAATCTTGTTCAGCCTTATTACTCCTGATGTCCTCAAAGTAGCCACGTGCTTGGATGTCATGTGTAACAAGTGATGGACCCCGCGGGTAGCAAGATTTCACCCCTCTTCCTTTCTCTAGCATTAGTTCTTCAAGTAAAGGTGCGTGAACGATCGACACAACCGATACCCCTGCTCGGTGTTTGTGTCCCCTGAGTATGGCTTGTCCCTGTGCTGGGGTGGAAAGCCCTGTTGGGCGTATGCTTAGATCCGTTCTGTGGAATGGGAAGAGCTGTTTCTTTAAGCATTTGGTACTCGCTTCTTCTGCAGTGCGTTGGCACTCAAGACTGATAAAATAGCTAGTGTTTTAGCAGAAATTTAATAAAGTTAGAATTAGGTTTTCTTGGAGCAGACTGAGGGGAAGAGGCTCTTGCCCCATACTATAAGCTCAGCATGGGCTTGAAGTTCAGCTTAGGCAGGAACTTGTTATGATTTTTGTGCTAGGTTAATGCTAAGCTTGAAGACTAGATGAAACACAAGTTTCTGCTGCTAAATTTCAGGTTTCTGTCTGTCTCTAGCTCTTGAGAGCTGTTGAAATCTGTGTGGGTATTAAAATGGAAGCCCTTGTTTGAAACCAGCATGTTGAATATTGGACTAGTGTTACTGTGATGATGTTTAGATCCTTAATTTGTAGATGAAGAGTTCTGTCTTTTAGCAGCTCTTGAAATTTGGTGCTGTCTGTCTTATTTTCATCTAGTTCATCCAAGACACCTGTCTTGACCCTGCAAAGCCAAGAGATTGACTTGTTGCCTCATTTACTTTTAATGTGTAGGGCTTTGATTTGTGGCTAGAAGCTGCACGCACGCTCACTGCAAAAAAATAAGACTGGTGGGGGAAATTGGTTCGAATGGTGCCTATGCATCTGGAATCTCTAAGACTGAGAGTAACAAGCATGCAGGCTTAAGTTCAAATTCCAAATGAGACAATGGATGTAGGTCACTGTATTCGTAAATTCGAAGTTTTATTTCACAGGAATGTATAAGCATACGTGTATAAGCATCCCATGTTATAGAATTCCTTATAGTTGCTGATAACATAGGTTTTCTTAGGCAGTTTTCCAAACACTGTTTCATTAGGGCCAAAGCTTAATGGAAAGACATTTAGGTTAGTATTGTGTTTATATGCTAAACATCTACATGTATCTTGTGTCTTCATCTTATATACCAACTATGGTAGCAAAACTCTTAAGGAGTTGACGTCTTCTCTGTCTCATCTTTGATGGCCACTGACCATCTTTGATGGAAGGTTGGTGAGATGTCAGCATTTCAGTGACTTCATGAGCTTTTGTGCAGGGCAGCGCTTTGTTCCAATCTTAGCATCACTTAGG
Organism: Nothoprocta pentlandii; assembly: GCA_013398315.1. NCBI lineage: Eukaryota > Metazoa > Chordata > Aves > Tinamiformes > Tinamidae > Nothoprocta > Nothoprocta pentlandii. Next base: position 389,352 of record VZSG01000717.1, read on the forward strand.
TTTTGTGCCAACCATTGGGACTCCTGGAGAAAGAAAACAAAATGATTTGTACAGGAAATTCACAAGAAAATTTTAGCTTCAGGTTGCTAAAACTTAATGCTGGTCAGCGTTTTCTTCTGCACAGTTCTGTGCATGCTGAAAACAGAGTTCTCAGCCTCTGAAGTAAAACCCATCAAACTCAGAAGTGCAGAATTTAATAGCTGATTTCCAAACAGCATTAGTGTTTTCCCTCCTAGACCCTTCCTGGGATTGTAGTTTTACCCCTCGTATGTTTTGTACTCGGCAAACTTCTTGCTAATCAGCAGCAAGAATCTGCCAGAGGCTAGTGCTGCTCTGGGTGTCTTTTCAGTACCTCTTCCCTGTGGAGTTAGTGTGATCCACATCCCAGTAGGTGAAGTTTGTAAAAAGACCTGCTGCAGCACTGGTGCTGCCTAGTTGTGGGGCATATTCTGTGGCCTCAAGGGAGCTGGCTCTTCCAGTTAGTTAGGTCCTCTGTCCTGCTGTGTGAATAAGATGCAGGGTAGGAGTGTGGGGAGAGAGGATCACTCGAGTGATTCAGCAGTGGTGTGTGCATGAGAAGGAGCTTCTGCTCATCTGCATGCGTTGTCATTAGCTCCATGAACTGGGCTGTGAGGAAGTATTCTTCCAGACTGGTAAATTCATTGAAGATAGCAGACTTCCCACTTTAGCACGCTCCTCTCAGTTGCATAACCTGGGGATGTTTTTCACTTTATTCAGCAAAATGTTATACGATAACTGATGTTCTCCACATGCCCTTCATCCACTCACATGACGCTGTTGCCCAAGTGTGGGAAATTCGGCAATATTCTTATTTGCAGTATGCTACATATTACCACAATCTATAACCTGTTAAGTCCATCAGCCCTAGTTTCCCAATCCCAAGCCCTTTGTACCAAGAACAGGCCCTAAAGTTAGAGACCAAGTACTTGCTTACAGGGTAGTTTATGGCCATCTATGAGGAGAGTCCCTAAGCTGGTCTTTGCTACTGATACACAGAGAAATCAGAGCTGCACCGTCACCATTGCTGTGGCTACGATCTCCCCTGCCTATAGCCCGTGCTCTAACGTTGATCCCAGAAGTGCCCAGTGCCAGGGCTTCGCTCCCTCCTTCGCTCCCTCATCTGTGTCCACCCCCAGGAACCAAAAACTGTTTGGACTGTTGCTGCCTCTCTGGTCCTTGCTCTGCAGTCACATCCATCCCCTTTGCTGGTGAGGGGGATGACAGGACTGTGCAAGGGAAGGCAGTTTGTTCTTCTATTCCAGCTGGGACTCCTTTTCACAGGAGGCAGCCTGTGTTTGAGCTGTATATATTCATATGCAGCCATACCTGTGACTGGGGCGGGTCTGTGAGTGCAGAACATGGATGTTCTTCTATATTTACATATTTTAACAACATATAACTCTTTAAGTACCTTGAAATTAGAGCACAGCTACTTTGGGCCCTCAACTACTGCAGTGAGGGGGAGAGGCAAACAGATGGGTAGTACTTGCTCCTCTGGCAAATTGGCACTGGGTTTTCAAAGCAAATGGAGATAGTTTTGTGATTTCAGTCATGAACATGATTATCTGATTGCCACCGTACCTTTGATAGGAAAGAAAGGAGCAATGAACTTACCTGCAATTATTACCTGGACCTAAAACAGGCAACAATAGTTTTGGGATCAAGCACTGCCGTGGCACCTTTAATATCAGGCAGAGGGAAGGGAAGTAACTCAAAAAAGTAACAACAACAGCAACAACAGCAACACTGCTGCTGCCTCCGGCTTTGAAGGATAATGAGAAAATGCATTTTCAAGGCAAATAGGAGCTTCACTAAAGAAATTGCTACGTATTTTCATCTGATCTCAAATGGTGTTGCAAAATGTGGGGTGTAGCTTTGATCCCTTTCCTAACTGCACCGACCAGTCATCTGTGCAAGGGTGGTGAGTCGAGATGTTCTAGTTTCAGCCTGAACCAAGTGTCTTAGATGTGGGTGACTGGAGATGGTTGTCATTTACTTTTCTAATTGTTATTAAGATTCTGCACCCGCAATAAGATTTTAAAATGGTGTTTTTTTGGTTGTTGTTGCTGGTGGTATTTTTTTGTTGTTGTTGTTTACTCTTAATACTCCAGGTTTATTTCGTTCTTCTCCCCTGGCTTCCACATTTGCTCTTTTTCTCCAGTAATGGTAGACTCTGTAATCTACAAGTCATCAAGTCATGTGATTTGACCACACGTGTATACGTGTGTGTGTGTGTGTGTGTGTGTGTATATAAAGAGGAGGTGCCTGGTGACTCGACTCAGACTGCTCTCAACTTCCCTCCCCAGAACTGCCTGCTGTTTTGGAGAGATTGGC
>VZSG01000718.1:7609-25452 GCA_013398315.1 Nothoprocta pentlandii
GGGCCCGTAACGGCCGCGCGGCGGCGCGCGCTGCCCGGTAACGGCCGCGGGCGGGAGCGCCCCGGCCTCTCCGCTGGGATAACAGGGCGGGCTCGGCCTGAGAGCGCCGCACCTCGGCCTGGAAAGAGCTTTTAAGCACCCGCTTTTCGGAGTGCATGAAGTTTTCATTATTACTGCTTATCTGCTTTAATCGATTTACTTTGCTGGAGTGCTTAACTTAACTCCTTTCTATTTATTTCTGTTTCTTTCTGGCTTTATTTCCCCCCCTCCCCGAAGGGTGTTACTATTGTGAAGCCGATAGTGTACGGCAACGTGGCGCGGTACTTTGGCAAGAAGAGGGAAGAGGATGGGCACACGCACCAGTGGACGGTCTACGTGAAGCCCTACAGGAACGAGGTAGGGGGGCAAACCGGGCGCCCCTGAGCAGCATCCCTGCCCTGGTCCACGGGATGGCCCTCGTGTCGGTGTCGCTGTGTCCCTATATGGTGAATTAAGGACGTATAGATACTGCTTGGCGTGGTTTAGCTGCTCTGTCCTGCAAGTGTTGAAGCTTGTGCTTGTTTTCGAGTGGCTTTACTAGGCTTGCAGAAGTTAAGCAAAAGTTGTAGAATTGCCCTTTGTGTGGGTGTGTTTAAAGGACACGTGGTTGTTGGCAGTATTGTGGCTGTAGGAAGAGATGCTCTTTGTTGCTTTGGATTTACTGTGATAGGGAAAATATTTACAGTGATAGATTACAGTGAAATGCTTATAGGATAAATGTGCCTTCTTGGTCTCTAGTGCTGAGAAGTCTTATATTGTAAAAGTGAATTGGGCTTTAAAGAGGGAGCCAGAGCGTGGTGAAAAGACCGAAGGATATCTGGGCAGGTGGTGAGGAACTACACTGATTGGGAGCTTAAAAGAAAGTTCATTTTATGTTTCTGGAATGATCTCTTATGTGGAGAGGGAAATTGCAGAACATTTGTAGGGACAAGATATTGAAGGACTTGTGTGACGTGATGAACTCTTGGATTTACGTGCTGGCTTGGCTCTTTGTTTTAAGCAATAGCCATACCAGTGGAAGTCACAGGCATATAGGATTGACATGTAAGCAGCAATTTAGTATGTTGCATAAATAATCACAAATAACTTATTTTCTATTTCAGGATATGTCTGCCTATGTGAAGAAAATTCAATTCAAGTTACACGAAAGCTATGGCAATCCCTTACGAGGTAGATTTTGCATTTTGACAGTTACTTCAAGAGCCTGGATTTGGACTAGTTCAACTGAGACTGGGTTACCTGTGCTAATACTTCTGTTCTTCTGTTGCAGTTGTCACCAAACCACCATATGAAATCACTGAAACAGGCTGGGGTGAATTCGAAATAATCATTAAGATATTTTTCATTGATCCAAATGAAAGACCTGTAAGTGCTTCTTTCAGACTTCTGATAATGCTTAGCTAATTATGAGAGTATGCTTAAAACTGGTGCATGTTGTTATTAGTCAAAATAAGTCCCATCAGCCATGGAAATAAGCCCTGTCCTTGCAGGAAGTGTATTTAATAGTTGGCCATGATGTCTCTGTGTTTCCTGCTGGGTGGGATGTTCTTAGGAGCTTTTGCCATACTTAGTTTCCCTAATGTGTTCATTTATTAGGAAATGTGTTGCACCTTGTCTGGGCTGAGCACTTACTGAGGATTTCTCTGCCATATGGTTTCCTAGTTGCAAGATATTCTAATATTTTAAGGACCTTAAAGATTTTTGCGACTCTTGAATGTGGATGAAATCAGTCAGAAAAGCAGCATAGTTTTTCTTGGCTTCTTTCTTAAGAAAACCAGGCTAAGACACTGAAACAGAGTATTATAATTAAGTTTTTCTTGAACACGTAACCACTGATGCTGGAGTGGAAGGGGCTGTGTCACCGTATTCCCTTCAGGATCATCACTCTGCCACACTTGTTCTGTATCATCACGCTCACTTGCGTCCTGACTTGCCAACCTTATTGCCTTTCCCTGTTTGATCAAGCTGGCCTGCAGTTGTTTTGAGTGTTGTCCTTGCTTCTTAAGGGGTTGTTTTAGAGCCTGGAGCCTCTCTAATTCCTTTGAGAATTAGAAGCCTTTTTGTTCCAACTTGGCTTTACAGTGGATGCTCACTTACTTCCAAGTCACTGTTATTTGAAGGAGTTTAGTAAGCCACAAAGAAAGTGAGGAGAATTTTTTGAGGGGAGTGTGATCAGGAATAACCAGATTAATAGGCTGGTTCTCTCTCTCCTCTCCTCTTCTCCCCTGGCAGGACAGATCAAGGGGAAGTAAGGCCTGAATTTCTTCCTCGATGCCCCCAAGAAGTAAAGACTGAATCTCTTCCAGGTGCTTCATAGGTCCCCTCATGGGAGGGACCCAGTATTGGCTGCCCATAACAGCCCTCTGTGGATTCCTGGAACTGAACAGTGGGGCTGTGATCTCCATCTCCTGTTGCTTACAGCACAGGAATGGAGCGCAGCTTCCCTCTGTGGAGAGAAGTGTGACAGGAGACTCTGACAGTGTGTGTGTGTTTGCTTGGTCATCCACAAGAAGGCATGATACAGTCCTAAAAAGCATTTTTTTTTTTTTTAACTGATTTACTGGCAAAGGCTATGAACTATTTTTTTTATTCATCAAATCTAAAGTGCTGGCTTTTGTTTTAGATCCTGCTCACCCAGATGGTTTTTCAGCATTCAGGAAGACTTTGGACAGCTGACATGTTTAGCAAGGAATATTGAATTTAAGTAATTCTACTGAAATTGTAGAACAGTGTTATTTTTTCATTACTAAGAGATTTTAAAATCTTATACAATTGTAAAGGAAGGACAAGTAGCATTTATTTCTGCTTCGAACCTCCTTGTATTTCTCTACAGTTGTCAGACTAATAAAATATTGTCTTTGTGCAGGTAACCTTGTATCATTTGTTGAAGCTTTTTCAGTCTGATACTAATGCCATCCTGGGGAAGAAAACTGTAGTTTCTGAATTCTACGATGAAATGGTATGAAAACTTCTATTGTAATCCTCACTTTCTTCTGAAGAGTATTAGTGATTCCATGTATCTTTTTCTCCTTCATTAGATATTTCAAGATCCTACTGCGATGATGCAGCAGCTGTTAACAACGTCTCGTCAACTAACACTAGGTGCTTATAAGCATGAAACAGAATGTAAGTTCAAAATGATACAGTAAATTTAGAAATTGAAAAGTGGTGCTATAGTAGTAGAACAGATTTGGCTGCTGCTGGGAAGTGTTTTTGTTGTTTGTTTTGCATGGTTTAAACTTTTGCAAAGGTGATAATACTTGAAAACTTGTTAAGGTTTCTACATCTGTAGGCCTGCTGAAAGTAATTATGAATTATGAGTATAAGGAGTTATGGAAGGATCTGTGGCTAGTGTAATATCTTTGAAATGCCTTAAAACATGGAATAAATTCAGGCCAATGGGTTTGGTATGAAAAGTGTCTTCATCTCGATGGGATGTTTGTTGCCTGCAGGCGAGGGTTAGGCTTTAGCACTGAAATGTGTAACAGTCAGTATTACAGTGAAAGCAGCAATATTCTGAGGTTAAAGGATAGTATCTGTAAGCTAATCCACTCTAACTCTTCTTTTATGAATTGACCTAGAGAGAGCATTAGACTATACCAGAAATGTTTGTTCTCTCCTTTGCATCTATTCTGTCCTTTTTATCTAATGTGTCTTTAGATGTAAAGCAAAGTAGAATCTTCAAAGGAATTAAAGAAAGCAAACAAAGATATATTTACTCATAAAATAATGCATGTAGTTGTGATTTCAGCCCTGATCTGAATTTGGTCTTATTTTTATACTGCCAAAACCAAATGTAATGTTTATTCACCCCAAATTCCACCTTGTTGGCTACAAGCTCTGATGCCCTTTTTTTAATCACTTGTCTTCTGGCTTGTCTGCATGTTCTCCGGCAACAAGCTGCAGGCATTTTTAGGTGCTGACTACCTAGCTGAAAATGAGGCCCCCTAAATTCAGGATTCTAATCTGCCTTGTGTGTTGGGGTATGGGCATGTGTGAACTATGTACATTTTCTCCCTCAGATCTACTAGTTTTTAAGGCAGATTTTTTTTTTTGTTATATTGCATGTCATTATGGTTATGAGTGGAAAATGGATCTATCTTGGATCTATCAAATGAAATTCCAACCAGAATAGGAAGCGCATTACAGCATATGAAAAATGGAATGAAATATGGGGCCTCCTTACTCTGTAATTGTCTATTTCTTTTGCTGTAATCATGCCAAATTTCTTTTTACTTTAAGTATATTTTTACTGTGGAAGTTTGTATAGTGAGTTATACAGTTCCATCAGTAAAATTGATGGAGTAAATAAAAGGACCTTATTTGATTACTTCATTATTTGTTCTTTATTTATTTCCAGCTTTTGGAATTTGAAATGGTATCTGAGAATCTTTGAATGTCTAAGACTGATGTTGACAGACTTTGTTTTCAGGGCATACACATTCAAATTACTGGGTTTTTTTAAGTATTTACTTTTAATAATTGGAAGGTTTTGTTCCAATATTTATTTATTTATTTTTCTTTATTGCCACTACAGTTGCAGATCTTGAAGTAAAAACCAGAGAGAAGCTGGAAGCTGCCAAAAAGAAAACTAGTTTTGAAATTGCAGAGCTTAAAGAAAGATTAAAAGCAAGTCGTGAAACTATCAACTGTTTAAAGAATGAAATTAGAAAACTTGAAGAAGATGATCAGTCCAAAGATATGTGACAAGTGTTGACTTGGTAAAGAGGCCATACTGAAAATGCAAGGACTTCAATCATGGAACTGCATGTGTGCTCTCCAATTCCGTTAACTGAGGCTATGTGTATCCATGAATTTCATTTGCAAATGATTGGAATATGTGGCAATCAATTTTATAAATGGAAGAAAATGGAAACAAACTTTGTACGCCCTTTTTATAGTTAAAACCTCTGGATACTTACTGCTTTAATTCAAGGGAAAGAAGTCTTGGAGACCAGAGTAGTTACTTTTCTTGCATTTGAGTGGTAAATGGTAACTTTGTATTAAGTCTTGTATTAGTTTAATGTGGTTTTACAGAATGCAGCTAATGTTTACTTTTTTACTTCTTTTTTTTCTACTGATTATTTAGAAATGCATCGCTAAAGCTGAAAAATAAAATAAGCCGATTTTTAATGCCTCTGTCCCATTTTGGACTTCAAGAATCTGCGTGAAGAGCATCCCCAAGATAAGGCAGATGCTTTTTATTTAGCGTATCATGTTATACTGTGTTCATTCTTAAGTGACTAGCAAGTGTTCCCCTGAGAAATTGGGACGTGCTCTTTTGCTGGGTAAGTCTCACCTCTTCAGTAGAGGTAGGAGAGCCCAACAGTGCTGGCGCTGCCTCAGGTTTTGCCTCGAGGTGCCCTGGCCCTCTCTTGGGCTCCCTGGTGATACTGGGTCGCAGTGATGCCGGCTGCAGAGAGTCAAGTCCCCACCTGGAAGCTGCTTTGAGAACAAAATCCCGGTTTCTTTGTGCTTGAGGCTGTAGTTGTCGTGGTTTGTGAAAGGCAGGGAGCTGAAATGGTTTAGATGCTCTAAACTCGGTATAGAGAGTATTTTTTCAGTGCAGAAAAGCAACCTTAGTGGCTGCTTAGCTTGACTTATCAGCATGTACTCGGTTTATGGTATCGTTTGTATATAGATTGGGGAAAGTGGGGCTTCATGTGTACGTGGTGTCCTTAGGAGATCATAAGGGTCGGATCAGAAACTGGTCATTGATCTGAGAGAAGGGAAGGTGGCTACCTTGGCATAGTTAAAGATCTGCAAAGTTGGGGGATATATATATTTTCTAATCACCTTCCGAGCTTCGTCTCCTTGCTCCTGGCAGATTCGCTCCACCATTGTTATGTTTTTATTTGTCTATTAACAAAATTAACAAAATATTAAACAAAACAAAATATTAACAAAATATTATTGATACAAAGAAAGTCAAATGAAATGTAAGGCATTCTCTCTTTAGAACTTTAGCTGACAAAAACAGACTCAGACCTCTGGGGTCCCATGGCCAGTCTAGAATAATGGTACAAAGAACACTGTGAAGGGTAACTTTTTACATGCAGGGTTCTTGTGTAGGAGCCTGAAGTGTTGTTCTCGCTTCCATTTTTTTCCACTGGATATTCTTATTGTAGCCAATAGTGAGCTTAGTGTTCAACGCTAACAGTGGAGCCACAAGCGCTACCTCTGCAGTAGCCATCAACATACTAGACCAGTGATGTAATTTGGGGTTTGCTCAGTGGTGACTATGGCCTTTTTTTCGTATGTTTGAATTTTACTTCCAGCTTTTTTGTCTTTGTTTTCATTTGTGTCCTCCCTGAAGGAGGAGAAGGTCATACAGAGCTTGCTGGTTTCCCCAGTCCCCCTAAGACAAGAAGTTGGTCTTAACTGTGCTGAGCAGTTACTGCGGATAGAAAACAGCAAGAATATTTTGCATTTTACAAAGTCCCTTAGGTTCTGTGGTTTCGCTAGGAAATACTTTCTTCAGATATTGAGAAAAAGCTTGAGCTGAGCTTTAACAGGAAACAGGTAAATCATGGAAAGTCACAAAAATTATCTGCAGGGTGTTTGTCAGAATGAGAAGGGATTTTGTTTGACAACAAATGGGGAAACGGCACCACCCTCTATCCTTCATAAAAGGTCCTTCAAGGGGGGCAGACGGAGCGTGTTTGGGGCAGCAGCCGCGTGCTCTGCTGGTCCGGGGGCCGGGACGCGGTGCGTCCGCAGGGCAGAGCAAAGCCCTGCTGTGTGCTGGGCTGCCCTCGCAAAACCTCGTTGCTTGCCACAGGTGCTGGCCTAAATGTCAGCTATTTGCACTGCTGAGAGTGACTATATAGACTATGGTGTCATCTTAAATTGCCATTGGGAAACAATTGGGCTTAAATTCCTTCCACAGAGCAGGAAAATCTTCCCTCGCTGCTGCAAGGTGCAGGCGGATGTTACTAGCTCGTACGATAGCCTTGTCTAACTGTCTATACTGGTTTGATGCTCCATTTCAACTGCCTCTCGGTGAGCAAAGCTGAAGCTGATCTCTGTTTATATCCTGAATACTGACAATTTTGCCAGCGAGACATATTTGTCCCTCAATGCATCAAACGTACAAGGCTTGCAATTACTCGCACTCAGAGGTTTTGTTTTAACCATTTTAGCTGGCACATACCAATGGCAACCACGGGTGTTTTGTACATCACTGCTTTACCAACTTCCTCCTCAGTACCATTATGTTATTCTATTTTGTGCCTAGCTCCTGCTCTTGTATAGCTTGCACCTCTTCAATGGTAATTCAATGTTAATATTTCTTTTTTTTCCTCCCTCCCTCCCTTCCTCCCTTCCTGCCTCCCTTTACAGGTTGTTTTCCAAACACCAGGTGGCAGTTTTGTGCAAAAGGTTCTCCAGGCTCAATAGTGTTTGAATTGACGAGATTTTGGCAGTTCTGGGAATTTAGGTTTGCTACTGGACAGTCCCTTTTTTTTCTAATTTAATTTAATGTTCTTCAAACAATATAATAAAATAAAGTAGTGACTGAATAGAGAGGCCAATGCCAACAAAAGCAGCACCACCATTGTTTATTTTTTTTAATTCAAAACAAAACCCATTAACCTCAGTGTGTTAGAAGCTTAAAAGTACTTGTTTTCATCTTTCACCCATCTTTTTGTTGCTTCCCCCTGGCTTGCTCTGTGCAGATGGCAGCTCTTTGGGGCAAAGCCCCATCCCGCAGCTCGTGAACACGTCGCTGCTCCTTGTACCTCTTGAAGCTTCATCATCTGGTTGGAGAGCTTTTTCTTGTGTGGAGGTAACTAAATAATCTGCACATTATAAAAGCCTTCGACAGCTTTGTGAGAGGTTTAGCCAGTTAATGCCCTGACTCCAAGGCTCTGAGCTTCTATCACTAGTTAGTACTTAATGATCACTGAGTCTCTTTAGCTTGTAAGTGTGTTTTGAAGCACCAGACTAATGATTGAGCCCTTCTCTGGGTGAATATAAGTATCAGGAGCTGGGGAAAGACAATCAAGGCAATCTTCAGACAAGTAACAGAAGTGACAGCTTCAGGACTTAAAGTTTGGCGAATGAAGAGCGGTGCAGTATTGGACTGGTCTGTGTGCTGATTGTGCTGCAAGTAGCAGGGCCAGCACACGGCTCCCTTCTCCTGTACGTGTTTATGAAGGCACCAAGGGCATCTTTAAACCAAAACCTGTATGATCTGTAACGAGATGTTTCATTACTGAAAGATGATGAATTTCTGGTTGGCCTCTGCACTGTGTCCCTGAATGGTCCTTGTTGAAGGGTCAGTCCTTTGCACAGGTAAGAGTGGCTGCACAGTCAAAGGCTGAACCATTCATGTATATATTTGCTGTCCAGAAAGCTAGAGTTCTTTGTACAAAAAGTACAAATTAGTTCACCCAGAATATAAAATTTGCTTAACAACAAGTCCACTTCAAAGAAAACAAAATAATCTGATCCATATGCACCACCAGTGAAACATATACTTCATTTCCATGATGAGATTTCATCTTCTGAGGCTCTCACAGAGCCAATAATTCAGATGCCTAAAGGCTTCCTAGGTCTCGGACCGTAACTCATTTCAGTTGCTTTCCAGGCACACACAGGTCTCTGCTTAAACTTAAAATTTGTCTATATCTGTGACTTTAGTTAGGTCCATGTGCTCTGGAATGTCTGTCCTGATTGTGGTGATGATATGTCCCCCTAGAGCTCTGCTGCAGAGGTAATGGGGAGAAAAAGTGAGTTTCCAAGGGACTGTGGTCAACTTCTTGGTATTTCATGGCTTGGTATTTCTGCGGGCTAGTCCAGGAGTTAAAACACAGTTTGTAGCTATTCATAGAATCGGGGAATCCTTAAGGTTGGAAGGGACCTCTAGAGATCATCTAGTCCAACCCCTCTGCTCCAGCAGGGACACCCAGAGCACGGGACACGGGGCTGCGTCCAAGCGCGTTTTAAAGATCTCCAGCGAAGGAGACTCCACAACCTCCCTGGACAGCCTGCGCCAGGGCTCTGGCACCCTCACTGTCAAGAAATTTTTCCTTAAGTTCCTGTGGAACTTCCGATGCCTCAGCTTGTGGCCGTTTCCTCTAGTCCTATCACAGGCCACCACTGAAAAGAGGCCGCCCCCTCCTCCTCACTGCCTCCCTCGAGGTGTTTATAGACACTGATCAGGTCCCCCCTCAGCCTTCTCTTCCCCAGGCTGAACAGGCCCAGCTCCCTCAGCCTTAATTCCTGATTCCTGAGCGTCTGAACCTGTTGGCACTGGGAGCGCTCAGCGCTTCACTAAACAAGCCTGAGCCTCAGCCCTTGGGAAGGCAGGGCCTTCAGCCAGGCCTGTGTGAGGAGGCCACAGCTCTAAACCAGCCTGCCCGGGTGCCGGGGGGCACCGGGTGCTGCCGCAGGGTCTGCGTTGACCCTGTCGCGCCGGCACCGCTGCTGCGAGCGGGAGCTGCCCCGTCGCCTCCGAGCACCGGGGGAAACGCAGCGCTCCCAGGCTCGGCTTCAGCTAGTGCAGCGCCCCTCTTATAAATAATTAATAATAAATGATAAATAATAAAGCCCCCTATTCAGCACACGTGGGCTACAGCCGTCTTGGAAACAGGAATATTTTGGAAGCTGCTTTTAATGCTCAAAGATTGAGGCAGTGCATTAAAGGTACTTGTTTGTTATCGCAAACGTTTTGGTTGGAATTTCTGCCTAATGCAACGATCAACAACAAAAATAGCTTAGTTATTTTGCTTCGTTCTGATCTCTCTGCTGGTCCGCAGTCAAACCTATTTTCCAAGCACTGATTTGTATTTTACTCGGGCTAAAATTGCATCCAAATAAACTTCAGTGAAGACATTTTGTAATTGTGAAGCAGAACTGGATCCGAAATAACATTCTCATGATCAAAGATTCCAAGAAGCTTTTGTAGTAATTGGAGAATAACAACTGTATAAAATGTGTTGGCTTCTCATATTTAAATTAAGCATAAAGATAAAATACATGAGCGCCTTATTAAATGAACATACAGATATTGCATGTGATAAGATCAAAGCAATTGAGTGGGATTTTAATTTAGGCGTTTGACTGACTTTCTCTTAAAAAAAAAATGTTTTTGAAGTCATGCTGGCTTTGCTCCATAGTATGAGAGGTTCCCTCAGCTCTAGAGTGTTTCACTGAGCTCCTCTCTCCACCGCTGCTATAGTATTATTTATATGGTGTCCTGAGAATACTGTACGCAGCCCATGCAGCTGTGCAGGCAGGCGGCCAGGCCTGAAGACCTTCAGTCTGAATGGACAATGTAAGGTGGGGGGAATAATAAATTGCACATCTCCTGCTTGGATTTTAGGCATGGATTATAGCCCCTAAGCCCTTGGAACTGAAGGAGTGGTGGGGATAGTTCTCGTCCTTATGTGGCAACACAGCTCCGACTAGAGCGGGTGAGTGGCGTGACTTGTTTCGTGGATTTTGCCACTTTTAGCAAAATTGTCTTCTTTTTAAAAAGTGTATATTCATGTTGAGAGTGCTTTAGAAGTCACTTAGATGAAAACTGGTTTAATTGGCCTTGAAGAGGGAAGAAGAAAAATAACGTTTGAGTCCAAATTCTCCGCAAATCTCCTGTTATCGCGGAAAAGCCTTGAATCGTGGGGGTGCTTGGGTGCGCAGAGGAGCCGTGCGGAAGCCCGGAGCCCCACGCAGGGAACGTGAGGAGAAGCAGGACAGGAGCCTGTGCCCGCCGTGGGGCCGAGCGCTGCAGCCGTGGGGAGAGCCCTGCGCTGAAGCCCCGTCCCCGTGAGAGCAGCACAGGCCGCCAGGCCTCTGCCGGAGGAGCTGCCGTGGGAAGCCAACAAAACAGCACCAAAAAGAGCTTGGGCCAGTTATCAGTGCAGGTTTTCTTTAATATAAACGCAAGACTTTCTTCTTCGTCTTTTTAATTGCCTCATAAAAGCAAATATTTCTTCCGCTTATGCCACCTTTCGCCCTGCTAAGTGCCGTATGGAAGAACAGCCAGAATGGGAAAATCCACTCCTTAGGACAGTTGTCTAAGCTCCCCGAGTCAAAATGTTTTGGAAAAAATCCCTCCTTGGTGCCAAGCCTCTTCCCTCTGCTTGTTTCTGTGCGAGACACTGACGTGGGTAGATATTTTGACATTAAAAGCTACAGAGCTGTAAGTAACAGAGGGAAACAACAATTATTTCTGCTTAAAATAATTATTGCTTTAACTATCATTAAATTAAATTAGCAAGTCCACTTGATTTCCCTGACTGGAAGCAATTAGGTAGTTTGCTTACGCTACGTTTTACGTGTGAATTTAAGCAGTGCCAAAGATAAGGTAATGATGGTCTGACTCCAAAGCGAAGCACCGTGTGCTCCACTACCACTAACTCTGCTCTGCTGAACTTCATCTGCATCCTGCTGTGTCCTGCGTCTCTTTGGAGAGAACAGAGAATCCCAGGATCGTCCTGGTTGGAAAAGACACTCAAGAGCACCCGGAGCCCAACTGCAAAGCCATCCCACCATGTTAAACCACGTCCTGAAGTGCCTTATCCGCATGTTTCTCGAGCGCTGCCGGGGCCAGGACTGCACCGCTTCCCTGGGCAGCCTCTGCCAGCGCTTCTCCGCTCCTTCCGTGTAGGAATCTTTCCATGCAGAAGACACAGCCAGCGTTATTTCCCAGCCTTATCTGAGTGCAGAGCCCGTTCCCTCCCAAGGAGGGAAAGGGAAGGTCTCTGCACTCTATTTTTCCCCATTGGAGAATTTGCCCTCCTTGGAGCAGCTTTTCCTTTCTTGAACAGGCGCGCAGCCCGGGGACGCTGCGGGTGTGGATGTGACTCCAAAGGCCGTTTCCCCAGGGTGATCCAGCCATCCTGTCGGCTGCAGCGCCCCGCAGGGATGCCAAGGGCTCCGTGGAGCCGCGGGCTGCAGCCTCTGCGAGGCACCTCCGCTGGCCCCGTGTTTCTGCAAGGACCCTTGCTGTCCCTACGGCGTTCGGTGTCCTCAGAGCCATTGTTAGAGCATGAAAAGAAGTCTATTTAACATAGTCCTGGAAGCTGGAATGGCAAATGGATCCATTAATGGAAAGCATCAACAAGAATCTTTGGAAGTTTTATAACATACATTTGGTACATGGCTGATAGTAATTTATACTCCAGTAACTGTGCTAGTAAATGTTTACACTGATTTGGCTTTTTTTTCTTCATTGTGTCATAATCTATACATCACCATCCTATGGCCACTTTCTGCTAGCACAGTGTTTTTCTTGGGTTCCTTCCCTAAGAAGAACCTCTCTTCGTAAGGATGCAGCCCTAGGAAAAAGCAATGTTATCTCTAACGTTTGCTCCCTACCAGGCACCATTCATAACTTTCAACATACCCTGTGAAAAGACTGAGAAAACCATTGATTGATTTAAATCTGCCTTAATTTCTTTCCAAAGGCAAAAGCTCCATGCACTGGTGCTTAATCATGCTTTGCATCATGTACAAGCACGCCGCTTTCCGCACGGATTCCATCAGGTGTTTAATCTGCTATTGCAAAAACACTTATTTGCATGCAATCACACCCTCCTGTGGTTTTAAATGTTTTCTGAGAATACATTTCGAGCCTATTATCTTAACCTCACTGCCTTTCTACCCACATACAGGCTAGCAGACATGCAAAGCCTTTAATTTTTCTCCAGGCCTGCCTGCAATTAAGTCGAGGAGCATTTGTTCTTATTAAAAACCCTGGGACTCAGCTTATTCTGTAAGTGCTGTCTGTGAAGGTGAGGGGCATCTGCTTCCCTGTTGGGGATGGGCTCCGGGGGGAATAGTGGGGAAAAAAAAGCAGGATATAGGAGCGTAGGTGCTGCAAGGAGCAGCTTCCCCATCACCGTGTGGCTGACGAGCCACCCAGGGACCCTCTATTTAAAGAACACAATGCACAATAAAAACTAATGCACAATAAAAAACAAAAATAATGTCGACGTGGACTCACGGCCTCCCGCCGTGGCTGGGCCCTGGCCAACCGCCCTGCATCCACGACACCACCTCCTTTTAATGAAGAATTCGAGGAGCGCTGTCCGGTCAGGAGCCCCAGAAGCACCACAGCTGAGCCTTGCTGCAGGGTGGGCGCCAGGCGCCTGCCCCCGGCCCTCTTGCACTGGCTTTTCACGTCCATCAGCGGAATCTTTCCCGCTCCGATCAGCCCCATGGGCTCTGTAGGGCCCCGTGGGGCCACGGCAGGCGCGTGGGGAGGGCAGGAGGGCCGCAGGGGCCGAGGGAGCCCTTGGGGCTGGCACCTGCTGGAAGCGCTGGCTGCTCCCGGAGTGCCCCATGAGGCTCCATCCCGGGAAGCGGCGCTGCCGCCTCCCAGGCAGCCGGCTCCAGGATCTGGAGCCTCCATGGCTAAAGCGCAGGAGAGCAAACGCCACCTGGAGCAGAATTCCCTGTGTCCCAAACTGCGGCCCAGTGCCGCCAGGACGAGCCGGCCTTGGCCTTCCCGCCAGGAGCAGCAGCAGGATCTTCCCTCAGGATCTTCCCTGCTCAGGGCCGGGCAGCCCCCTTCCCGCTGCTGTTCCTCACTCGCCGGCTCCCCAGCGTCCCGCTCCGGTGCCTCGGCGCTGCGCTCCATGTGCGCCGCCGCTGCCGGCTTCGCTTCCGACCCCAGCGACCAGGACCGGGCCCTTGGGAAGAGAGCGGCGGGAGCTCCCAGTGTTCAGCCCATCATTAGTGAGGGGCCAAGGGCTACTTGTTTCCCATTACATTTATGAGCTGCCAATGGCATTGGCATAAACTCGTTTAATCCTTTTGTTGGTTTGTTTTTTGAAAGAAGTGACAGTTTTGGCTCCTACCGCTTCTGGAAGCAGCGAGCTCCATTCCTCTGCAGCTTCTGAAAAAAAAAATCCTTTTGGCTCTTTTCCATGTCCAATATTTCCCTCACTACATCCCCCACTTCACTCCTCCTATTTTATCTGCCTCGGCCACCTCCCAGCCCCAAACACGTGGCTTCAGTCACATAAATGTCCCTCTCATTTCACATTGAATGGACCCAACCTCCATCACTGCCCCGGAGCCTGGAGAGGGGAGCGGGACAGGGCAGGGAACACCAGCCCGGAGAGGAGAGCGGGACAGGGCAGGGAACACCGGGCCAAGCAGCAGCATCGTTTACCCTAAACTGCAGCAACGCGGAGCACTGCAAGGCTGAGACCCGCTGCAGACCCCCCTCCTACCTCCGTCTGTAAAACACCCTGTATCATCCTTCCCTCAAAGGGGAGACATGCAAATAATCCCAATAATCCCACTAATTCAGAGGATAGCGTGGCATCAGCTAAAACACTGGCCGGGGGCCTAACAATTCCTAAGCACGTATTCACGGAATGAATAAATAAAGGAGGCAAAGGGCACCGGGTGCTGCAGAGGTCTAACCCAAGCACCTGTCTCCTGCGGGAACCGGCTGCACTCACGCAGCAAGGGGCCAAACAGAAACCCGTCGGACGGAGCCGCACTTAATTACGGCACGTTTGGTGCCTACAGGACAGCCCGAGTGCTGCTGCACGCGCTGCCTGGTTTTAAAAAGCTCCACGCTGTGCAGAACACCTTTGAACACCGCTTTGCACGTGCTGTGTTTTGAGGCACGCTCAGCGTGGGGCTCGGCAGTGCAAGGGGGTGAGCCAAGGACACAGCGGCAATCTTCGCTTGGAATTTCCTCGCTTTCCTCAGACGAAGTCAGACCCTGAATGTTTTTGCACCATATTGTAGCTTTTTTTCCCTGGGCATTTAATTGGATTTACACCCCTTTGGTGATCACATGCAAGCCGGTAACAGAAGCGAGGGTGTCCGCCTCGATGCTGCTCCAGGAGCGGAGCCAGCCAGGAGTCGCGGGAAGCGCGCGCGGCAGCCCTGGTTAGGGAGTGAAAACAGCGGGATTTGGTCGAGCCCTACACTCATCTGCGAGGGAAAATCAGTTTGTTTATACACGCGGGAGGCCCAAGAGGCAGCTTCGCTTGTAGTGCCGTTCTCAGGCTCGTGGATAACGGACCAAGTATCTGTCACAAGCAGCAGTACAGAGTAAAATGAGCTCAGGGAAAATGCCCAGCTTCAAATGATGTTTTTGCAGCTCAGCGTAGTGTGTTTAAAAATAAAAACCAGCTTCCAAAGAGAGAAGTGTCCTCTTTCATAGTACATTACTTCACGCAGTTCATGGATCTTTTAACCACTAGTGCATCTGAGGGAAAATAAATTCTAATACAAACTGCCACCCGGAGAGCTCCTGAATGACCAGTTGGGCTCCACTTTTCTCTGGAGGTCACAGGTATGAATGAGGGCAGGAGCTTTGTCGTGTTCCAGCAGCTCAGGAAAAGCTTCACTGTATGAGTGGTACTGTAAATTAAACTGCAAGACACCTTCATTTACCACTCGATATAAACTTATTTATTTATTTTTTTTTTTAAATTTTAACTGAGATGCTGGCAACCTAACTAATGATGGCAACAGTCAATGAATTTTATTGGGCTTAAACGGGCCCAGTTTTGTACTTCTTTCTGAAAGAATATGGCTATTAGCTATATTAGTGGGTTTTTTGGTTGGTTGGTTGGTTGGTTTTTATCTTTTTATTAAGACATGCAGGATCAGGCCACTGCTCAAGTGGCTGCTCCACTTCCCTTACTGTACGTGAGGGTTTATTTATTGCAAAAGCAACAACTCCTTGATTTGATACAAAAAAAGGTTGTTCTACTGAGCGGACCGTACATGAAGGGAGGCAGAGCGTGAGTGGGGTCAGTCTGCCCAGCCAGCTCGCTACATCCAGCTCTCCTTATAAACCTATTCTCCAGCTCCTGAAACGTTTCCTATAAACTGAAGGTGTGGGTTTTTTTTAAGATGTTTTTGTTACACTGTCAGATGGTCTTTTTGAAAGGGGGAACAGAGTAAAATTACACTCCAAGAAGCCTTGCAGTAGAGAGAGCTCCTGGAGCCCCTCTCAGCCAGGAACCTGCCGAGTGACTGGCCCTGGAAACCCGTGTTTATAACAGAGCCCTCATGTACAGCTACGTGAGGTGGTGTCTGCAGCAATATCAAAAACCTTCTTTATTACAAAGCAAAGTGACTGCGAAGCTTTATGGCTTGTCATCGGGCTGCTGCTGTGGGTTTGTTTTTGAGCGATATCGTCCACTGTCCTACGTTTAGTTCAAGAGCCAGATCTATGGTTGAAACAGTCAAGATCTGAATGAGTGTCCTGGTTTTGAAGATAAGTCTTCTTGCTGTGGTTTACATATCTCGTGTTGATCAGAAAAGACTTTCCAAATGAGAAGGGAAACTATAAATGAAATGGGATGTGCTCCAAAGAAGAAGAAATTAGGAAATAAGGAAGAAATAAAGCTCCTTTTCCTCATCCCCTCAAGAAGTTTGCTGCCATGAATTTGTAAAGAACAGACTGTGGGCCACAGGCAAAAACCCTGGATCCGCTGAATCTAATTTTCAGGATAAAAAACCCGCTGTGCAATGGCAGGTCCTTCTGCAAGAGGAACAGAGTGGGAAAAGAGGGGTCTGGGAGCCAGGACTGAGCTACATCAGGAAAGTGAAATGAGAACCAGGGAAAAGCCAAGCTACAGCCTATCTGACCCAGCCTATCCTGGGATGTCCTGGGAAACTTTTCAAAATTTCTCTCACTTTCTGATTTTTGAATAAAAAATATGCATTAAGCTGAAAATTTTCATTTGGGGCAGAAGTTTCATCATTAATGAAAGAGTTAATTCTCAATATTATTAAAAACTAACAGAAATGCAATAGTTAGTTGGGTAAGCCAGTCATGAACTGAATCATTATGAACTGATTCATGAGCCATATGACAAAATATATGATTACTCTTATTGCTTTGGAAAAGCCGTGTCTCCTGCACACATTAGAAGTGCCTTTAGGAAATGCCCATGTAAACACGTTCAAGTGCTTAGTTACAAAAAAATATAATCATTTTCCAATGATAGTTTTAGGCAAATCCCTCCAGGGAAAAAAAAAATGTAAACAGGCTATCAGCAGCAGCATCTAATTTTCACAGTGAGGGAATATGAGTTGATAGTGAAAGAAGGGTTCTCTAATCTCAGATTTGATCAAAAGAAAGTTTAAGACGATCTAAAGCAATTAATGCAATGCAAGTTCATAATTAGCAAGCAGCTATTAAACATTTGGAACAACAGCAATCTGTGAAGCACCTGGATGGGGCTCCAGGTATCTCCTTCACTCATTTGGGATCCTGTTTGGGGTGACAAAGATGATTGTAGGTGTGAGGAGTAAGCAAACTGTCCTGGATTAAAAGATCTATGAAGTGAGGAGAGATGGGGCCTAAAGCTTCCAACAGGAATGAGACACTGCAGGGTCTTAAAGTTGAAATAAGTTGAAATAAAGACTGGGCAAAGGTGTAGGATAGCCACAGACCACAGCGACATTCCAGTGCACAGACACAGAATTGGTCTGTCGGTCAATCTGGGTGAGCAAACACTGGGATAAGCTGTGAAGATCATCAGTTGGACAGGGGGACGCTCTCAGCTCTTCGCTTTGGATGAAGACGGAGAGCTTCACCGGGACGGGGAAGCCACGTTATCCCAATCCAATGCAAATCCCCATGCGTTGCTTTAACGTGGCCATTCATGTGAGCTGATGAGGGATGATGAGAGCTAGAGCGAGAAGATTAAAAATAAGTCAGCAGAAGAGACACGTGGAGACTTTTCATGCTGTTTCTCCAGATGCTTTTGAGCAAAGGCCTGGTGGAAAAGGCGGAGGGGCAGGCAAGACTGGCGGCCATGGTGCTGCCAGGCGAGGGGGCGCAGCGGTAGCGGGAGCGGACCCGCCACCAC
>VZSG01000718.1:37032-60987 GCA_013398315.1 Nothoprocta pentlandii
GCCGGTGGCGCGGCAGCTTGGCCACGGCCCGCGCGGGCCCCGCGCGCTCCCCCGTCACCCCGCTCGGCCCCGCGCGGCGGGCAGCGGCCCCGGCGAGCCGCGGGGCTCCAGAGGGGCCGTAGCTGCGCGGCTGAGCCGGGGCTGCGCGCCGCTCTGCGCTCATGAGCGGCTCCCTGGTCACTGCGTCCTGCTCCGCTCCCATGCGTGGCAGTGACAGTTGTGCTCCCAAGTCCCCGGGAATGCTGCTGGCAGCGAGCGGGAGCCCCGGCTCTGCCAGGGACCAGCTCTGAGCAAGTTTGGGAAAGATTCCCAATCACAGTTTGGTGTTCATGATATTGCCGAGGAGTTTTTGTTCAGTTTTCCTCATGACTTCTTTTACAGTATTGGTTTGTTTTTCCAAACTTGTTTTTTTTCCTATGAAAGTGCTAGCGATACAGCACTGTCTAGGGTATTGGGCAAGGGTCTTTTCTCTGAATAAGTGCTTTAATCTTGCTGTAGTGATGTTAGTGTTAAGGATAATACTGAGCTTCAAATCTCTCATTACATCTGCTCTGCTAGCTCGACAACATATTTTCACTTAAGTGAATGAAGAACTGTTTTTGTAAGATTCATTGCTGTGTTAAAAGTGCTTAGATGCACTCAGAGCCAACGAGGGTGCTGCTTCCTTGTCCAAGTCAGCAGGTCTGCCAGGGAACTTCATCTCTGTTCTCCTCTGTTAGCAAGGGCACTTGAAAAGCTGCGTTGCTGCTTAAGAAGAAGCCTGTGCTGGTGGCGGGCTAAACCACTAGTTCAAGTTCAATAACTCCTGACTCCGTTCCAAGTGAGGAATATTGTTCCTTGACTGAGAAATCCCAAGTTTATTTTCCCCCGTGACAGGAATGCTTTGAAAATACTTGTTGAAACAACATTCCAGTAGTTATATCTGGTTAAATGGCTTCCCTGGGTTTTGCTAGCTTTGCACTTCGGTGTCTTGTCTTAAATTTTGAGGGTTAGTTGTAGTCAAAATAAATAGTTCCCATTTCTATATAATTTTTACAGGTAGAGTGATTTGGAGCACTCTTTCACCATGTAGAAGTCTTTACTAAAATGAAGATTTGCAGTCCTATATAAAGAATGATCTTAAATAGTTGCAGTGGGAAGGCAGTAGTTCACCTAAGAAGCTATCCTTGAAAGAAAAGGAAAGTTTCATGGACTGAAAAATAAAAGAAATGTGACCTTTTTGAAGACTAAAAAAGTGTGCTCCAGTTGTACAGTTCTTGAACTGTAAGATTGATATGTTTTGTCCGATGAAACAATATTATTATTTTCTCTCTGTTAACTGAAGGAACATAAAAAATGTATTTGTTTACCATGGAAATTATTCCCTGATGAATTTAACCATCCAGTAATAAATTCTATTGTTTGGGAACTAACAAGATCATTTGCTACAATCACTCTGTACTCCTGTCTAAGATAATTTTATTGTTAAAGAAATAGCTTGAATGTAGTTATGTGCATAAGTATTCACTGAGTCTTCATTCAGTCTAATCCAGAGCTCATTGATTTCAATTTTACTTGTTTCTCCGGTCTCTGGGCCTTATTCGAAAATACCTTTGTTTGTTTTGACTAGATAATCGATAAAATTCACTCCTGGGCAGAGAGATGCCTGAGACTACTTTTATTACCTGAAAATGTTGTTTAAATTCATTATAAATTGTAAATGATGGTTAAAATAGTACATAAATGAATGCATTGCTTTTATTATGTTCTCCTGAAAAAAAAAAAAAAAAAAGGAATGATTTGATTACTGATCTTTGAAAGCGTATCTGGTGAAGGTATCATTATTAAGTTAAAGTAGCTAATCCTCTCTCTTCATTTTATTAGACTTAAAGAATGCGGTGGGGTGAAGTTGGCTAGCAGAATTACCTGGTTGCACTTCCTGCTGCTTGGGCCCACAGAGATGGTGGCTCCTTAGGTTCCCTCCTGGAAATTTGGACATGAAAAGCGAATTTATCAAGCTCATCATGCACAGTTGTACTGACAAGTTTTAACTTAAAAAGTCTAGTGGTAGAAGAGTGTGTTTCGATACCACCGTAAAAGCTGATCCAGGTTGGAGTTTCTGCCTTTCCAGGGTTCTTTCTTGCTCCCTTGTGCCAGTTTTCCCTTGACTCAGCACTTTGGATGGGCTCTCCAGGCAGTTGCCTCCCTGCTGTTGTGCATGTGAGTAAAGAGGTGGATCCAAGAGAATCAGGGGATCCAGGAGATACGGGGGATCCGCGGCCTGCGCAACTGGTACCGATGTTCCAGAGCCTCAGCCGGGACCCCTGTGGCCTGTCCCGGCCCTGCCATGGGGGAACCAGGCGCTGCTGGTTCCCAGCCCTACCTGCCAACTTCTCCATGGAGTGGGCAAATCCGTGTGTGGCTGTGGTGGATCAGGCTGGCGTTGGAGGCGACCTGGGGGAAGGGCAGGGAGGTTTAGGCCGGATCAGTTTGCTGCACAAACACTGGTGCTGGTGCAAGGATGGGGGTGGAAGCAGGCAGCAAGGGGAGCAGGGTGTGTCTGTTTCTTGTGGTGACAGTGACACATTATACCCATTTAAAGTATATTTGCTGCTGCCCTGACACAGTGGGGTTAGGCTCATGTGGCACTGACAGCCTCGGGATGCCGTTCACTTATGGTTCATGGGCACATCTTAAGTCTAAGACCCTTCAATCCATGGCAGCCTGTCTCTGATTTCATTTCGCACTTTGAAGGGATTTTGAGGGAAGAATCTGGCCTTTTGTATAGTAATTCCCTTGTTGTTGTTATTTTTATTTGGTACTTATTGTCCCATTGAGCAGGACTTAATGGGGAAAATATGCTCCTGTTTATAGCTGGTGTTCATTCATCAGAAATGAATTCTTGAAACAATGGCTTTGTTCAGCATGTATGTTGCGTTTTCAAACTTAAAATCCTGACATCAGGAAAGATGGCAGTTGCAGCTTCTGCTAAGAAACTGCAAGATGCCTGCTAGTGAGGGGGAGTGGGTTTAAAAAAAATCCAAACCCATGAAAATTATGAGGCTGAGCAGAGCCTTTGACTTCAGACAGTTTCTGAGGAGACCAAGTGTGCCTCACTTGCTTAGTCTACGATTTAGGGATTAGGGTTTTTCAAGATCTGTCTTTAAGCTTTCAGGCTATTACAGAAGTTTTACTTAACGTTTCAGGATGTGGATGGACATTTTTTTTCCCCAAAAAATTCTGTGAGAGTTGTAGATGTTGTGTCCTTGAGCTGTTTGTCACTGCTGCTCTGCAGTGTGACCTTTCCCATAGCTTTAGGCAAGATCTTTAGGCCACTGAATGGCAAGCATTAGCTCAAGGCACCTTCTTGGCCAGTTCCCGTGACTAATTTGGCCTGGGGTGGCTTTGTGGGTGCTGGTGACTCCTGTTGCCAGCCCGAATGGGTGGCAACCTCTCTTTGCTGGGTGCTGATGAGTAACCCTGGGCTGCGGCAGCAACTGCCAGGCTGCCTTTGCCAGGAGATATCGATCTGCAGCTTCTCATCATGTTTTCTGAGATGGACTTAATGGTTTTATTTTTGTCTGCTGCTGATAACATCATAATTCTTTATTGAACCCGTCTGAAGAGATATGGGCTGAGAACTCACGTCAGTTGTTATGGAGTTGATAATTTTATAGACAAGGTAGCAGTCGTGTTAGAGCAGTCTTGATTTTTTCCACTCAAAACTACTACCTTTTTGTTGGCCCTTTTGTGGAATCAGTAGTCAGTATAAGCTTGGTGATTTACGCTGGTGATAAACTGATGTGCAGTGGCTTCTCGTGTATGTGTCTATATATGTATCTAATGTGTTTTTCAAGGTTTTTTTGCTGTTTTCAGTGCTGCTGGCTGGGTGGCGACAGCCATGACAAACAGTTCAGAGCTCTATGTGGGCAGTTGCTCTTTCTTTTTTTCTCCTCTTTGCTTTTTTTATAAGGGCTCTCTTCCTGGAGCTGTGTATTTCTCCAGAATATCAGTCTTTTCCCTCGAGCTCAAAATGAGAACAGAGAGAGTTATCCCTTGGCTTTAATAAAAAAGAACTAATAACTTGTTTTGATGCTTGTGCAATAAAGTTTCATGATTATTGCATGCTTGGGATTGCCTATATGCATTCTTTTCTAATTAGTAGACATGATATTGTGACTATTGACTCCTTACTTGTCTTTGATTGTGTTAATTTTATACGTTGTTTTCTCTTTACTGAAAATGCTTTCACATCTATAAGGGGTGTGGGGAGGTGGGAAACTTTTTGTCACCTGAGCTCTGCTTCAGCTGACACTGACTTCTCACTTAGGTGGCCCAGGAAAATCCCTGAACTTTTTGCTTGAATCCCAGTTGACTTACAGTCAGTAAGTAAGACTAATATCTGTGTTACAGAATGTGTTCCTTGGGGTTACTGCAGATGTCAAATGATGACACTGCACGTCGTTGCTGTCATTGCTACCTTTTACAGATGACTGACATTACTTCAGCATCTTTGGAATTTGCCATAATTACAAGACCCGCCACTTCTTCTTATAGGACTTCGGGTAGATACAGCTGCCTGTTGGTGCATGAGGTGTCAAGTGTGCATTTTAGTTCGTCCTTCCATTAGTATTTATTTATTACTCTTTTTTTTTTTTTTTTTTTTTTTTTTTTTTTTTTTTTTTTTTTTTTTTTTTTTTTTTTTTTTTTTTTTTTTTTTTTTTGCTATTCATTTTTTTTTGTGTGTTCATCTGTCTGTTACTCTTCAGGAAAATTTGTTTTCAAAATGCTTTATGAAAATGTCTACACGTGTGATGCAAGCTGAGCGCTCTAGGGCAGTTAGTGTGTCTGAAACAGTGGAAGTTTCCCTGCACTGTGCTCCAAACTCAGGAGGGGAGTGGGTTCCTGCTTTTTTTAACCTAAAGAGAAACCCTTCTCTTGTGCTTAGAGTGATTTCAGTCCTGGCAGGGCTGAGATGTTGCTGCTCCTGTTCCCATGTGGTGCTGAGAGTTGCTGTAAACCACTGATCCATTACTGTGTGCCGGCTCAGCATGGAAAAGCTGCTGCAGTTTCCTGCCTTTCCAAGGGTGTAATAGACCCTCTATCCAGTGTGCTGCTCTCTGGATTCTTACCGCTTCTAGTGGAAGATACAGATCTGTCACCAGAGCTGCAGCAAGTTGTTGTGCTCAGAATTCTGCTGATTTGTGATGGTTGCCACTAAAACAGTTGCCCTCCTTGGTACCTCTTATTTGCTGGGATTCCTTGTCTTGATGCAAATCAAGTTACCGTTTTTCAAGAAAATTTGTCTTAAGTATTTTGAAACAGGGACTATGTCTTCCTTAGCGCGTATTTCCTGAGGATAATTTAGTCACTAAAAATGCCCTTAATAATAATAATTACATTTCTTAGTATGTGAACTTTGGAAAGCTAATTTTAGATTAAAATAGAACATTTCTATTAATACCTGCTTTACTGTGTATTGTTATGAAAACATTTGTGTAAGAATTTTCACCTAAAATTAAGCTCGTTAGTATTTCTGGGGTGGAATGTCTCTTTTTCATGACTTCTGAGGTGTTTGACAAGCAGGGCGAGCTGGCTGCTTTCTCGGTGACTTAGGAGGTGGTGACATCTTCCCTCCATCTAGAGATGTTGAAGCAGCAGTTTCCAAGGGGAACCTCCCACTGTTCTTTGCAGTGATGCAACCTCTGTTTTTTGTATGGTTTATAGGTATAGATTTCTTCAAATGAAAAATCAATGGCCTAGTGTTAAATGTTTTCCCTGTTGGTAGCGATGTATCTTAGGCTGCACTTTTCTGGAATGACAGCAGTAGCTTTTTGCTTAGTTGCACAGCAGAGCAAAACAGAGCTGACAGTGCAGCAGTTATCCTGCAGACATGTCTAAATTTTTCAGTCTATTTATGAGTATCAACAAACACTTTGTGCATACTTTTGCCATGCGTTGAATGCTTCTATTTTCCTTTAATTTAGCTTAAAACTAGTAATGGAATTCCTGAGGTTTTCAAAGGAATAGCTTTTGGCAAGCCTGGAGTTTTGAAACCAAAGGCAAATTAAGATACCAAGCAAACACAGGGAGGGCTACTACTTCAGGGATGCATGTTAAGATTCTTCCGACATCTTGGAGGCAGTTAGTTACTTCCCCCCCCCCCCATTTTTTTGAATAAATATAGCTTTAAATTAGCCCTGTAAAGCTTTGTTTTGTTTTAAGGAAAATATGCTTAAAAGAATCTTATTGGAACTCGAGAGGACTCTTTTTTCTTTTTTTATTTTCCCCTTGATGTCACTCAAGAAGTTTGGCCTTTCCAGCCAACCACTGGGAGCAAAGAGCGTATTCAGGTTTTTCTTTGAATCAGGCTCTATTTTCCAGTAATACAAATATTGATTGAAGCCTGTAATTAGATTACATTTTTTAGTTTAAATAACATATGCTCCTGCTTTTAAATGACAGCAGTGCACTTCGAAATAGTTATTCGACATCTATCGACTCGTTCAATAATGCAGGCAAACTCCTACTGACATTTTCTGAAGTGTACTGGCGCTGCTTTGAAAGGGTGTAACTAAGAGCCGCTCTAGACCCGTGGGATGAGGAGATGGGACATGGGGAGGCCTGTGTGGCTCTCCCGGCCTTTCTCTTTCTGGCCCCTCGGGTGCATCCTGCTGCAGCCCCTTCCTCTCGTGCCAAGTGCACAGGGCCCACAGGCAACTCACAGGCTCCTCCGCTCAGGGCTCTGCATCCCCCCGCGGAGCTGCTTGGCTCCTAGGAGTCTCCCTCGCGCTTGTTTTCCTTGCAGTGTTTCGTATTATCCCAGGCACTCTGTGAATGTCTCAGGGCTCATTATCAGCGCGCTCCAACTGAACTCATTAGCTCACCATTTGCAGTGCTGCTGACAGCACCATAGTCCTGCTTAGTCGCCCAAGGCAGTAGTTTGGGAGTAGCCCTCTCTTCTTTCTATTTTTTCTCTCTCATTTTTTTTTTCCTTCTCTTTGCATCCAGGGTCATGTTTTATTCATAACTTTCTTCTTCCTTGTCCAAACTGTGTTTCCACAACCACATTTTTGTTTTCGGTGTGTTTAGGCCTGTAGCTGTCACCTGGGCTACTTCAAGTTCCTCCTCCCCAATCTCCTGATACTCCTATCTGTGCAATCTGTTTCAAACACAGCTGGTATGATTTTCTGCAGTCTGCTTCACTGCTAGTTTCCCTCATCAAGTTAAAGCTTATTGTCCTTAAATCTGAAAGGTCTGCATCTCATATTTGTACCTCATAATCCTCTTTCCCCCCTGTTCTCGACACTCAAAATCTATCCCCCTGCCAACCCTTTTCTTTTGTCTCTTTTATCTTTATGTAAAGTTCATTCCCTATATCAAAGTAGGGAAACTATATCAAATATTTTCACAACATAATTTTAATAGTGTTCTCTACTTTGTTTAGGAAACTTCTGAGTACACTGTGTGTTATTTATGTTAAAGACTCTATGTGAGAAAAGGATTAAACCTCTGATTTTTCGGCATGGTATTAGACTATCCTGTTGTCTGTCTGTTTGAACAGATGAATTATCCTGGTGCTTACCCAAGCTGATAGGGATGCACATTAGTTTTTCAGCCTTTTGGAGACCTATGATATTTGTGGTGCTGTGTCTTCCAAATCTGGTTCATTTGTTCAACAACTGCACTTTTTGTTTTTAAATGAGAAAAGAGCTTTGGTGATTTGCATTAAAATCGTGTGGACGCAATGTCAGCCTTGGTGGGCTACAGCCATATGTAATCTATACTAGTGAACGTTTTTGCTGTGTTTGGTAAGTTTATTTGGGGGAAAAAAAAAAAGATGTAATCTTAATCCTTTATTTAAATTGCATAAAATTCTAATGAAATTGGCAGTAAAGTTAGGATCAAATGCCCTGTCTTTTTTTTTGCTTTATTGAAAAGCTAATGTTACCAAAGATGATGCTTTCCCTCAAAAAAAATTTTTTCTTTGAGAGTGAAACTTCTGAAACTCTTCATTATTTGAACATTTTCAGCTGATAACAAAATGAAAAATAAAAAAGTGAGGCAGTTGTAATCCATTTTAACACATCGTTTGCGGTGCCTGGCTTAGTAATGTTGCAGGATATTAGAATTAGGCTGGCACCAGTCTCTTCGGGGCCTGCTGGCTGCCTTGTGTTTAATGCCTCCAAACTGAGCGTCAAGTTGCAGTTTAAGCGAGCATTTGTTGGGCCTTAGTGACACCACGTGTACAGCAGACTTACAGCTGTAGCTTCTGGTTTTGGTAACAGTCTTTACGCACATGCTATGATTGCTTTTGTAAGATATTTATGGCCACTTAGTATCTTAGTATACTATATTGCTAGTATAAAAGGGCAAAAAGTGCCTGTAAATATTAAGGTTTAAGTGTGTTTTTTTTTTCCCCTGTGCTTCTAGTGAATCTGGAGCATGTGACCTTTACAAATGCGTTTTCTTTTACTATAACTGTAGTTCATAAGTGTCAGTGTATTTGCTTAATAAATACGTTTTTATTCCTGCTTTGGAGTTCTCCATCCTGTTAAATCCGAGTAAATTGGTCCCATAGAGCACGAGTTGAGGTATGTCCGTTTGACTTAAATTCAATTTTCTTCAAGAGTTTCTGTTTCTTATGTCAACTGTAAAATTACCTGGCATAATATAAGTATGTAACAGTTTGTTGAGTAGATATAGTTGGCTAATTAAGCGGTATATTTTAAAACACTTCCATAATAAAGTTAAAAATAGTTGAATATTAACATCAGTAGTATTAAAAAAACCTCACACTTCTCTGAAGCTTTAATAGTGCTGGAACCACATTCTTCTAGATTTTTTTTTTGTGAAATTTTCATTGCTGATGTATAAAGGAAAATAAATAACACCTATTTTAATAAACTCCGTCCCCTATTGTTTCTTCCACTCCAAGGCCATAAACAGCTCTGATTTACTCTGGGACTCAACCTGAGCTGAGCCTCTGTGCCCCAGGGTAAATCAAAGCCTGAGTATTTGTGTCCTCATTTAAACATCTGAGAAGTGGTAGGGCTCACAAGAACAAGCAGGGAAAAATTAATTGGCCAGGAGTTATGCAAAGTTTTAAAGTTTTAATGTTCACATCTCAGCTCTGGTAACTCTACTGATACTACAGCGGAGCACAGCTGTAATTTTATTTAGATCCTGATCCACATGAAGGTTTGCTTAATGATGTTTTATTGCATTATAGCTGACAAAATGTAGGGAGATCTGTAGAGGAAATAACGTGCATCTTAGGCACATGCCAGGCTTTTTAGAATTCCCTGGTTAAAAGTTTTTCTAAGGGCAGGAAAGGCCTAGATTATAGATGATTTCTTTTTACTTCAGAACGAGAAGATGTCTGTGAAGGAGCAAACGTTCAGGCCTGAGACTTTGAGGTTAGACTGAGGCGCTTTGTGATTAAGTGTGTACTCTAGGGAAAGCTTTTAACAAAAAGATTAAATATTGACTGTCATAAGATACTTTGCGCTAGAAAGGAGACTGGTGATAACCAATTTGTTCTGTGATATGTCAGGCTGCACTTGTTTATTATATAATACGATGGGGTGCAGTGATGCTGTAGCTGAATCAGCCCTAAGGCCGACTTAAAGGGTGAACAGCGCATTAAGGAACTGGGGTTGGATTCCCTTGTATCTTATGACATAAATTACTAAAGCTGTAGTGAGGAAAATACCATTATGTGAAGTAAATGCTTTCATCCTTTACACCAAAAAAGAAAATTTCTCCACATACTGCGTATTTTTAAAAAGTCTTTATGAATTCCATAGTGCTTGATTACATGAAGTTTTAGAAAATTTTAAAGTAAATAAATATTTTTAAGTAAAACTAGTTTTCTGCTCCTGCTGTCAGATGTCAGAATCTCTAGGAGAGGCAGCTCACATTTTTCCTTGTTATTTTCAAAGGCCCTTTGTGGCCTAAATGTATATATATGTGTGTGTATTTTTTTTTTCCACAAGGGAGTTGCTTAGCTTATATTGTTGATTAATTGTGGAGGGGTAGGATGAGGAAGGGATGACTGTGTTCATTCTTTTATAGCCAACAAATGTTCAGCTCCCTGCATCATTTCAGGAGTGCGTTCAGCTCCATCACTAGTGCACAGAAGTGCCAGCAGTCAAATTGTCCAGAATTGGACATAATCCAGGAGGAGAAAAGAATGTAAACTTTTGTCTGATGCAATATATAGAGCGTCCCTGTTAGCTAGGGAGCAATAAGTGCAATCAATGCTGTACTCATGGTGGTTTTAAATGGTTAGATTGCAGATTTGGTGAATATGAAATGTTATTTCTCTAGCGGACCGTACCAAGGAAATGCAGCTTCAGAAAGCCCTTTGTGTCCTTGCCTTCAAGAGCAAACAAGGAAGTATCACAGAAGAATGCTCTGCAAAGATGAGGTGCTGAAGCCTAGCAATGCATGCCCAACAGTACAAGTGTGTGTGTATATATGTGTGTGTGTGTGTGTGTATATATATATATATATTTATATACAACCTTAACAGTAAATAGACTGGCCTGGCTGTTGAGATGACTTGAGTCTTAGAGTGACTTGGAGTGACTTAGCTTAGCTTCACTCTAAATGGTCTATGTGAATTGATTCCAGGACCAAAACCAGGTTTAGTAGCGTTAGATCACTGGTTACCTTCCATTATGAATGGGCTGTTTTAAGGTGGGTAGCTGTGTGGTATTTTATAACTTACAGGATATTAGACATAGAGGTAATTAAGATCATAAAAGAAGAAAAACTGCTCTTCTTTGGCATGTAAGCTTATATAATTAAAACGAAGCTAAAACTGTCACCAAAATGTTTGATGTTAAATTCTGTCTATTAAGAGTAAACGCTTGCCAAGTTCCTCCCAAATTTACCCTAATAACAAACTCTTAAGGAGACTGTAGGTTTTCCAATCTATCCATGGAAGTGTATTACTTTGCTAACAGGTGAGAGGAAAGGTACCATTGAACAGACATTTGGTGATAATGTCCCAAACCTTTGCTCTTAGCTTTCACCTTGGAAGGTGAGTTCCTTCTGCTCTCTGCTAAAACCCTATTATATTTTCTTTCAAAACAGAAGTGGTGAAGAGAAAAAACCCACGAGAAAAATATTTTGTTAAGAGTGTGTACTTTGGGACTGAGGACTTGTTCTTTTAGTATAGAAACTCGTGTGTGTAATAAGATTTGAACTTTTTCAGGTGGTGCAGGCACAAAGTGACCAGTTCATTCGCACTTTCCCTCAATATATGTAGAAGCTGACTGGTACAGTTTGTTCCAGGTGCTCCACAGCTTTCCAAGCCGTAGCCATGGAATTGGATGTCAATAGTTATTATTTTAATTCAAGAGGAGTGCTGGGGACTGCTAGTACTTTTTCTTTCTCCTGTTTGCTTTGCAGAGCCATCTTGTATGTGGCTGATGTTCCTGGGATGTGCTAAGAGCCGAAGTTCGGTGGGAGCAGATAACCTCGTAGCTCAGCTGCTCCTGCTCAGCGTTTCTGTGTTGCCACTAAAGTGCTCTCTAAAGGGGCTTGTCTGCAGTAAGTTAGCATAAATTTATACTAGTTAGTAAATTAGTATAAATTAGTTGGTATAAATTTATAGCCTAGCCCTAAGACCCTTCCCAGCAGGAGCTGGCACTGAACAGCAGGTACACGTGTGTAAATTTGTACCCTATTCTGCAGCATTTTGCTGTGAGCGACCTCCTGCCCATGCAAGGCCAGCAAGGGCTGTCGTGTGCGCAGTTGCTAATGCTCCTCCTTGCAATATCTCTACCATTCCGTGCCTAGGAGACAACCCGAAGGTACCACTGACTGCTCCTGCTCTGTAGGGCCGAGGAGGCATCGTGCTGGGAGCAGCATCGCGGAGGCAGCATGTGCAAATTCCCAAAGGGAAGGGCGCAGCGTCCTGGGCCTCGCTGCCAGGCGCACAGAGCTGGGGGGCTGTGCAGAGCGCAGGCTGCCCAGGTCCTGCTGCCGTTCCAGAAATGAAGTATGGGTGCAAGCTGCAACACAGGCAGTTCCATCTGCACGTGAGGAGGAAGTTCTTTTCTGTGGAGGTGACAGAGCCCTGGCACAGGCTGCCCAGGGAGGCTGTGGAGTCTCCTTCTCTGGAGATCTTCCCAACCCGCCTGGATGCCGCACGATGCCCCGTGCTCTGGGTGTCCCTGCTGGAGCAGGGGGTTGGACTAGATGATCTCTAGAGGTTCCTTCCAACCTCAACCATTCTGTGACCCTGTGAAAGTTTAGGTGCTCTTGGGAAGGGAGTGTTCAAGAAGACGGTAAAAGGTGGGTGGTATGGGGGGAAGATGGACTAGTGCATGCCAGAGTGTAATGTGTATCTGGTGAATGTGGGGTATGAAGAAGGGGTAAGAAAAGAATTCAGAGGAAAGGAGTCGTCATCTGCCAAAAAAAACAGAGCAAAATGGGTAGAGATAAAAATCATGTATTCTTATAAAATACCAAGGAAGAGTAGGTTAGCAGCCCCTACAGATTATATTTTGATTTTAAAGACTTTTGAAGTGAACATTTTGTGTTTTCCCTGTATTTTCCTAGTTGCAGAGAGCATAATGTGTTTTTCTTCTGTGAAATTCCAGATTGTGAATGATCCATCTGCCCTGAAAGACGTGTCTAGAAACTCGCTGTGATTTGTAGAAATTGATAGCACTTCTGATGGTAGCAAAGTGGTTTGATCAGGTTCTGCTCTTTTGTCAAGATATTCCATTTGGGAGAAAATGAACAAACAAACAAAAAACTTTTGACCCGTGTAAGTGGAAAGCCATGTTCTGCTGTGCTTTGATGAAGTGCCCTCTGGCTTGGGCTGTTTGGCCTGTGCTGTCTATAGTGGTGACTGAACTAAATTGAGAGTCCTTTCCCTCCTTCCCAAAGAAAGTGCCATGAGCACACGTGCTTTTGCATAATGTTCTTGCTTCCCTAGAGATTTTGCAGAGCACTTTTTACGCAGTGGTTGTTTCCAAGTGTAAAGCTCTGTGGCTCCTATTGTAGTTTGTGGAGCAGCATGTGTGAATTGAGCAACATCTCCAGGTGTTTGAGATATATGGGTTGGAATTTTTGAAGGAGCCAGCAAATGTTAGGAGCATTTTTAATCTATGAAATATTAAGGGTTAAATGATTTAGTTGTAGTAATACAATAACACCAAAAATGCTTAGAGTCTTTAGAATTCTCAATGGGCAATAATGGTTGGGTACTATAAAAAAAAAAAATTGGCTCAGATGTAGAGTTTGACCTGTGAAAACTTGGAGGATTTTTTGTAGGTGAGAAGCCTTAAAAGCTGGTGAGATTAAACAGGGGTCCAGGAGCTGGGTAAAGATAAAGCGGCAGAAAAGCAGATAGGGAACTGAAAGAGGACTGAGAAAGCTGGGGGACTGGGAAGCAGTAGGAAGAATATTCTGAATTTGTTGCTGCTTGACTACTTCTTTATACATGTATTTTTTTCCCCCTTCCTGTATACAGTCCCCTTCTACCTATAAAACCAGTGTTTTGCTATCAGCTGTGGCTAGTTACCATATTTCTTAGGTTTTCTTTCTAAATTTCTGTAGTATTGTTCTGAGCGGATAAGGAGCTTCTGTGCTGTGTTTCGGGGCAACTGTATTCCAGTGTGGGCAAAGGAGTTAAAAGAAATGGACATAGTCCCTGTGATTAAAGTGCACTATCGTAATGATGACTATTTCTGTGTTTCCTTTACCTGTGTGTGCTCTTTAGTTCCTTCCTAATTCTGTTTTAGCAAATAATGTTACTGGTGCAGATTTTTTTGTTATTGTTGTTGGAGTGCAGTTTCTGCAGCTTGCTGATGGATCAGCTGTTCTTAGATGTAATGCTTTGCTTTGACAGAAGTTTGCCTGTTGTTTGCCTGTGCAGCCTGAGCACTGTTTTCACTTGCTTTTGAAATTTCTAGATGAACTGCAGAAGTACAGAGAGAAAGAAGAGAGTCATGGTTTATCTTGGATTATCCACACTTGCTTAGAACATTATTGCCAAGGGCTTATTACGCTTAGTGATTATTATGTTTATGAAGTTGTTGTATTTTTTCAAACCACAGTTCTTGTAAAAAGGATAATTAAGTTAAAGCTTGGACTATTCTTTGCAAGATCTGTGCCAGTGCCAAAATATTTTCAAACAATACTTACTTATCATTTCAAAGATTTCCTTTTAACCTGAAATACTAAGTAATGGAATCACCTCTTAAAACTCTGTCCTTCTAGTTTACTAAATGTTATTTTTAAAGTGAAAATAAGTCATTTCTCTTCCAGTGCTATGGGAAATCAGACAGACTTGACTACAAGGGTGCAGTCTGCTGTGTGATATGATGGCTTGAAGTTTATGTTCTCGCTCTGAATCAGTCTTTATGCTGTAGAGCTTTCGTAGGCTGAGGGAATCTTGCTGTTGACTGAAATGTTCAGCAACCAGAGCTGCAAGTAGGCTTTAGCAAATCACCAACTTCCAGAGACTTAATGCTTTGTCTTCACATAAAATATAATTTAATCCTATGTTATGTAACTGCTTGAGCTGAATGTTTATAATGATGCTGGACATCCATAGTCAACTTTTTGATAAGTGATGGGAATGACTTCTGTAGGTCAAAATGAAAGTGAATTTAGAACATCAGGAGTTTGAGCTGAATTTGAGCATTCAAGTGTAGTTTTATCTCCTTCCTTGCAAGAAGATATATAGGAGTAAGTAGAATGTTTATAAAAAGAAAAACCATGCTGATTAAGAGTTCTACAGTCCTCTCCCCAATCCTTGGGAACTTTGAAGCTGTACTTGGGCAGAATATTCGATACTTTTACTACAGTGTAAATAAAAGTTAAATATGCTGCTTCTGTACGTCTACATATGGTAAGTCTCATCAAATCAGTTTCTCATGTGGAACCTGAAGTATGAGTAAGTTGTAATTGTGAATAGGCTGAAGAGCAGTTTCAGGGAGGGCAGGCTCTTTTCTTCCCCCGAGGTAATATATAGGTTTCTGTAAAAGCAGTATTCAGGCAAATGTATTGTAGCAGATCCATGCAGTATCTCACATGTTATCATGAAGCTGTGTATTCCTGACCACCTTCTTATAGTTTTAAGTATGGCTTGTTGCCAAAAAAAAGTGTTGCCTCTTCTCAGGTGCATGGTTTGTGGTCTTGCTTTTGGTTGGCCCTGGCAGTAGAGTGGCCTCCATCAGCTAGGTCAGCACTGCAGTCTGGATTAAAGTTAGTCCAGCTCAACAGAAGATTAGCTAGAGGAGTGAAAACCATGTCTTTCAACTGCAACCAACTTAAAGAAGCCTAAATCAACTTAAATCAACTAAATCAACTTAAACTAAATCAACTAAATCAACTAAATCAACTAAATCAACTTAAAGAAGCCTAAATAGCATTCTGAGGAACAGCAACAAGACAGTTCATTTGAAATATTCTATCTTGCTGTATATTTTGATGGTATGTATGTATACACACACACACACGTATATTTTAAAAAGGATATTTTCATGCTACTCAATTTGTCATTCTCTGAGCCTGCTTTCTTCACGAGATGAGAAAATCAAACTGTAGAACTATTATTTAAAAAAAAAAAGAAAAACCTTTGTCATCTCAGAAGCACAGACTTGCTTTTGGAGGGGTATTTCTGCTAACTCTTTCCTCGTCTCCGTTTTATTAGGGAATTACTTTGTTGTTGTTTTTGTTGTTAAATAATAATTTGTTCTTTTGGCATGTTTTCTGCGCTTCTGTGTCAACATAAAGAAAAGCCGCGCGTTGCCAGTGGTGCAGATGTGTAAATGTTGCTACTGAGTCATTTGGATTTCTTCGTGATTTCACAACAGTTGGAAGGGATTTTTTTTTTTTCTTTTCCCTGGGGCACAAGCAGGAATTTGTAGAGTAAAATTTTATGCAGTAGCCCAATCTTTAATCTGCAATATTTAGGTGATTTAGTGATTCTGGATATTCATTCTGTTTGGGCTTGCTTAAATAAAAATTATTGTACGGTGGTCTTAGTTGCTCCTTTTATGGAGTGAGTTTCAGCTGCTCTGGTTGAAGTGCTTGGCTGTTAATCATAATGGAATTGATATATGTATATCTGCGTATAAATATATAAAAACTGGATTTTTTTTATAATTTTTCCTTTTCCTCCCCACCTGTGGAGTCACTCAAACATTACACATGCTTAATAGTCTCTCTCGGGAACTGGTTACCATAGACTCAAGTTGTCGATTATTTAAGATAAACCTTTTAAAAGCTTTCATTTTGAACATAATGATAAGAACATTCCTAATTTCAACTATTTTAAAAGATCTCTGTGATGTTATTTTTTTTCTGAAGTGCATAAAATGTGTGAGCACCTTATTAACATCAACGTCTATTTATAAGAAAATAAAAAGCACCATTTTTCTTTAATCTTTTTTTTTTCTTTTTCAGTTTGAATAACTGTTGCTACCAAGAGAAATAAATGTGCTCTCGGTTGTGTGCAGCCTGCCCTTGTTCTGTCTGCCTGGATTAGTAACGTTACTTTGATGCGCAGACTAAATTAAGATGCCAAATTATTTGAGACCTCTCCTGACTTGCCATCAGCTTGGAGCGAGGGAATGATTATTTCACAAAACTTGATAGAACTAATAAAAGTAAATAACAAATAAAACTTGATACCAGCTTTAGTTTAAGACCAGCCTTCCAAGCCAAAGCTGTTCACAGGAATTTTAGAGTGGTCCTCAGAAATGTCCTCTCTGGCCCTGTTGCTTGAGGACTACCAAAAACCCCTGCTCAGCACTGAGCCAGCAGCGAAGCTTGTGATGTCGGCCACGTGTTAGAACATCTGCTTTTGCTGTTCTTGTTGCTGTCCTTTACGTTGATTAAATAAATAAGCAAGAAGAGCTAAGGATAAAGCGTTTTAATTTGAGAGCGTCAGTTTCTTACAACTGGAGATGTGACTTTTAGCGAATGATTTGGAAAAATCCATATTGAGTTGCATTAAAATTTGTATTACTTTCCATTAAATTTCAAACTTAGTTATTCTGATACTGTTTGACATTTTATTACATAGCCTATATATATATATACTTAGGTCCATTTATTGGGTAACTTGCCTAGACCATGGTATACATGCCTATACTGTTGTTAAACTGACCATGTTTGTTATTTTTTTTGTCTAAACTCCCAGGAAATTATAGCCTTTATCAGGACAGGCCTCGGAGGGCAGTTGTGATTGGTACCTCGGCCCTCTTTCCAGCCTCCTCTGCCCTGGCAGAAGGAAGGAGAGCTTGTGTGGGATTTCTCTGTGAGAACCTGTGTTTATTTTAATTGCTGACATAAAACTTGTTTCTTTTGCTTGCGCCACTAGCCAAAGCAATGGGGAGAGAGGCACAGGCCTGCCGGCGGTGCCTTGAAGTTTCTGGAGAGCTCAAAGGGTTCATTTCTTCTTCGGCTGCTTGCCTTCCTTTCCTAAGTCAGAGTTAGGGGATCAATAGTGTATTTGTGTGCTCCGAGACCACACGTAAAATCTGCCCTGCTTTAAGCCAGTTGTGTTACCTGGCTGCTTTCTGCAGGCTGGAGAGCTTTGGGAAGGAAAACCAGCAGCTCTGGAAACGTTGGTGTCTGCATCGTCTTACTGACCGGTACAAAAGGTTGTGTCCTTCTGCCTGTTTCTTGTGTTTAACTTGGGTAAAGATTGGCTACTTTTTCTTTCCCCAATCAAACCGTTGAATTGCGTAATTCTGTGCGTTATAGGACCAGCTAATTAATCTTTCAATACAACTCATGACCAAAGTTAACTTAATCAGTCAAGTCTCCTCCTTAATCTGTTTCCAAAACATGCCCAATTTACAAGGTGACAAGCCCGTTGGGCCCCCAGGGAGGACCGATGGGATCATGTTTATGTGTTTGGGAGAAAGCAATTACACCATCCTGATGACTGTTCCTTGAAGTCTTGCCTGTCCCTACAGTGTAATCCAAACTGACGTGTTTGAATTTGTTTACCATGCCGTAACTGCCTTTTTTTTTTTTTTCCTTTTTCTTTTAAGGTATTTGTTGTGCTCATGCTCTCCAGATTTCTTTTCTCTCCTTGCTACAGAGACTTTACCCAGTACAGGCTTCACTTGCTAAGGGAACTGCAGGAGCCTTGTAGGCAAGATGCCCTTTTTGCCTTAATGTGTTAGCACGACTCAACAGTTACGTAAAAGACTTTAATCTCACATAACGGAAACTCCAGTATGTGGGTTTTTGG
This sequence comes from Nothoprocta pentlandii, assembly GCA_013398315.1. NCBI lineage: Eukaryota > Metazoa > Chordata > Aves > Tinamiformes > Tinamidae > Nothoprocta > Nothoprocta pentlandii. The sequence goes on from VZSG01000718.1 coordinate 55,250, forward strand.
AGCTGCAAGGTGTATTATCTCTAAAAATATAGTTGCTATAGGACAAGTAAGCTCCCATGGGACTCTATGTCCTGATGGTCTTTATTTCAAGGTGCAAAGCTGTTATCCTTTGTTTTGCCTTGTACTCCTGCAGGCCATTTATGTTAAAGGTTTACAAAACAAAACAAAAAAAAACATTAAATGATATCTTTATATATTTGGTTTTGAATACATGTAGTACAGTATCATTTAATGTATCTGTTGAAGTATAGAGCTTTATGTAAAAACTCGTAGCTGTTTATGCTCAAGTCCAGTGAGATGTACAAGGAGTTTCTGAAAGGCCTGGGCTCCAAATGTCCTCCTTGCTCTGGCTGCCTCTGATCCTCCTATCTGGCGTAGTTGTCACCTGACTGTCTTCACTGCAGTGAGTGATGATACCGGTCGCTAACGCCCAGGTTTGCTGTGAAAGGACCAGATGCTGCTTTCTGGATATTGGCGTTTGGAGGGAAGCCCCTGTGTCAGGAGTTGGAGTGGAATAGGAAAGGCAGAAGACAAAGTTGCTGAAAATAGACAGAGGGGAAGAAAGATCACAGAATCACACAGAATCCTAGGATGGTTGAGGTTGGAAGAGACCTCTGGAGATCACCTAGTCCACCCCCCTGCTCCAGCAGGGACACCCAGAGCACGGGGCACAGGGCGGCAGCCAGGCGGGTTGGGAAGATCTCCAGAGAAGGAGACTCCACAGCCTCCCTGGGCAGCCTGTGCCAGTAATCCCCCTCTGTAATGATGCCGTCGGAGTTGGATATCACCCGGCCTATGTGCTTCTGCAAGATTACCTGTGATCAGTAAGTGCAGTGATTTTATTTATTTATTTTTTTCTTTATTGTGCATCAGAGATCCTGGATTGCGAATACCAGTTATGTTGGTGAAACCTTGAAGCTTGCACTTCATAGCATTGGTGCATAAGAAAAAAATGGATTTTTCTATCCCAAGCTTCACACGTTTTCAAACCATATGTGTTCACAGATATTATTTCCATTGTCCCATGTTTTAAGATAGTCAGTAATCACTTCTGTGACTTAATCAGTCGCAGAATAATATGTAGCAGTATAATAGAATATACTCTATGGGAGGAATATATTGCAACACTGAGTTCAAATGCCTTTTTTTTCCCCCCTAAAACTGCTTTTATTTTTTTAATATTGGATTTTTTTTTAATGTCAGCATTGCTTCTTTGCTTCTTAGCCTTAAATTGCTTAATGCTACAGTAGGATAACTTCGTTTGACTCCTTTTTGTTGTGATAAGATACTGCCTTTCACCCTTTTACTGTAGGCAATTTTCAACCTAAACGTATTCCCCAAAGACATCTGACCTTGATTTCAAAGCCATTCAAGAGACCAAAGCTCCACCATTTTTTGGGTCAGTTTATTACAGACACTGATTACCGTGTCTTTATTGTTTACTTATTTGTAAATACTATAATATTATTGTTTGCCTTTGTTATACTTAATAATAGCCTTTAAAATACATATATATTTTTTATTCTCAGAGGTTATATCAAGAAGTGTGAACACTGCTTTTCCACGTTGTACTAATGCTTTTGGAGTGCAAGTATTTATTAAACTGGAACTTGTAAAGCCAGAAATCTCGTCATAATCCATTTGTAAAGAGCTTATTAGTTCAGGCTAGAACAGTTCAAGTATCTGGCAAAATCCCACATTGCTCTTCAACACATCAAAAATCATCAGTGTTTCTTCACAGAAATATTGGTAGTATGTGGTTTGTAGGCAGCTTGTAAGCTGCTTCCATCTGCGGTTCTTCCAGCTCAAAGAGAAACCTAGAAGACTTGATTAAAAGGCCTAAAACCATGCAGCAAACTGAAATATTTTCAGATTGGTATTTTTTCAAAAGGGGCTAGACCTGAATTTCTTCAATCTTTTGGGACTGGCACAGTGAAAGTGCAGATGTTGAATGTAAAGCACAAGATTTGAAGAAGCAAGTTAGGGAGTCGTCAGGTTTCTTAAGGAGAGTTTAACACTTAACAAATACGCAGCTCTTCCTTCAATGTTATCAAGATGAGCTAGAAAACATTATTTTCTTAAGCTGATACTACTGGAAGAGTCTTGGGTCTTTCTGTTGAAATCATGTTTGAATGTCCTTAACTACCACTTTGGTGCGTGTATTCCTTTGCAATTGCTTGAAGCAATTTGATGTGATTTGTTGTTTTTTGAATTAAGTGTGAACAGTCTTTTTTTTTTTTTTTTTTCTTATCAGTTTGTACTTGGCTGTGTTATGTGACATTTTACCCACCCCAGCATTCAGATGCTTTCAGACTTTATTAGAAAACAGGAGTTTAATGTCAGGGGCTCAGTTCTATTGGAGACAACTTGTTTGGCCTGTGAAGATGTTGACTTCAAGGAATGCTTCAGAATCGTTGACTTCTGTGGAGTTCTGTGGGGCTCTCCTAGTAGCACCTCTATTTCAGCTTCTCGTTTGAAGGCTTTTTGGAAGATGAATAATAACAGAAGAGCTCCTGTTTGTATCTTCTAAGCCGGTGTGCTCTACCAAGTGGTACTACTTCAATATCATGTAAATAGCCCAGCTGGCACAGAATAAAGAGTGATCAGTGTGGGTAGTAGTATTGACTAAAGAGAGTTTAATACACAGACTTACTGCAGTGTATTAGGGGAGCACATGTACAGTGTTTTCTCCCTCTCCTTCTCTCTGTTTCTCTCTTCATTTCTTCTCCTCCCCCCCCCCTTTTTTTTCTCCCCCCTAAAGCTTTTAATGAAGGCCTTTTCCAGCAAGGGTGAGTTCTGCAGGCTTCAGTGCCAAGTAAAGGCAAGACTGTGTTCTGGAATAGCTACTGTGTTCAAAGTGTGGCCCCTTTGACGTGGTGAAGGTAGCAAAGACTTGGCATCTTCAGCAGTCTCTAGCCTTAATCCTCTACAAATGAGAAAAGGCTCGCAGCGTAGGTATCAGATATTAGCAAGGACAAGCCTGTCCATACTAGCTGGAAACCAAATCAGCTTGTTTTCCATATATGAGAGCGTTTGAAGTCTAGTTGGGTGCTTTAAATTCTATTGACCTCATTCTTAAGATCCAGAAGTTGCAGGAGTTTACAGCACATACGGTTTTTTTTCTGTAAGATAATACAGAATCACAAAGTGAGTGTGAACGTGCACATAAGTGTCTTAGTGCTGTTGCTGGAAAAGGAAATAAGACTTCGGGGATAATATTTGATCCTGGGCACAGTACTTAAGAAAACCCATAGCACAAGCAGGGATGGAGGGACTTGTGATTTGGTTGAGGCTTCTGAAACTTAAGGCTGCTGTCCCATCACCAGGAAAGTCCTTATATGTTTCTTCTTTATACATGCATACATATATACATACATTGTTACATACATTATTTGCTGTGCCAGCAGTCTTTCAGTTTATAAACTTGGGGAAAAAAAAGAGTGCCTGAGAAACTTTCACTCATGTCCCAGAATTAATTCTTACACAAAGAACAAAATCAGGATTTTTCATTTTTCTCCACCTCCGATCATATCGGTGCAGATGCACTTTCTCAGGTAGTGGTGATATGGTTGTGTGGTGACCAGGAGGGGGAAAGATAAATAATAGCAAATCATGAGATCTATAACCCTGGCCTTGAGGAATTTCAAAATGCCAGATTTTGTGAGTAAAGTATGCATTCTTACATCAGAATGTTATATTGAAGAGTAGGGCAAACGGTTACTGAAGTTAGTTTTATAATAAAACCAGAAAAATATTAAAATACTAATTAAAGATTGATTTTATTTTAAGGAGAATCACATGAAAAAAAAATAAGTGCAAGATCCTAATGAAGGGGAAGGTGATATTTATTTATCTAATCCCTGAATAAGTAGACATTCATTCCCAGAAAATTCACTCGCACTGTCATACCCATGTGCCCAACAGAGCCAGGTGTGCCCAGCTGGGCCTGCCTCATCCCTTGTCAGCAACAGGGGCTAGTGGAAAGGGCTGGTCCCGTCCTTGGGACACCTTGATGGTTGGTAACAAAATACTTTTTGACTTATTTCTGATGTTCTTTAAGACTCATCAAACTTTGTTCTTTTAATCCTTGTTTGACTGTTTCATCCAGTTTTACCTATATATGCACGCATGCACACTCTCTTCCATTCATGACATTCCAAGTCACACCAGTCTAATTTTATTTATTTTTTAAGAGGAGAGTTGTGCAATGGGGATAGATCATTATGGATTCTGTATGTTTATTCTCTGCTGAATGCATAGCTGTATGATCTCAACACTGGACAGCAACTGTCAAATATTGTATAATAGTCATCCAATAAGATGAAGCTTTGCAGAGCATTTGTATGGAGAGATCCAGGTCCATAGACATTTCTCTTCAGTGTTGAGCAGTTCTCATGAAGGAAACATCTACTCTACCTTTTTATTTTTTTTTCTTAAAAGAGCAGTTTATATTTTTTTAAAGTTCTTTCTGTTAACATATTACAAGACTGTGTGCAGAAAGTATCAAGACATTAAGGCAAAACTTAACCTTTCCTAAAATGCTTGAATGAACAAAATTTCAGAGATGAAAACACTGCAAAAAATAAACTCAATGCCACTTATTTAATTAAAAGTTTTGGCACTTCACTGGCTTTGAAGAAATTGCAGGATCTGTGGGCATGAGGTTTTAGAAGGCATTTGTGGTTGAACATTGGAGAGCTGACTCACTATTTAAACAGTTTCAAGCCAGACATCTTCAAAAATTGATCTTGATTCTCTCCTCATAGGCCCCATCACTTGACTTAGTTGTTGTCGCCTTCTACTTTATTTTCTCTTCTCCTTGGTCCTGCATCCAGCAAGCCTCTCTATAGCAGTGATGTTCTCAACCTGAATTCCAGTTCTGCTGTTTTGTTGCTTCCCAAAAAAAGTCTCAGTTTTTGTATGTGCTGTTCTTCAGAGGATATTCTGTAAGGGGTTTAGAGTTTCCAAGAGAAAAATAATTTAATAGTGCTTGTTTAACCTAATGTGGTTTGGAGTTTGATGTTATGGCAAAAGCATGTGCGTAAGTCACTTCAAAAATGATACCAAGTACAACTTAAATCCCCTTCTCTGGAAGTTTAGAGTAAGAGGATCATTTTTCAGAGAGCAATTAAAGAAAATAACAGGGAATGTTTTCCCACATCCACGAGAGGATTCATGGGGATGCTGCAGTAGATGCCTTGCCTTGGCCAGTGGCGAAGGTGGAGCGTGTCTTGAGCAGCATCCCTGATACGATGCTGCTCATGTCCCAGGTGAGGATCTGAAGCTACGTTTGATATAGTTTATATAGCTAGTAACTTAACATAGCAGCGTTCCCTGCTGCACTCCCACCGTAGCTTTTGGAGTTGGTCGTTAATCTTGTTTTTTACTGTATTTGAGGTGAATATAGATTTTTCCAATCAGAGTGAGTCTGGAGCTATGAGAGATGATGAGAAATAATGTTCCAGCAGATATTGAAGCAACTTAAGTAAATTTGAGCATTGTGCCGAAATAATTTGTTTTAAGAAATGAAAGGATTTAAAATATTAATATAGTATGCAACATTAATATGATATGCAATATTAAGAGGCAATTATTAATATGCATTACAAAATTTTATGCAGTGATTCTTCAAGATCAGCCAGCAATTTGCTTTCATAGCAAAAATATGCTAAGCATATGCATAAGCATTTCCTTAATTTAGAAAATAAAAATAGGTGACTCCTAGTTTGTATTTATTC
>VZSG01000718.1:61281-81883 GCA_013398315.1 Nothoprocta pentlandii
TGGAGATCTTCCCAACCCGCCTGGATGCCGCCCTGTGCCCCGTGCTCTGGGTGTCCCTGCTGGAGCAGGGGGTTGGACTAGGTGATCTCCAGAGGTCTCTTCCAACCTCAGCCATCCTGTGTGATTTTCTTTCCAGTCTCTGGAAACACATTTTGGCCATTACTTTCTATAGCAGCCACTATGCTCAGAGGGACAAGAAAGAGGAATAAAAATTCAAATGCACGGGGAGAAAAAAACCCTACCTCAACCTGCGCAGCAGAGCAGAGGCACTGATTGCATTTCCAAGTGCAGAAATCCACCTCTGTCTATAAAAAAGGGAACGAGGGGCCGCTGGGGTGGGGAGAAGCCCCCGTCGCGTGGCTGAGAGGACGAGTCCTCGCTGGGGCGCAAGGGCAGTGGCGGGTGGACTGCGATGCCGCCGGCGCTTCCAGCAGCTTTGCTGTCCCGGGAGCCGTGAGGCTGGGGGTCCAGCTCACCTTCTTGCCGAGGTTTTGCCTTGGAAAGGGCTGAAGGGAGGAGAGGGCCATAGGTTTCATGCTGTGTTTTCATTCATGTGCCCTTGACGGCCTGCTCTTTTAGTGAAAATCTGGAGGTGAAACTCCACCTGCATCAGCGGCCTTACAACTGAGATTCTGCAGCTTCACCTCTCCCACTCATGGGTTGGTTTTCATAGTTGCAGCCAGCGGCACCAAACTATTTTTCAGCGTGTTTAGCTTCTCCTTGGACCTCCTTTGCTGCAGTTTTAGCTCTGTTACAGTTTGGTAGCGCCGCTGCCTTTCCATCCTTCCCGTACCTGCAGCGCTCTTACCTGTTCGTCCTCCTGGTACTTACCTACCTACAACGTGGACTTTGTAATGGCCATTGCCAGGTGGTTAAGGGCAGGGATTGTGCCTGGCTGTGGTTCAGCTTGCCTCACGGATTCAGGCCCATCTCTCTGAAATAGGTCCCTGTTTTGGGGGTCAGTTGTTGTCATGTCACCTTTTGTCTGACTGTGCGAGGCAGAAAGGGCTGGGAGGACGTCGGAGAGAAAAACACTGAATTTGCAGGATGGCCCCGTGTTGGGGGGAGGCAAGGAGAGCGATTCACGGGCATTTTCAGTGTTTCCTGGAGGTTTTTTTCCCAGTTCTGCTGATCTTTCTCCTATCCCTTTAAACTGCTCTGTTCCCATGGGGGAGCTTTCTAGCTCCGGCACCTCTTCCCTCTATTCTGTCTCCAAATGTTCAAGTGAATTAGTCAGTCCTTGCGATTTTTTTTTTTTAAATTATTATTCTCTAATTATAAAGGGAAGAGGTCCGTCCTGCAACCGTTGAGGGAACAAGTCCCTTGGAGGCGACCGCAGGCAGTAACTGCTAGTTCAGAGCAAAAGCCCAGTTTGGTGCAGCCTCCCTGATGTGCATGTGAGGTCTGGTACGTGGGAGCCCCGTGTTCCAGAATCCTAAGTTTTGTTTTCCTATCGAAAGAACTTGGCTGCATCGTAGCGGACACGTGCTAGCCAAAGTAAACAGAAGGTCAAAGTACAGGCTATTTTAAGACTTAAGTAGGATACCAGGATTCTTAAATCATATAGAATTTGCCACCATGGATTACATCAAGACTCTGAAGACCCAGGATTGCCACATCAGATAAAATCCCTTATCCGTTTAATCTCTTGTATTGACTGGTTTTAAGATGAATGGTCTCTGGAGATCAGCAAAAAAGAAGTCGTCAACAAAACTCAGAGGACTGAGTGTGGTTCCGTTCCAGCTGCTTGGCCTGTCTTCTGGAAGGAATAAAATGGCCCTGGCGTGTTTGCTCTCTTACTCAAGTAGCGTTTTCCCTGTGTGTTGTTGTGTCTGTTTGCTTGTGTGTTCCCTCTGATGTCTGTAGGGCTTTCACTTGGATCAAAAATGTGTGTTTTGTGCAGCAAAAGCTTAAGCTTTGCTGTCGCGAGCTCTCCAGGTAGGGATCAGCAGATGTCAGGAGTGACTTACAGGGTGTACGTGTGTTCCCGAGATACTCAGGTCTGTCCTGTCATGGTGTACAACTGTATCCTGGTGGGATTCCTTCCGTGCTATGGAGAACCATTGGTGTCAGCATTGTAAGAAGCCTCAGGCTGAGCTGATTACTTATCAGGATGCACCTGTGGAGATTTTGGCTGTGTCTTCCTCAAGTAGCTCCAAGGGTGAGAGTTTAAAAGATGGGAAAGATGCACTTGGATGAGGTCTGGGCAGAGGTGGAATCTATGCTGTGAGGTTCAGCCTAGGGAAGAAGTCTGTTCTGCTGAAAAGAGCAGTTCAGGGCAGGTGCTGGCTTTCTAAGGGATGGCAGCTTGGGTTCTGTCCTTAGAAAGCTGGGGGCAAATGAGATGGCAAGTTTTGCCACTGCTTGGTGTGAACATTATAAACGAAGGATTCATTTCACAGTTCATAAAGTGTTTCATATTTTCCCATTTTTATAAAAGATCTAGAAAAAAATAAGATAAATTTATAAATTTCATTCCCATTTTGCTGGCTATATTTTTCCTTCACTAGAATTCTCTGTTAAACAAATACACCAGATGTGGTTACATATCAAGTAGTCTTTTGACACCATACTCAAGAATGGACATGGTGAAACATGAAGGATGTAGCAGGTTGTATCTGTAAATGGCAAGGGTTTTGCCTCAGTATACTAAAAGCCATGACAAACATTTAAAACAATTTAATTTCCTTTGAAAAAAATAAAGTCCCTGTTAAGACCCCTGCACGTTTCCTGTGGGAGAGTGACGCCGCTGGATCTGTGGTTTCAAGGGGGTGACGTCCGTGGCGGAGCGTCCCAGGCAGGAGTGTTGACGGTGCCTCCAACAGCCGCGCGGCACCGGAGCGGGTGCTCGAGGAAACCCCGAATATCTGGATGCTGGGGTAAACAACCAAACACGGGGCACGTTGTGCACTGGGAGACGAAGTTATTGAAGCTTGTTTGCCCATTTCAGTGTGCTGAGTGGAGTGGTAAATAGTTGTGGGGTCTCCTCCTGGCATGTGGAGTAGATGCAATGGGGATGGCCAAAATCTGGACTCTTTCCTACCCACTGCAATTATTTTGTGCGAAGTTATCTATTTCTGAGGAGACAGGTGTTGATTTTAAAGGAGTATTCTGAGGGGGCACTATACCAATATGTGTAGGGTAGGAGAGAAGTGACATTCAATTTTCTCCTTCTGCAATAACATTTTCAGCAGAGTGCTTACTAGGTTACTGCCTTCATTTTCTACCTATATCTGATGTTTCCCACTAAATTTAACTTTTAATACCAAAAGAATGTAAAAATTCCGTACAAAATACCATTTTTTTGTCCTCCCCAGCTGTCCCCTGGTCATGACTTGAATTTACTTCACAGAAGGCAGCAGGAATTTGAAACCTTCCTAGGCCCAGTGCAGATGAGAGCCATTACATTGTGTTCTTGCCTCTCCCTTCCCAAATATTGGATTTTTCTTTTTCAATAACATATATATGTATGTATTTTAACTTGATTGGTATGGGCATCAATTACGAAGTAGAGAAAGAAGCAGGTGTTGAAACCATTTATTTATCTTGTGTATTAAGAGTATGTTAATAAAACTTCCACTTTGAACGTAGTCTTTTTGTTCCATCTTTGATAGTAACCAGCTGTGAGAAGCCAGTGCTGTAATTGGACATTTTCAACTATTATAGTGCTGCTGCAGCTGAGAAATGTCTTAAATGCGGGCCTGAACTTCGCAGCTTTTTGGTCCTTGACCTCAGTGCTGGTCTAAAGCCTTGTATTTGTGAGCAGCTAAACTTGTCTCAAGGTTAGATAAGCAGTGCCTGGCTCTTTGTGATGGTTATGGAACACATTTGGGAGAATGTATTTTAGGAATGGGCAGAGCTGAAGCTCTGAGGGTTTCAGCTGTTGTTGCCAACAAAAGAGGTGCCCAGTGCCAAGCAGGTAGCGCCAATATGCGGGAGGCTTCCAGCTTTGTAAGTCATTAATGACTTGAAAATTGCTGTCCTGGTCACTGTGCTCGGTGGGTTTGTTTAAAGAGGTGGATAAAAGAGATGAAATACTGCCCTGGGTTTGATTTACCTACCTGAGTTTGCAATTATTAGAATACCTCCAAAGCTCTCAGTATTTTTGTTGGTTTGTTTTTGTTGGAACCGTCTTAGCTTCAGAGAAAATGAAGTTAAATATAGACCTTTTGGTATTTTTTCTTTTAATCTATCTTTTTAAACAAATATCTTAAAGAAGATTAGGAAATAAAAGCACAAAGGAGTCTTGTGCTTTAATGTTTGGAATTAAGTCTTTTTTAAAAAAAAAAAAAAAAACTTTTAAATAGTGGAGAAGAAGCAGGGACCATCCTTTGAAAATGATGGATGCTGAAACTTTAATTTTAAGGTTTAGAAAGTGATGTGGTCTTCCAAAATGTGGGATTTAGAAGGCTGTAGGCAAAAATGATAGTGTAAGTATATGTAACGGAGCTGCAATCAAAGCATTATTGAGTGTCTGCGGAAGCGCTGACAGTCTGACGCAGTCAGCTTTCTCCACTGGACTTTCTAGATGCTGAAATTCCAGAGAAGGACAAAGCTCAATCCCTGTCATCTTTTTCCACCTTCCTCCTCTCCCTTTCCTCCCACCTCCCAGTTGTGTGGGATAAAACAACTTTAAGTGACGTTGGCAGCAAAGCCAGGGCCCTTCAGTTACACGGGCTGCTCTGCTTTGAGGTCTGGGAGCCGGCGCAAAGGATCCAGCCGTGCGGGCCTGGAAAGGCTCTGTGGCCACTCTGCCTTTGGAAGAAAGCGTGCCCAAGAGATGGCTTTCCTGACAAGGCACTTTTGCTTCTCCCTACCTCTTCACAGATGTGCTGTGGTTTGAGGATCCCCCCCCCCCCGCTTTTCTCTTTTTTTAATTTCCTTGATTTTTTAAAAAGATGAACGCAAGCAATTCCTGCATACGGAAAGTATCTCTGCAAGTCAATGTTTGATCCTGCAACTAGAGCACTGGGCATTCGGTTATTGCTGGGTTTTAGGTCAGCTGGACTCTAGTTTAGATGGGACTACCAGGTACCATGAGGAGGAGGAGGAAGAGGAAGATTGCAGTGGGTTCATGAGGCCGTTCCTGCCGTGGGGGGGAAGCACACGCTGTTCAGCCCATTCCCAGTCCAGGGCAGAGCTGCAAGCGTCATTAAAATTCCCGACCTTAGTGTGGTTTGAAAGATACGTGCTGTGTTAGTGCCCATGCCTTTTTCTTCCTTGACTTCGGAGACATTAGCATAACTTCCTGCCATTGCAAATGCACTGGAGCTACCAGTTTAGGAGGTACCAGTTTAAAGGCTGTGGTCACCAAAGAAAAAAAGGGCAACAAAGAAACTCCAACCAACCAAAAAAACCCATACTCTTTTTAACACTCTGTGTGTGTGTGTGTGTGTGTGTGTGTGTGTGTGTGTGTGTGTCTCCTTTCTTAACCCGACAGAAGGACACATATTTAGAAATCCAGATAATAAATCTTCCTGACATTATGGCTGCTCCGTGCCCAGCTACTTTGGTGTGTGCCAAGGGCTCCCGGGACCCGTGGGGAAGAGGAGCGTTTTACACGTTGGATGGGGCCAGGCTGGGATGGCAGGGGAGCCTGTGAGCTGTGGAGGGGCAGTCTGGCACACGGCTGCTGCCCAAAGGGCACATAAGTTACATGAAGGGTACGTGCCTCGCTGCAAGTGCCTGGTACTGGGGCACGGGAGGGGATCCTGGCGCCGGCTGCGCTGCGGGTTTCCCTGCGCTGCGTGTGTGCACATCCACGGAGCCCGTCTGCAGCGCCGGCTGTTTGCACCAGTGGGAAATCCAGGCTGTAGTTTCAAGTTAAATGTATGTTGTTGATTGTGCGCTTTGGTTTAGGGTTATGCATTGAAAAAAAAAGCTGGGCTCTGTCTCCGTCAGCCTTTTACTTTAAATAGGAATGGCTTTATTGGGCCGGGCTGGAGTTTCACTGCTCCAGGATCCTGTTTCTGCCCCTAGTAAATTATATAGGGGAGGGAGTCAGAATGGGAAATGAGAAGGGAATACCCGTCTAAATACCTGCAGCTGAGGGACTCTTGGAGCCAGAAGTGGCATTCTTAAAAGCCCTTCTTGGTTGTTGGGTTTAACCTGCCACCTGGTAAAGTTATCTGCTACTCTCTGTCGCTTGTGTCTAGGAAGCAGTAGTGCTCTGTGCCACTTCCCTGGTCTCCCCCTCCCCACATTGAGGAATCCTGGTCCCCGTTCTGCGTACAGAAGGAATTCCCTGCCTTTCATTATCCATGTTACTCTTGTCTCATTAGGCCCATCCTTTTGGGGATGGGGCATCCTTCCAAGACCAGATAGTTGCTAAAATGCTGGGAGAGCTCTAAGAGATGGGTCTCTGTGCAAGACCCCTCCTGAGGGCATGGTGTAGTCATGCCTCCCAAGTGAAAATGTGTATGTCTTTTAGTTTAGGAGTTGTAGTTTTAATATAAATTACATTTTTTTATGTACTTTTGTAGTTTTAGATCAAAAGATTACTTCTGTGACAAGACAGCATGACACTTTGAAGTATGACAGAAGTCCTGATGCTGCAGCAGAGGCTGGGAATATTAATGGCCAAATCTAGGTGAGTGATTTTAGCTCTATCAACTCCCTAGCTGTTTCACATAGGGGCCTTTCTTTCCTTATAGCCTTGGTTCACATCTCACTTTTTGAAGAAGCTTTCCAGTCCTTCATTTTCTCAAGTATTAACATCTCAAAATTTTGGAGGCAAAATGATACGGTTGTATTTTTTTTTGTGTGTCTTTGGGTAGACTTCACACATCTGTGTATACTACACCATTTCCCTTGCAAATCCAGCAGTATTGCAAATTACTTTGTAGGTTTTTTTTTTTTTTTTTTAATTACTCTTTATGGTCCTTTGAGTTTTCTGGCACCTCCTTCCAATGGATTGGATCACTGTTATCTTTATGAGGAATGTAGAGAAGCCATGATAGTATCACTGTGTGCTATAGTCTGGTTCTGTTTCCAGCTTATCCAGAGGTTGCTCGTGGCCTAAGACTGGACTTTGTTAAATATAGAAGCACCTCTGCTTGAAGACTGTTAGGAAGTGTCTGAAACTTCAAAGTGCTTGTGGCAAGTTTAGATTTCATTCATAGTTAATCTGCTCTCCGGCTGTTTCCACCCATTGCTCTTTTGAGCAGTGTACTTCCAGAATGCCCAGGGTTGGCTACTGAGGCCAACACGGACCTTACTGCGATGAGGCATCGTGGGGTGCCAGGGCAGGAAGTTAATCACAGGTGGGTTTAGCTCTATGTCCTTTGCTAAAGAAAATCAGGCAGAAACAATCAGGAAAAAATGGAGCCATTTAAATAGTGATGGGATATACCTGTGAAGACTGTTGAAGGTAGCCTGTTGATTGAAGGTAGCTTGGGAGATTGATTGCCCAGCTTAAGAAATTCCAGGGCTTCACTTTCAGGGCTTCTTTTCCAGGGTAAAAACCAGTAGTAGAAAGAAGCAAGCAAACTCCCCAGGGCCCTCTTGGGTGAAGAAATGGACGTTGTCAAGTTATTGCAAGTTTTCTTGTTCTGATCACGAGTGACATGAGAGGAATGCCACAATTTTGGCTACGTGGCCAGCACTCAGCCTCTTCATTGCTAGCCTGATCCAAGCCCGTGTTTTATAAAAGCCTTTCACTAAAGTTCTCCTTTGGGAAGGTTTTGGAGGCCACTGAGGGGGCTGTGTAGTCTCTAGTGAAGCTGTATCTGTATTGAGTTGCTTTCCTTGTCAGGGAGAGGGCAGAGTTAGCTGCACTTCGCCCTTGCCCTTGGTTTTCAGCAGGGCAGTGTTACTCGGGTATTACCCTTTCCTGCTAATACCCGTGCATGGGGAGAAGGCAAGTCCTGGTTTTCTTAAGGTGGCACCTGATTTTCCCCTTAAGTCAGGAAGTAAAATGACTAATTTTGTCTTCATCCTTCCTCATCCTTAATGTCATATCTCTTATTGACTATCTTTTGTCCCACTTTTGTGTAGTGAAATTTTTAATTCCTTTCCAATCTAAAGTCCATATTAAATGTGTAAGTCTTCTTTTGCTAACTTCCTTGGTTGATCAACAGTGTGATGATAGAGGGAGTAGTAGTGAACTATGAGTTTTTGCTCCGTGAAAGCTCTACCATAAATATGCAACACTAAACACGAAGAATATCAAATACATTTTTGATTTTTTTTTAAAGTTTAGCCAAGCTGTTCTGTTGGTCAAATATTTTATTATTTTATAGTAGATAGAGTAGACTGTAGAACACAATTTAATCGAGAAAGAACTCAATAGAAATAAAAATATTTAAAAAATAAAATATATTATAATTATATATATCGTTTGAAAAGTTTAAAAAAGGTTGTTTAGTGCCCATTGCTCTATGGGAAGCGTTTAAAAGTGGAAGCCAGACCTTTGGTGCGGCGCCGCCCGCGCAGGGGCTGCCTCCAGGGCCACGGAGCCTCCACCCTCCATTGTAAGTTCGCCCTGGAGCTGGCCAAGCCAAGGCAGCTTTTCAGGATTGCCATGTGGGCTCTTTGTGTTGCCCCTGCCTGGTAACCTCCTACACAGAGGGCTTTTATGGGAGCCGTCAGGGCTGTCTTCAGCAGTGGCGAAGCTGGGAGTCCTCATCTGGCTAGACCTGGAGCCCAGGTAGTCTCTTGTGTAAGGGGCCTGGTTTGGGGGATGAGAATTGCACCCAAAAAATGTTGTTTTTTCTTCTCAAGTGTTACCATGGGAGTTAAGGTGACAAGTCAAGCGGGTCGGTTTGGCGGTAACCTCAAGTTTAAATGTTGGTAGGACTTTTAGCAGCTTAGTACAGCCAGGTCTAACTTGACTTTTGTGTGTTAATAGTTATGATTCTGCAAATTTGACATGACAGTTTCTAATTGCAAAGAGTAATTTGTGTTGGGCTCTTCATTCAATTATGCTCCTTTTTCTCCTGTTTTCTTCAACTAAGTTAACCTCTTTGTTGTTTGTTTCTTGTTTCTGGCTCTAGAGATCACATGGTCTTCTGAAGAAGTCATGGGTAGCTGTTGTAGCTGTCCAGATAAAGAAACTGTCCCAGATAACCATCGAAACAAGTTTAAGGTAAGAGACTGACTTTGTATGCTGTGAATTATTTTGTTATTATTATTCTGGAATCCTTTCATAGCGTCCGTGTCAGAAGCTCTTTAGCCAGGTTATGTTTGTTGTGACCTTGGGATCTTCAGCGCACAAAAACAGCCAAATGTTTTCACGCTAACTCCATTCCAAGGGCTGGGGCCCCGTTCCATGTGTCACCTCTGGGAGGTTGTGGAGCTCCCCAGCCTCATGGAAAAGCCATTGAACAAGCGTGACAGTGACCCTGGAAGCAGGGTCAGCAATGGGAAATTGAGGAGTGCTCATTTGACCTGAAGCTCGTTATTGATAACAGCATTTTGAGAGTTTTTATTTTCTTTACTGGAAGGAGTTTCCTGCACAGTCTGTCCATGGGATTTCCAAGCTTGTGAACACTTGCTCCTGGGCTTACCACGAAGCTGCTGAGGGGGCAGTGACTTCAGGCAAACACCTTTGCGTAGGCACACAAGTCAAATGTGCCTCTGTTGGCAAAGGAATGTGATGCTTCCACAGTGAGAAATGACTCATGCCTTGCCTTAGGGCAGTGCTCTGTTGAGCTTTAAAATCCGCCATGGGAATTTCTCAAAATGTTTGGTACTAGCAGTATGAAAAGCGGATGGATAAAATATTTTCTTCTGCTTTCTTGCTTTTCATGCTTTTGACATCCCTTCTTGCAATGAGTTTTTTTTTTCTTGGAGAATTTCTCTGTTGTTTAAGTGGGTCTCTGATTTAGCAGCGGGGGAGAGAAGATGAAAGAATGTAATTTGTAAAAGCTGAGGAAAATTGGCATAGGTTTCAGTGGCAGATGATACTTGTCCTAATTCTTTTTAATTAACTAGATTTCAAGTTGAAAATGTCTCTTTAAGGAGTAAAACTAGTTAAATGATAGGAAAGAGTTTTGTAGCCTTTCTTTTGAGTAGGGAAGAAACCCGTTAAAAGCAGGATTGCGAGATAAAATACGTATGGGGGAAAATACTCATTTTTTTTCCAAATTCCATAAAGGATGTAGAAGACTTCCAACTAGTGTAGAAGCAGAAGGATAAAAAGTTTAAACTTGCTACATGTCATGTGTTTTGCACAAAATAATCATGAAGTATTTGAATTACTTCTTGACATTTAAAAGGCAGGAAATACCTAAACCAGCCTGGTGAATTCAGCAAGGCTCTACAGGTGTGTGAGGGAAGTTTTATTTTTGGGTGCCACCTTCTTTTTCATTTCTTTACTCAACTGTGAGTGGGGTTACGTGACAAAGCAAATAGTTCCAGATAGTTCTCTGAATTTCAACAATTTCAGATAGTTCAAATAGCTCTCTGAAGGATTTATTATTTGAGATTTATGCCTTCCATGTGGATATGCTAGAATATGTACATAAAGGAAGTTTTAAAAATGAATCCTTTTATGAATATTTTTTTCACCTCAGATCTTCCAATAGTCTTTCATAGTCTTGTTCATACTACTTTTAAATATGTATTATTTTAGTCCTAGGCTGGGAGAAGCAGAGGAGAAGCTTTGGTGAAATTTTTTAAGCTTTCACTCCATGAATTCTAACTCGGATGGTAGAGCGAACAGAGGGCATCAGTGAAGCAGTGAGATAATATTGGCAGTATTACTGCTGAAAAGAGTGCTTACCTAATGGTATTTAACTTTTCCTTCCTAGGTTATTAACGTGGATGATGATGGTAATGAACTGGGTTCTGGCATAATGGAACTTACCGACACAGAGCTGATTTTGTACACCCGGAAACGGGACTCAGTAAAATGGCACTACCTCTGTCTGCGGCGCTATGGCTACGACTCCAATCTTTTCTCTTTTGAAAGTGGTCGAAGGTGTCAAACTGGACAAGGTAGGTAGAAATTCTGTCTATAAAAGATTTTTAAACCACGCCTTAAAAAAAAAGGTCTGTTTGCCCTTCTTTGGGCAAAGGTTTAAAGGATATCGCTTCATATGAATCTAGTTTCTGGAAAAAAATAAATTGCCATGTGAGGGGAAGATGGTGTCCTGGTGAGTGACTGGCATTAGGAGTAGAGTCTTAAAGCACATTAGTCTTAAAGAGAGGATTGGAATGGTTTTCTCTTTCTGGCACTGCAGGCCTTGAGCACTTTGTGCTTGTACATAGTGACGCTTCTGGTCAACTTTGAAGGTGGCTTTGATAGGAAAAAATCCTGGGCTTTCAGGGAATGGCAGTGGAAGGGGCAATGTAACCTGGGAGGTGAATGTAGCCTTGGGAGTGTGCAGGGATTGTCTTAAATACTTAAGAATGGAGAAGTCTTTGAATTACACACAGTCTCAGAGTGGTTGAGGATGGAAGGGATCCGTAGAGATCATCTACTCCAACCCCCCACTGCTCCAGCAGGGACACCTAGAGAGCTGGGGGGCCTGGATATTCCCACCCTGTTACTCTGTTCAGTAATGTTTGGGTGTCATCCTTTTCCTAAAGCAAATACTACATCCATTTATATCAGCAACAGCATACTTAAGTCTTGATATATTTCCTATGAAGTGTTCAAACTCCAGCTGGGCTCAGTTATTTTCTGAGTGGTGCTAAGTAGAAAAAGATGGTTACGTTTCCAGTTCCCAGATCGTGGCCGGCTTTTGGCCAAGACGGGTCCTCCTGAAAAGATGATGTTGTTCTTGATCCTTCCTCACTGCAGCACTTGGGGACGAAATAGCTGTGTTTGTTGGGGTCGGAGCAAGGTGTTTCTGCCCTCAGTTTGCATCTTCCCAGCACACAGTGTAGCTGAGCACAGTAGGCATTCTTGCATGTGGATGCTTTGTGAAATTAAAGTGCATTTTTAGTTTGTTAATACTTATCAACTGCAAAATGATTGATACTGATCAAAATACTAGGAAATGTTAACAATTTCTTTTAACTTCCTTCTTAAAAAAAAAAAAAAATCACCTGGTTATCCTTATTGCCTCAGCTGAGGTGAGGCAGTTATTTTGCAGTAAGGGTTTAAAAGGCATTCCTGGTTCTCTTCCTTTGTCCTTAGCATTCCTCATATTTTGGTGGGATAGCTGGAGGAGAAACAGCGATTTATTCAAGTGTTACAGTATACTCCGTACTTCATATAATTTTCAGATTTTAAAAGAGAAAATCATGAAGTCCACTGAAAGAAAATGTACTTTAGTTGAATATTCAAGTTTAATTCATGTTTCTTTAAAATTTGTAGAAGAGCTACAAATGAAATTCAATTGAAAATACTGTTTTGAATGTCCCCCCTCTTGGCCTTTTAGCAAGCGTGAAGAATCTCCCATTGAATCAAATTGTCTTCTCTGCCTCCCTCCCATTTGTTTTTTTAATAGAGAAGATTAAGGGGGAGCAGCAACCCTTTCCTCCCTCTTTTGTTTCTCCCTTTCCTTCTGTAATATTGCTGTGGATATTGAGAAAAGGAAGAAGAAATCTGGCAGGAACTGCTGGCCCTGCTGCCTTTTGCAACGGGACATTGTCCCCGAGCCCCACGCTGGATTTTGTGGCCGCAGTTTCAACACTGGATCTTCAGCTGCGGAGACAACGGAGTGGGATTTTTTTCCGGGAATACACCCAGTAGCACCCAGCAGCTCTTGCTGGTTTACTTTAGCTCATGGTCTTGTCTGTGTTCCATCAAGTTTGTGTTTTCTGTCAAATTGAACATGTGGAGGTACCAAAAGGCACAATACTGCCATTATGCTAGGTTCAGGAATCCTTAAGGACATGATTTTGGGAGCAGAGATAACACACACAGAGAACCCGGAGGAGTTGATATGTTGCTGTATTTCCTGAGCCACAGATGGGATTGATTTTAGCATGAGTGTAATAAAGAAAAAAATTGAGATTTCACAGAGGTATTTTTTGTTTACACTCTCAGTTCACCTTATATTTTAAAGAATTAGCAATCTGAAAGCCCTTCACTTTCTGAAACGTTTTTATTTTTAAGAAAGGAGGCAAAGCCAGCTGAATTTCTCGGGAACAAATCGGGGGCTTTTTAAAGCTTGTAAACCTGGCTTTTTTGGTGTTGGTGGAGCAGTTATTTTCAGCAGATAGCTGAAATATCCAGGGCGGATTTGAGGCACGCGGGAGGAACTAGCCCCGGAGCATCCCCGTGCCCACAGGATGCACGGCCGGGCATCAGCCCCTTGGCATGGTCCCACCTGGGGTCTCACCAGGCTTTGCCACGTGGAGCCTTCCTGCTGCTTCTCCTCTCACTCTTCTGTGTCCTTTAAAAAGAAATATAAAGATGCTGGCTGCAGCTGCCTACTAACAACACGAACTTCGAGCCGTAGTTACAGCAGCAGGTAGCTGTTAGGGAGGAGTGTTTTAAGCCTGTGCCACGCGTTGTAGACCACGAGCCCGTGCAGACCCGTTTAACAAGCCTGTCAACTTTAACTTAATGCCTTCCCTGGAAGAACAACCCAAAGCTGTCACTTGGCTGCTGGGGGTAAGTCGGGGCATCCCTGCTCTTCCCGGGCAAAGCGGCACAATACGCGGGCAAAGCGCTCGGTATTGCTGCTGCCTTTGTGCTCCGTGTCTCCCCTCTGGCCCCAGCCAGCTGGTTTGGTGCTGTCTCTTGCACACGCTCGCTCCTACGACTGGCTTTGCATTTTTATCTCCTGGCAGAAACCTCGACCTTCACCCCGTGTTTGGATCCTTCTTTCCTGATGTGCTGGCGTCTTGTTTTTATGGAAATTTAGTAGAGATCCGGTTTAAAAATGTGATCTTGTAGCACCAAAGTTGTTTCATTTAGTGTTTATTTATTTATTATCTTTTTAACAGGCCCCTTAAAAGTGTGTTTAAAAAAAAAAAAAGCCTTTTTTTTTTCCCCCTTTTCCCTCCCCATTTAGCACTCGGATTTAGGCTTGTTTAATAGTTGAATCAATTTTTCTGACTTAACGTTCTGTGCATGGAAGTTTTTTCTTCTATCAACACTTAAAAGAGTTTCACTGTATTTTTGTGTGTTTTGGTGGCGGAAAAAATGATATGTTTCCTTCTTTAACAGGTGTTCAATGTGTGGATTCTGGTTCTGTTCTATAAAATTTATCTATGTTGTGTGACACTTCAAAGATTTTTCTTTTCTTGTGTATTTATAGGAATCTTTGCCTTTAAATGTGCCCGTGCAGAAGAGCTGTTTAATATGTTGCAAGAGATAATGCAGAACAACAGCATAAATGTGGTAGAAGAACCCGTAGTAGAAAGGAATAACCATCAAACTGAGTTGGAAGCTCCAAGAACCCCTCGAACACCTACCAGTAAGTGCGGTTATACTGCTGAATAGCATGGGCTAGTTAGCTTTGAATTAGATTGCTTTAATTACTTAATGCAAATTAAATGCTATTTTCAGCTGGGAGGTGCATGGCCATTAACACATGTTCTTGAGATACTTTCTGAGGATTCTTGTTCCCAAATATGAAATCTTGGGCGTAAAACTGCTGGAGTCAAATTCTCAGGCTTTCAAACCTGCCCTTGGGGACCTTGGGTTTCGCTTAAGAGCACTGCTCCAGTGTGTGCTCATGCAGTTGCTTTATAAACGACCATCGTACTTCTCTTCAGCAATGTGCAGAAATGTCAATGCTAGGCAGAGCTCCAGTCTTTTTGTTAGGAAAGCTGTAATGGTCCCGGCACGTGTGCCGTGGACTTGCAACCTCTCTCTGGCTCTGTGTGGATGCATAGGTGGAACGAAGCCCTTCCAAACTTCCAGGGGATTTCAGGTAATCTAGGGATGCAGTGATGTCTGACAGCTGGAATTCCTGCTCACTGAGGACTTAGCAGAAGCAGAAGTTTCAGGAAATAAGTTCCTGTTTTGAGGAAGCATGTTAATGGTAGGAAAAGTGGTCGGGTGGGAGTTTATTGGGAAAACTGTGGGTTGTAACATGTGGATTTCAGTGGGTGCTTGGGACGTGTTTCCCAGTGAGCACTGGGATGTTCTAGACTGGCTTGCTTTTGCCTTTCCTTCCCTCCAGCAAAGTTGAGCCTTTTGACTGTTGAGAACTGTTTTACATATTCTGATTTTCTTTTCTTTTTGAAATTTGAAGATGATGATATAAAGCACTGTACTCATATACAGTAAAATGTGCCTATTTTAATATAGTTTGCTTGTTTTCTGGTTGAATCAGCTCCCGGGTTCAATGCACAAAGCCTACCTAACGGCTATCCCAGATATCCATCTTTTGGAGATGCTTCCTCACATCCCTCCAGCAGGCATCCTTCTGTTGGAAGTGCACGCCTCCCCTCTGTTGGTGAAGAGTCAACGCATCCTTTACTCGTAGCAGAGGAACAAGTGGGTATTTTTCTTCTTCCTTTGGTATAATTCATGTTCGACATCAGCTCAGGTTTTTAGGCTCACTCCATATGTTTGCATTTGCAGTTGTGTTGTTGAGCATCGACTGCATTTTTTTCTGTGTGTATAATAGCTCAGAAAATAAAATTATACATTATAGGCTAATTTGAAGGAGAAGAGGAACTTGTAAAGTTGTGAAATTTCATCAGGTGGACATTGCTCCTTATCCTTTTACTGGACAGCTCCAAAAGGGGCTGGCTCTGTCTTCTCTTTAACTATCTATTAAGTTGTTGACAGTACTTAGCTCGCTCCTTAGCCCCCTTAGGAAAGTGGAGTAAGAAGGAAGGAAATAAAAGAAAAAAGAAATGTAGCTAGTATTCTTTTTTTAAATTTCTTTAACCCTTCTTTTAGGTGCACACTTATGTCAACACTACTGGGGTGCAAGAGGAAAGGAAAAACCGCTCGAGTGTGCATGTGCCGGCGGACGCGAAGCTCCCAAACGTGGAAACGAATAAAGCGAAGGAGGATCAGGTGTGTACGGATGACAGAGATGCCCAGGTTCTCCTCGAGCCTGAAGGAGTCAAGTTTGTTTTAGGACCAACGCCTGTGCAAAAGCAGTTAATGGAAAGAGAGAAACTGGAGCAACTTGGGAGAGACCAAGTTGGCGGCAGCAGCACAAACAACACCGAGTGGGACACTGGGTACGACAGCGACGAACGGAGAGAGACGCCGTCTGGTAGTAAACTGGTATATGAAAATATCAATAGGTTATCAATCCCTAGTGCCTCCGGGGTCAGGAGAGGTCGTCTGACATCGACCAGTACCTCAGATACCCAGAACATTAACAACTCTGCTCAGAGGAGAACTGCCTTGTTGAACTATGAGAACTTGCCCTCGTTGCCTCCCGTTTGGGAGGCTCGCAAGCTGAGTAGAGATGAAGATGACAGTTTAGGACCAAAGACCCCATCTCTGAATGGCTACCACAATAACCTAGATCCGATGCATAATTATGTCAATACAGAGAATGTAACGGTACCAGCAAGTGCTCATAAAGTAGAATTCTCACGACGTCGGGACTGTACCCCAACAGTCTTCAACTTTGACATTAGGCGTCCGAGTTTAGAACACAGGCAGCTCAACTACATACAGGTTGACTTGGAAGGTGGCAGTGACTCCGACAACCCTCAGACTCCCAAAACCCCCACCACTCCACTTCCACAAACTCCAACCAGGCGCACAGAGCTGTATGCTGTGATAGACATTGAAAGAACTGCTGCTATGTCAAGCCTGCAAAAAGCACTGCCCCGAGATGATGGTACTTCTAGGAAAACTAGACATAACAGTACTGACCTGCCTATGTGAGCCTGGAAAGCATTGAATCATTTGCACCTTTTTGTGAAGTTTATAAAATTGAAGATGCAAGTACTTTGCATTTCTTAACACTAACGCCTTTTATAGACTAATAGAACTTTTTCTGCATACTTCATGTACTTGTCTAACAAAAGGGAATTAATGTAGAGCAAATACTCATTTTAATAACACTATTTCATTCTACGGTAGTAGGAATTACTGCATAGCAGCGTCGCCACCTTTCACAGTGCCTCTTTAAATGGATTAGAGCCTGAGTGACATGGCAGTTTTGATTTTATAAATATTCTGGTCCGGTGCCTGTAGTCGTGAATGGCATTTGTAACACTTTCTAAAGCCTCTTGGTATGTGCATTATTTTCAGGTAAATCTGATTTTTTTAAAGGTACATATCTTTACGTTCAGTCTTCATTCGGATGGCTCCTCCAGAACGAGATGTATGTGATTCATTAATTCAGTTTGACTTACACAAGGTATTTTGGTTCATCTCAAGGGATATAAGTGTGATACTTTTAAATGTCTTTTTTTTTTTTTTTTTTTTAAAGACCACATGGGCAAGAAGACCTCAAATTCCCAGTAGTTTTCTTAGCTTGTGTGATATCTGAGAGGTCACGTCAAAGCTTGCTTGGTCGGAGCTGTAAGTGCATCTGAAAAGAGCCTTAAGTCACTTCTGCCAGAAGAATTTCAAGTGATGTATGAAGTTCCCTGTGAAAACTGACAAAATTCTGATCTCCTTAGTCATTTGTGAAGGAATTCACAGGTTGGCTGTGTGAATCAAGGCTCTTTGGTCATTTCTTAGTTCAAGGTGCCTTCTTTTCAGTTGTGTTTCTTTCTCCTTGTCCTATAACGTCTTAAGCGTCTACATTTTGTACATAGCTTTAATTATTGTTCAGGGTTCTTTGTGTTCGTCGTATTCTCTGCGTTTGCCAGAGAGAGACTCTTGAAGGTCAAATGGTTGTCTCTGTCCAGTGTTGTACGTGTTTCTGCGCGACGGAAATACCCCCCACGTTATTGCACACCTGGAAAGGGTAACGACGCATCCAATGTCTTCCTGTGAAGCACCACACACAGGTGACGTGGGAGGCAGCGTCCTGGGAGTTCTCCACAGCAGTTTGTGCATTCGAGCCATGTGCATCCAGAGGTGATAGTCGTCTTCAATGTAGAAAGAATATGTAGTAAGTTATCTGAAGGTAGGGTTATCTATGAGCAGATTTCTTTTGCAGTTGGTGAATTTGTAAGAGCTGCTCAGTGTTACAGGTGCATCCAGGGATCACGCATTTGTTGCATATGCCAGCTGCATCCTTAGCTACTTTTTTTTTTTTAATTTCAGAATAATTTTACAATTCTGGCACTATTTCCAGTGCACCTGGATATTAGTGGCAGCAGAGAATACTCTTGAGCCAGGGGTTGCAAAGGAGATGGCACTTGTGTGAGCTGGTGTGATTAAAACAAACAAAAAGAAAACCTCTTGAACTGTGTGTAAGGAAAACATGCAAGAAAAGCTATTGGAGGAGCTGAAGAAGAATTAACCGTCTTCATGCAATATTTGAAGCTTTATTAAAAATATTTCCTCTTAAACTGGAGGGTATTTCTGTTCCCTTGTTAACTTTTTCTTTGGTCTTCTCTCAGTTTAGTAGTGGCAACAGTTGACAGTGCCTGAGATCCCTGTTCCTTGCCATGTCTTTAAGGGATAGGATCAGGCAAGCTTTTCACTCTGTGAGGTTTTCCTTAGTCTAAGGTACTGAAGCACCAGCTGCACAAAGAACAACTTGCACAAGGCAAAGACGGGAGTCACTGAGAGCATTAGGAGAGATTTAAGAGATGAAAAAGCCAAACTTTTCACCAACGATTTCCCTGTCAGCCTGTGCATCATATTGTGATAGGCTTGTTGAAATCTGGGGAGAACTCAAGAAGCTAAGGAGAAGCTAGAGCTGGACATCTTGCAGATCTGCAGTGCTGCTAATGCTCCTTCACACCTTTGCCATTGCCCCATCTTGTGCCATAGACTAGTCCTGCTCTCTGCTGAAGAGAGATTGCCGCTCTTTGTTCTGAAATACGTAGTGGGTTAATGATACTGGGGTGATTCTTGTTCCGAGTTTATAGTTCACTTAAATTTGTGAGTCGTGCTGACACTTTAGTGTGTGTTGGAGGCAAAACTGTTTGATCAGTCTAACTGCCTAGAAATACTTGGACCTCAAGCATAGATATCTCAGAAATATTAGTTAATTTGATCCTTTAAACATACCAGCGAGGCAGGAAATAATATTCTTAATGACAGCTAGAGGAAGAGACTTTAGGTAGACCATGAGAGTTAAGAGACCTGCTGCAATTCCAGAAGACAAACATTCCTCCTTAGTTCTAGTGCATTCTCCTATGCGTTGACACTGAATAGCCTCAGAAAGAAAGGATGGGCTGAGTATTTGCTGTTGCAAGTCTGTAAGGCACAGTGCTTCGTGTGTGTGTGTGTGTGTGTGTGTGTGTTGGGGGGGATATTTTCCTAATTCTGGTGCCTGGATTTAAGGACTAACTCAGATGTCAGCTTCTGTGTTTTTGAGTGCTTAGTCCTGACATTTTGTCAGTATCCCGAATAGCAAATGCATCCGGCAGAGTTCAAGGGAAAACCTTCTGTAGCCTTAATTATGTTAACCAGTCTGACACGGTATTTTCTAGGAATAGCTTTTACCCTCTTTCATCCTGCAGGTGGGATAATGCTTTCCCTTTGTGTGTGTATGTGTGTAAGCTGGAGAATTACTGTGTAGTCCCTGTTCCTTGTCATCAGAATTATTTTTGTTTCCTTATTTTCTGCCCCTTGAAGTAGGTGTAGTTGCAATGCACTTTACCCTTGGAGACTTGGTAAATATTTTTGCAGTTCAGTCTCTTTAAAGGTTGTGATGTTAGATTCACTGTCTGTAGATTTAGGGTTCAGTTTTCAGCTGAGATCTCTCCACAGTATTTAGACCATATTTATTCGGGGCTCACAAATGTATAGAGTGAGAAGCTACAAATATGTAACAGTTTTCTTTGATGGTTGAGACTTGTTAATTTTACATAAGCCGTGTCCTGCAAAAATGGTGACATCTCCTTCGGTTCCAGTTTTCATCCATAACCCACAACTGACTGCTGCTCTTCAAGCATATAAAGTGAGGGAAAGCCTTTAGCTGTAGGTACTCCTTAAATGCTCTGACTTGTGAAAATAAATGCAACACAGAGTGTCTTTTAAGCAAGGAAATTCAATTTATAGGAAAAAAAAAGCAGCAGTGGCCAAAAGTACATAATAAAACTTGCGTCCATGATACTGTTGGTGAGAGCATAATGCGTTAGTTGCATCAGGAAAGCGATATTTTCCTTCTCAAATAGATAGCAGGAGGAGATGCAATTTAAACTTTGTAGTATTTCCCAATGACTCACTTCATAAAACAATATAAAAAAAAGTCTGTTCTGAAAACCAACTGACCTTAGAGCACTCTGTTTTCAATAATGTTTCTAAAATATCAACTATACAGGTGTCCTGATGAGTACGTTTGGTGTGCGGCAGGTGTTGAAGGTGAGGGTGTGCATTCCAGCCAGATTCCTGCTCCTAGTTAAGCCTACAAAACCTGGCGAAAAAGCCTACGTGTGCCAGCATGTTTCATACCTTAAAATCCTTCATTTATTTTTCAAGATGTTTAGTTATTTGTGTGTTTGAATCTCTGAGTAGGATTTGGGTGCAGCGAGGTCCCCGGCAAGGCTGCTGTTCTGCAGGTGCCAGCCCAGCAGCTGCTTTTGTTGGACGTGGGCCCGAGTGCCTCGGCTCAAAATCTGCCTCTAATTAACCCAATTTTATACGTGAGCATGTCCACAATGAGACCGAATCGGGAAAGAGCAGATTGTCTTTTTTCACTTCTGCTGA
>VZSG01000718.1:87377-115521 GCA_013398315.1 Nothoprocta pentlandii
CGCGCCCTGGGGCCCGTTCGTGGCCCTGCTCGGGCCTCCGGCCGCCCGGCACCGTGAGGGCCCCGAGAGGACGGGCGGGCCTTTGTTCTTTGCCCTTTCCCGGCTTACAGGGGTCCTCAGGACCCAAATAAGCACCGGGCCTTTGTTTGTTGGTTTTACAGGCATGTATCGATTATGGCTTTTATAAAATTCGCATCTAGATAGGGAAAATAATCAGCTCTTAACACAAAGGCTAGTGCACTGCTGTGCTCAGTAACTAGATTTATTTGGTTCCCCCCATTTTATATACTTTGATGCTGAGCCAGGTGGAGCAGCAACGCAGAGGAAGGTCAGCTTTCAGGTAAAGCTTTAGGGTAAAAGCCTTTCAGGCTTGCAGATATTTCCTTGATCACATAAGCATCTGCAGCAGGGACCTTAGGAGAGCTCTCAGGTAGGGAGATGGCCCCGGTTACCTGGGGGCTCCCAGGGAAATCCCTAACTGTGTTGTAGGCCTTTTGGCAGGACTGGAGATCTGTTTAGATCCTCAGTTCCTGTCACAGGCCTCATCTTGCTTTTTCTGCCTTAAAAGGTTGCAAGGTAGATTTTTAGGAAGAGTCACGGCCAATATATATAAAGTATTCAGTATACTTTTATCAAAACCAAATAGAAGAGTGCAGGAGTAAATCATTTTAATATTAAAAATATTTTGTGTTAATGTGCTTTAAAATTGCAATATTTTATTAAAGTTAAAAACATACTCTGATGTTAACTCTTTTGTGTAGGCATCCATTTCCTTGGCTCCTGTGAATATTTTCAAGGCAGGTGCAGATGAAGAAAAGGCAGAAACAGCTCGGTTGGTAAGTCTGATTCTCGGAGAACCTGGCAATGCTTCGAGTAATGAAGCTTGATGTTTTTCTACTCTTGAAAGTGCTTTCAGTTTATGATGAACTTCATCTGTCCAGTGTTAGTCTCCTTACATATCTGGGAAGAGGAAATAGGAGATGTAGGAGGAATGTTTTGTTAATACTGGCAACCAGGAAAACTTGGAAGGGCCGAGAAATGAAGTAACCTGGACCTTTCATGAGAAGCTTGGCGTTCAAGTATTAGTGTTGTCTTTGGGTCACAAGACACAACGGTCTTCACAGATACCATCAAAGCAGGCTTGGTCTAGTTAGCAAAAGGCAGCAGTTAAAACAGGTGGAACCATATTCTGCTGAAAGGAATGTGGTTGTGTAAAAGTTGGCTTAAGATGTCTCCTTGGAAGTGATGGTTCAACATTTACTACTTATCTTAAAGGAAAATAAATCCTTTTCTAAGATGTATTTTCTTGTCTTCATTTCAGTCATCTTTTGTTGGTGCCATTGCCATTGGTGACCTGGTCAAGAGCACCCTGGGACCTAAAGGCATGGTAAGATAGCTGCAGGTTCTCAGCTGCCATACCTGTACATACAGTATTAATAGTTACAGGATGTTTTCAAGAACTAGCCTGAATTTGGCATTTTGTAGGACAAGATTCTTCTGAGCACTGGAAGAGACAGCACAGTAACGGTTACCAATGATGGGGCAACCATCCTGAAAGCTATTGGAGTCGACAACCCAGCTGCCAAGGTCTTGGTTGGTGAGTTTCTAACTGCTTCCCATCGCTGTACTTTATTTCCCCATTTGCAGTTTTGTTTTTGGATTTGTCCTTAGCATAGGGTTTTTCTAGTAGTGTGAAAAGCTGAAGGAAGGGGGAGAGGAATTCTTGAAGTAGGGACAGAAAAATGTTGCAGGAGTTTCAGAACCCTGCAAAAATAAAACTGAGGTACGTTTTGCTCTTGCAAAACTGTTCTGACATAGTGACCCTGCCTTTGTCCCTTCGACTCCTGGGAGAGATTAGGGTTGAGAGAAAGCAGCTCTGTGCTCCATTTTTTTTCACTAGGAAAACAGGAGCAAAAATGTCCTGGGGTGCAGAGGTTCTCTGTGGTTCTCATTTAAATCTTTTTATTAGCTGATTTACACTTTCTCTGGATGGAGTTTAGCCTTGTGAGCAGTTGTCTTCATGTGCAAGCAGTTCAGTTTTAGTGATAAGCAGCACCCTGGGCAGGTTGCTCTGCAGGCTCTTACACATTTTGTGTTTGCTGAGTTCCTGCTGGTCAACAGTTTATGCTGCATATGTGGGTATCTTGTGCTGTGATCCTGTTTGTAAACCTCAGAGCTTCTCGCTGCTTTTTTCTTCTCTGAGCTGATGTGAGCTAGTAATATTTGTACTTAAAGCTAGTACTCTTGAACATGGTATTATGAATCAAAACATGACTAGAGTGATTCTTGGTTTTTTTAGATATGTCGAAGGTTCAAGATGATGAGGTTGGTGATGGAACTACATCTGTTACTGTGTTGGCGGCTGAATTACTGAGGGTAACGTATTACAATTTTTCAGATATTTCTGTTTGGCAGTGTAGTCCTGAGAGAGTAATTAGGGGCTGTGCTTAAAGGGTTCTCAGAACATAGCAAGACTCCTCAGGGAACCATTCACACTAATAGGAAAAAAAGAACTTAGAGAACACCTCATAATCCTCTTGGTGTTTTAAACTATATTCCTTTATTCCTTTCAACTTCACATCTTATTTTATTATTTTCTCTTACTTCATTATGGAAGTGCAGTACAAATGTATCACTGTTACAACTCACTCTTTGGATTGCACTGAGCAGCATGCAGCACTGCTGTGTTTTGATGTTTTGACCTTAAAATTATTTTCTACAAAGTTGAAAAAGAAGAGAAATATGTGCTAAATGCTGCTCCTGTGTGCATAAGGCACAAATTCATGTGGCTTATTTGAACAGTGCATAGTGAACCCTGCCTAAAATCTGAAAATACTGGGAAAGAGACTTTGAAAGTGAGGGGTGGTTCTTGTTAACGTAACTTTGACAGTAAATTTAATGGCCACCCTTCCTGGATAGGGATCAAGAACATCTTCATTGATCAACTTGTTGAGTTCCTTGCAGAAAGGAAATTTGAAGGTTTTTTGCAACTAACCCTTGAGTTGCAGATATAAGTGAATAAGAAACTACTCTCAAACATAAAGTGAAACATAACTATTATTAAATATGAGTCTGTCAATCACCAGTTAAGGTTTTATTGATGCAAATTTCTGTAAGACATTCTGAGGACAAATCATATTTGCCTAGATCGGAAAACAGCTGTTTATTTGAATCATTATAGTTGTCTGGCTTCTGCTTACAGTCAAAATTTTCTGATTACTCTGGAGAGTCCTTCCTAATTACTGTAAATGTGATGGAAATTAAAAATAATTTTATTTTAAAAATTATTTATTTTAAAATTTATTAATTTAAAAATTTATTTAAATAGGAGGCAGAATCGCTGATTGCAAAGAAGATCCATCCTCAGACCATTATTGCAGGTTGGAGAGCAGCCACAAAAGCTTCAAGAGAGGCTCTTCTGAAAGCTGCTGTGGATCATGGGTTAGTAATGTGCATTTGCAGTAACCCTATGTAAGTTGTTCAAGATTAAAATCTGGGAGAGAATTGTACAACATTGGGGCTTAAAGCAACTGGGGTTGCTTTAAGTAGTTTAAAGCTTTTCCTGAGTCATTGCGAAACTAAGTTTTTTTCCTGTTAAATTTCAAAAAATATTCCAACTGTGACTTTTTCAGTTTTAAAATGACTGTGGGTGTTACCTTTGCCTAGTGTATTAAAATATGTATGTTAATGCAGGTGTCAAGATGTCATCCATTAAGTATGTATGCATGCATATACATGACATTTAACTAGTAGGAAAGTAAACCTCTTTTTGCAAGTAGCTTCTCATTAACTCATATCTCAAATATTAGCTTATGTTTTGAGACACTAGGAGAATTCTCTATATTATTCCTCAAAATGGAATATGATACAGATGGATTGGGGTTAGAAAACACAGGGAGACTTCACAGTGATAGGTGAGTGCTAGCTAAGGCTTAATGAGTTTCTCACTTTGTTTTAGTGATGATGAAGTGAAATTCCGTGAAGATCTGATGAACATTGCGGGAACTACTCTTTCCTCAAAATTACTCACCCATCATAAAGATCACTTTGTCAAGCTGGCAGTGGAAGCTGTTCTTAGGCTGAAAGGTTCTGGCAACTTGGAAGCCATTCACGTTATCAAGAAACTTGGTGGAAGTTTGGCCGATTCTTACTTAGATGAAGGTTGGTCTTCATGTTGGCTAATGATACTCTTTGAAAATTGAACAATTTTCACATCTTTATATAATTTATTCCAGGAAGCATTGCTCTGTTGTTATTAAATTGAATAGTCAATATGAGTTTTTGGAATAATTCAGATGAACTGTTCTCTTTAAATTTGAAGTCTTACGAGAACTCTTCTGCTACTACAGGCTTTTTGCTTGACAAGAAGATTGGCGTAAATCAACCAAAAAGAATTGAAAATGCAAAGATTCTTATTGCAAATACTGGTATGGATACAGATAAGATTAAGGTATGTGATAGAACCACTATTTTTTTTGTAAAACTTTCTGTAAAAGGAATTTAATTTTTAGACTAAACTCTGTTTTCTTCCATTCAGATTTTTGGTTCTCGGGTTAGAGTGGACTCCACAGCAAAGGTAGCAGAAATAGAACAGGCAGAAAAAGAAAAAATGAAGGAGAAGGTAGAGCGTATTCTTAAGCATGGAATAAACTGCTTTATTAACAGGTATGTATTTTCTTGGGAGAAGGGTAAAGTTTATAATCCAGGTGCAAAGTAGCAAGATTTTAGTGTTGTGCAAGTGTGAAGAACATTTTTTTTCTGCCTGTATCTGTGAAGTAGTGTCCTATGTAACATTTAATTGAATAACTTTAAAAGGTTGGTTCTTTATGTGATGTGAACTTGTGCCTGCATTTTAATTGTAGGCAGCTGATTTACAACTACCCTGAGCAGCTCTTTGGGGCTGCTGGAGTTATGGCTATTGAACATGCAGACTTCGCTGGTGTGGAACGTCTGGCTCTTGTTACAGGTATGGAGTGTGAAATTAGAGAAGTCATTTATTGATATCTGTCTGTATTAATGCCTAATGGGCGCTTTTTTTTAAACTTTCTTTTAGCAAATCTAAAACTTTCAAGTGCAGACATAAATAGAGGATCCTACGAAGTTGGCTAAGAGTAACTGCAAATGCTTTGTTGCTTTAACAGCTGTTGTATAGAATTTGATACTTTTGCAAGAGTTTGCTCATTTTTTTTCTCTTCACTGTGCATTTGAAATATTTGTTTTGATTCTGAATTCTCCCTGCATAGTGATTCAAAAATATCTTTTCCTAGCACCTGGGAATATAGGATTTTAATGCTGTAAAATAAAATTTCACATTAGTGTGTCTCACTTTAAAAAAATATATTTTAGAAATACCTATTTTTAGGTAAGTTAAAACTGCTTGATATAGATATGCTCTGCTTGATAAACTATCAAAACATTTGCTTTCTAGGGAGGTAGGAAATGTAAGTTCACACATCTGCAGATTCATGAATATAATTTTGCTATAAATCACAGTTTGATTTTAGCAAGAGAGAGTCATCCTCTGTTAATATTTGAGGTAGACTTCACATAGCATGGACAATTGTAGCTTATTTTTAGTAGTGCCTTGTGTTAATGTGACTTTAGGAGCAGTGAAAATGCAGGAAGGTTGAAAGTCATTCTAGTTGCCAAAATTACTTAGCAGTAGTTAACTGGACCATAATCCAAAACTGGTTACTAAAGTGAGTATGAGAACGGAGAAATTGCTTTGCAGGGAGAAAGAAAAAGATACTGTCTTAGTAAAATTAGCTTAATAAAGTAAAACTTATGTTTGTGTGGAGCTGTATGTGGGCAGCTTGATCCTCGTGAGGCTTCGGTGAGAGAAACA
Organism: Nothoprocta pentlandii; assembly: GCA_013398315.1. NCBI lineage: Eukaryota > Metazoa > Chordata > Aves > Tinamiformes > Tinamidae > Nothoprocta > Nothoprocta pentlandii. Next base: position 93,223 of record VZSG01000718.1, read on the forward strand.
TTGCTTAGACTTGAACAGATCTAAAACAAGTTTTACAGTTCGAGCAGCTGCACTGTACAGAATCACATAAAATAGCTGAAAAAATCAGATAAGCTTTTAAGCTTCAACCTCCTTCCTGCAAGTATTGTCTTGCCGTAGACTGCTCAAACTATAGACACTCTGCAAGCTAATGTGGAGCAGATGTACATAAACTGGGAATGAATACATATAAGTGGTCTCCTAAAGACCACTTTAAAAGTGAGAGAGAGAAGTATTAGAGCAATTATCCATTTAGAGACAATTTGTTCTCTCTGATGTCCTCGTTGCTTATGTGGTGGGAGCTGATCAGTTCATGAGCAGCCTGCTGGGTGACTGCTAGAGCAAACCAGCAGCCTCTTGATTCAGGACAGTCGTGGCACATCTTTCTCAGCCATGTAGCTGAGCAAGCAAAATGAATGCTGGCACCAGCCCAAGTTTATAAACATGCAAATCTGATTTAATATTTTATAAGCAATTCATCTGTTAATACTGTTAAAAACCTAAGCCGATCATGTTTGTTTACAGTTGAGTAGTGGTAAATGTCAACACAGTCTCTTATCCGGGGAGGCCTCAGAAGCATTGCAGCTGTTGTAGTTTTTATGACATAAAGCAAACATTGACATTTTGCTGACACTTCTGCTGACACTGGACGAAGCTTGTCTTGTCAGCACAGCTACCTTTAAATCTATTTTTAGGCAGCTATGAAGATGGCTTCCTTAGGTTTTGGTTTTCTTGGTTAGTCTCTACCTCAGTGGATGCTTTTATCTTGAGCCCATCAGCTCTAGTGTGATGTTACATTTGTAGGTGGTGAAATTGCATCCACCTTTGATCATCCTGAGCTGGTAAAACTGGGAAGTTGCAAGCTTATTGAAGAAGTCATGATTGGAGAAGATAAACTCATCCATTTCTCTGGGGTGGCTATGGGTAAGTGTCTTGCCCTTAATGGCTTATTACAACATTTATTTTATGTTTCCCTACATTAACCCTGCTCAGTTACCAAGTTGACTTAAGACATTTGTAGTGATTCATGTAAGCAATCTTGTTAAAGCCTTATTCTTTAATAAAACATTGATCCTGCCAAGGTGTATTTTTTTTTAAATTTACATAACGTATTTATGCATGAGCATTCATAAGGATAGGATCAAAATTTTCTGCTCTTTATACTTATCTTGATAGATTAAATTAGTAGGAATAGTAGCAACCTGTCATACTTAGAAATTTCATTCACAGTTTGTTTTTCTGATCTGTGATGATACTCTAGCTTTTAGTTTTCCATTAAAGGTATTCTGCAGCATTTCATTGATTAAAAACAGTAGTGCAGTATGAATTGTTTCTTTCTCCCTATGAAATGTCATTATGCTGTCTGTTTTCCCTTAGATTTATCTGTCCATGTAAAAATTGACTGCAGTGGTAGTAAAACAAATCATAGAATCATAGAATCCTTAAGGTTGGAAAGGAATCTCTAGAGATCATCCAGTCCAACCTCCTGCTCCAGCAGGGACACCCAGAGCACGGGGCACAGGGCGGCATCCAGGCGGGTTGGGAAGATCTCCAGAGAAGGAGACTCCACGGCCTCCCTGGGCAACCTGTGCCAGGGCTCTGGCACCCTCCCTGTTAAGAAATTTTTCCTTAAGTTCCTGTGGAACTTGCTCGGTGATGGCCCCTTTCTGTGTCTCATCAAGCCCTTAGTCTGTCTTTCTGGAAGGAATTTTTAAAGAATATTTTTGCACTGGACCTTTACAGGTGAAGCCTGCACCATAGTTCTGCGTGGAGCAACGCAGCAGATTCTAGATGAAGCAGAGAGGTCTTTGCACGATGCTCTTTGCGTCCTTGCCCAGACCGTGAAGGACACTAGAACTGTTTATGGTGGAGGTGGGTAGTAACGTGCATGACACTTCATACACAGTGTATATTCTGTGTTACTTCTCAAGGCAGATATAAAACTCTGTGTGTGTCTTCACTGAGCAGGTTGTTCAGAGATGCTGATGGCTAATGCTGTGGCAGAACTTGCCATGAGAACACCTGGCAAAGAGTCTGTTGCAATGGAGTCTTTTGCAAAGGCTTTGAGAATGGTAAGTTTGCTTAAATCAAACTGCTGCAAGAACAGACATAAAGTTTCAAGAGCTGATTGCTGACTAACGTCTGGTATCAGATAGTTACTTTATTTTCCTATTTCTTTTTTTCTACTAAGTGAAATTTAGCAATTATTGGAAAAGAAATGTGAAAAAATGCCTCTTTAAAGAAAGACTAGTATTTTCATAATTGGAGGTATATTATAGATTTCTCAGTGTTCACTTTTAGCCGTTTTCTAATTAGTTCTTCTCTGTGCAGAATCTAAAGAGAAGCAGAAATAGCTCATACAAATCTCAGCTGATTTAGCTGACTGATGATGTATTTGCCTGCCAACTTTGCGAGAAAAGAGCAAACCTTTGATTTTACTCCCAGTCTTGTGTTGATACTCCAGTTCTACTTGTCTATATTCATGCTTTAATCCTATATAGGACTTGCATTGAAGATTGCGTCTTCATCAGAAATAAAGAATTGCAAGAAAAAAGTGCTTAGTGTGTGCTAACAGAATGCCAATTTGAAGGAAAAAAAAAAAAAGCCTTACAGCTTTCTTGTTTTTAAATTAGGGAATTTAAAAACCTTAGGAAGTGCAAGTGCATAGGAAACTTTCTTAGGAACATTATGACCTCTACAGTCAATGTGAGCAACTTGCAGGTTTCACCTAGCTTGTCTTCTTAAAATGTCACAAGTTCTTCACTTCTAGCTTGAAATGATAAATGAAGAGATGTTTTTCTTTCTGCCTGTGTAAAACTGAGTGACAAATCTGCTCAGGTGCTTTTGTGCTCAGCTGCAGTGTAACTATGTCGTAAGCAAAAGAGAAGAACGTGCTTAGAAGGGTAATTTGGTAGAGCTTTCTAACTGCTGATCACTATAAAAATCACTGCCATCTTTTTGAAACTTGCTGTTCTTAATAGTTAATAGTAATGCAGTAATAGCAAAGTGCATTTCATGCAGGGAAAGTTAAGTAGAAAGGCAGTAGTATGTAAGGAAAATACCTTTATTTATCCCCCTAGATCCCGACAATCATAGCTGATAATGCAGGCTATGACAGCGCAGATCTGGTTGCTCAGCTGAGAGCTGCTCACAGTGAAGGGAGAAACACTTATGGGCTGGGTAAGTGGCTGGACATTCTTCTCTCGGCTTGGTATTTGCTGCGGATTGGGCTCCCTAAAGTCTGTCACGTCTGTTTGTCATTGATCCATTCAGCTGGGAGAACGGGGTGCATTAATGCCACAGTGCAGCCTTTCTTGTGTGTGTTTTATAAAGGCTGTATTATCAAGTGGTGCTCCCATTACTCTGAATCTGCGTTCTTTTTTTTTCATTTTGTTTTCTGGGAAATATAAATCTATGCATATAACTTAAATTGCTTCATTGATATATTTTTTTTTTGCCTTACATCAGTACTGTGATTCAGTTATTATAGTGAAAAAAGATAAAATAGCATCAGAAAGCGATGGTAAATAGAAGATGAACGGTTTTTATAAACTGGAAATTGCTGTTGGATGTCAATAACTTTGCAATTTTTTGCTTGAAAGGGGCAGTTCTGGAGTTAGTACTCCAAGTTCATATATTACACTAGGCCTAAAGAGCTAAAGTGGTGAATGTGTTTCATTTTGAGCTGAGGTTTCATGATGCAGTCAGTCACTTCTTGCCTGTGTAAGTGGTGATGCAGACATTTATGCTAGTCCTGTTTGCTCTGCACTGTCCAAACTGCTACATTCCTTTATTGTTTTCCGAAGAGGAGGATTTCCACTCAGTTGCTCTACTTACTAGTGTCTAGATCCATGAAGTTCAGAGGAAAGGCAATGATTGAAAGAAATCCATCAGGAAAAGGTTGGGGCGGGTGGTTTGGTCTAAAAGAATAACCTAAAGAAAGAGTGCTGAGCGACCTGCTGGGATCTTGTCTCTTCTTCTCAGTGGTGGGAAGGTTTCAATGTTAAATTTTTGTGTGTGATTGCAACAAGATGAGCTTAAATTGTTAATCTTCAGCTGCGAAGTATTTAGACTGGATATCAATTTCATCCCCGTTATCAATATGTTTTGCTTGAGCAGGAAAGCTGTCACACTGTCATTTTTATTTTAACTTTCTTAAAAGGAAACACAGGCAAAAAGGCCATAATGTCTCTTTCTCTTTAAAGACATGAAAGAGGGAGTCATTGGAGACATGGCAGTCTTGGGAGTAACAGAAAGTTTCCAAGTCAAGAGGCAGGTTTTGCTGAGTGCAGCTGAAGCAGCAGAAATGATTCTTCGCGTGGACGACATCATTAAAGCAGCACCAAGGTACTGCTAGAACATCTGCATTAAGCAGTTTTAATGCTATTAGAATGACCTTCTGTGGAAAAGGACCCGTGCAGCAAGTCTGCTTTAAAAATACTTTATTTGAAATGAATAGTGGTGTCTGAGATGCTAAGGTTCGTTTCATACACCTGTGTTCTGCATCATGCATTAAGCTTAGGAACAGGCTCTTGGAGTGGGTGGCCTGTGAAAGGCAGACGTGCCCGAGCCAGGCCCAGGGCACCTTCAGTCACCAGCTTCCCCTGTGCTCTGTAGCACCCACAGGTCTGCCAGAGTGAATTTTGGCTGAGCACAATGTCAGGTGCTGGGTGGTGCTTTTCCATTTGTTATAAGCTAGGTTTACTAAAAAATCCCATTTGTGGTCAGGTTATCCCATGTACTTACTAGTTTTCACTAGTTTTTTGAATTTTTTACTCAGGTTTTATTATACACATATATGAATATAATAGAGATTTGTATGTTTTACTCATATTTATGTATTTTTATTTAACCTATTTGGAGCTGGTGTACAGCTTTGAGAGAATACTGTCTTCTGTGATGCAAGATAAAGCTAGTATTGAATGTAAAATAAGAACTCAAAAGATTAAAAATAAGTGGAAGGAAATGGTGGGTGGACATCAGTGGGGCAAACATTCTGATTTTTCTTTTTCTCCCTAGAAAACGTGTGCCAGACCATCGCCCATGTTAAACTCGTCAGTGCCTGGTGACGTGTGGACCAGATTTCACCTAGTAGTTTTTTTTTAATGATCTAGTTCTTGCGAGGCTGTGGAACAGAAGCTTAAGTTGAGCATCTCCATGAATAGCATGAGCTTTCTGTTGATTTTTTCAGTTTGTGTTGATGGGAGGATTCACTTTCAAATAAAACACGGGGTTATACAACCCTGATTCTTGTTCCAGGTTCTACTTAAAATACACTGAAATAAAAAACACAGTTTCATCAAAGTTGTGTTTGTCTTTCTGTAGAAATGTAATTTCTTTAGAGCGGTGGCAGAGCCTGTCCTCGGTCTTGAGGTGCTGTCATGAACTGTGGTCAGGCAGGTCATGCACGTGATGTCTTCTGAAGTGAAGTCCCTGCCTGCTTTTGTAGTTGCCTTCTTTGTGTTAACTTGGTGCGTTCTGTATGTGCAACTTGCTCCGGTCCTGCCTGTGTGGGTTTTGAGCTGGGATCCTGCAAGTCGGCTCTGCAGTGAGTTGTATGTGTGTTGTCTTAGTGATACTGAAGTAACGCTCCCGTGCTGATGATGCAAGGAAGGTTAAAGGCTGAAGCTGGATGTTAGTCCCTGCCCAGAACTGCACCTCAGGAGCTTTCTGCATCGTGAGTTAGCGTGTTTAAGGAGACCCAAGTTCTGCTGGGCACTTCTGAGCGGAAAACACAGTTTGGGGGAAAGTAAGTGTCCTGGATTGAACTAAGAAGTCCGTTTGCTCTCAGTGCAGCCTGTTAGATACTGGACTTGGACTAATGTCTTCACAAGTATCTATTATGATACGAGGACAACTACTGAACTGCTGCACTGCATCCCTCATCCTTTCTTCTTGCCTCTGCCTCATCAAACCTGCTCTGGTGTTGATGGTTTTCAATGTCTGTTGTGACCTGTCACTGATTCTCAGAAGGGAACGTATCCTTTAACTGCACTAATTTCTTTATCTGCAGATCCCTGTGGCTTCTGCTGCGGATTTCATGGAGCAGCAGCAAGGGGAGGAGCCCCTGTCCATAGAGTAGCGTGTAGAGGGGCCAAGTGGGCAGTTAGGACCCTGTTCAGAGGCAGAGCAGCTCCTTGATGCAGGCTGGAAGGCTGCTGAAGCTGCAAGGTTGACTTCAAATCAAGAAGAGGGCATCCTGAAATGAAGAGAATCAGTTCAGGAAATACTCTTCCCAACTCTGAAAAGAGGCTCTCTTCAACCTGTGGGAAGTGCCACCATTGTCTTTAAGAATACTGCAGTAATTAGAAACTATACAGAAGCAGGTGAAATGCATTCTCTATGATAAGTTATGAGTTACCATGTCTTTAGGAAATGAACACTTGGAATTTTTATGTTTATTCAACAGGATAAGAGTTTCGCTTTTTATTCCTTAATTTTCCTTTGTCAGAAAGAGTAGTTTGTTGGAAGAGAGGTTAGGTGAAGAATCTAAGAAGAGATAAACGGGCTAAATTCCAAAGAAAGATAGTGAAACACAGCCAGACCTGTACAATTTATTTAATGAAGGGTAAGTACATTACCTGGGTGCCAGCCACATCCAAATTCAGACTTCACTTAACAAGACAGCACGTGCTAACGGTCTCTATTTCAAGATAATTTTTCAGAGCAGGTAAGTGACATGAAGCAGGCACAAGCGGGTGCTGAACCAAACCTTTTGTGGGAAGTCAGCTCTCACTTTGGCACATGGGGGTAATAAAAAAAAAAACTGCCAAAGAAGAGGAAAAGTGGCTGCTCTGCTTCACAGATGACTCCCTGCTTCTTAAAAAATTATAATAATAAAAAAGGCTGGGCTGTCTTTGGGTTGAATGCTCAATGCTATAGAACATGGAATGAAAATTAGAATCTGGCTCAAAATGAATTGACATTTTTATGTTACTTGAACATATATATTTATTAGCATGTGTATATACACACTTCAATTTCTTAGGAAATCCAAACACGGCTTAGTTTTGTAAATATCCTGCTGCCCTCACTAAAGCCTGGCTGAACCTTTCTCTTCTGCACGAGTTTGTAAGTGCAGCCTCCCCCTCTTAATCGCTGCTCATGCAAATTTACCTTTACAGCTCTTGTAGTTTCTCCATTTATGCAGCTTTGGGTTTCCTCCCTTGCCACTGTGCGAAGGTTTGGTGTGTATATATATAGCTGTCTTAACAGACAGTGCTAGTGGTTACATAAACGCTATCAAAAAAGCTTCTAGCTTTCCTCGTACTCATTTTAAATAACAAAGTAGTGACAGTCACGTATTTCCTGGGAAGCAGAAGGCAGCTCTGAGAGGAGAGCTGGCAGGTGGGTGCAGTGCCCTGGATCTGTGACCAGGCCTCCATAAGCCCATCCTGGAGGGCAGGAGCAGAAATCTTCACGGTGTTACTCCTGCTGCTGCTCTTTGAATCCAGGTCACTTGAGAGACGGGCTGTGATCAACACTCGTCTGTGCTTCGCAGTCACCTGTAGCTGCGGCTTCCAGCTGCGCTCGGCCACCTCGGCAGGGTGGGGAAGGACGAGCGCGGCCGTGGGCTGCTCCTGGCCAGCAAAAGCAAGTCCAGCTGGGTCTGGAGCACAGGGAACTGCTGCAGTCCCTCTCCACTGCGTCCTCCTCTCCACTGCATCTCTTAGTGGTCCCCATTAGCAGGAGGGGCAAGGGGACTGACTGGGCTTTAGAGGGTGTCTGTGAAAGGGTCTTGCTGCTGCAGAGCTCTAAGGGGCGCAGCTGCCTCGAGGGCTTATCCGGGTGCATAGCCGGAGCGCTGCGGCCGCTTGGGCTCGGCTCGGCCGCCTGGGCTCGGCTCGGCCGCCTGAGCTCCCTCGGCTGCCTGAGCCCGGCTTGGCCGCCTGGGCTGGGCTCAGCCGCCTGGGCTCAGCTCAGCTGGGCTCCTCCTCCCGCTCGTCCTTGTCGCCGGCGGGCGGCAGCGGCAGCAGCCCCTCGGGCGCCACGTCCACGAGCGCCCCGGAGCGCTTGCGGGGCTCGGGGCTCTCCTCGGCCCACCTGCCCACCCTGCGCACCCCGCGCGCCACTTTGGGCGCGTTGCGGCAGGGGTTGTGGTCGTAGATGACCAGCTTGAGGCCGGGCAGGTGGGCCAGGCTGGGGAAGCAGCGGATGCCGTTGCGGTCCACGTCGATCACCTCCAGCCAGGGCATGTGCAGCAGCACCGGCGGGAACTCGCAGAGCAGGTTGCCCGAGAGCCAGAGCGTGCGCAGCTCGCGCAGGCCGCGCAGCGCCGCGGGCAGCCCGCGCAGCGCGTTGCAGCCGGCGTGCAGCGTCCGGAGCAGGCGCAGCTCGCACACCACGGCGGGCAGCCGCGGCAGGCGGTTGCCCTCGAGCCAGAGCGCGCGGAGGTTGCGCAGGAGCCGCAGCTCGGCGGGCAGGCTGCAGAGCCGGTTGTTGCCCAGGTAGAGGACGCCGAGCTGCCGCAGCGCGCACACCGCCGGCGGCAGCGCCTTGAAGTGGTTGAAGTCCAGTGCCAGGAGCTGCAGGTTTTGCAGCTGCTCCAGCTCGGCCGGCAGGTAGCTGAGGTTGTTGTCGCTCAGGTAGAGCTTGACCAGCTCCCTGAAAGAGCAGATGTGCAGAGGGAGCCTTCGCAGCTGCCTGCCGCTCAGGTCCACCACTTTATCCACGGGCATCTCTTCCAGGTCCTCCAGCAGGTACTTCTGGCACCCCTTCGAAGGCACAAAAGCCACCACGGCCTTCAGGCTGTTGCCCATCCTGGGAGTTTCTTAGTGCAGAAGCCCCTGGCGCTGCGACAGGCGGGACCGGGGCCCTCCCTGGCTGTCCCCGGTGTTCACTGCTCCGCGGGTGCCTCCTCCACCCCAATATAAGCTCTGTTTAGGGCGGCACCGGCCGCTAATCTCGAGGGCTCCGAAATGTTCCTGATAACGGACTGAGTGTTTGGTGATGGGGCCGGCACTCGCCGCCCCGCTCCCTGCCCTTCCGCCTGCCCAGGGAGGCCGTCCCCGCGCCCGCACGCCGCGGCGCGCTCCCCTTCCGCCCCACACGTTCCCTCCGGTGCCCCCAGCCCCTGGCGCTGCTCGCGCTGCCTGCGCAGCCGGTGCTCCCTGCGGGGCTGGCTCCAAGCCGTAGCATAACCCAGCGCTGGACCTGGGAGCTGGAGTGATTAGCTTTGGTCAAACAGCCAGCGGAAACGCCAGGTGCAATCTGCTCCTTATTTAAAAAAATCCATCCAGACCCGACTAACTTCCCAGGCGAGAGGCACTTCCATGGATTTGCTTTGCAAGGTGCCAAACGCACAGCTTAACAATGTAACTTGCCACCCCGTGCATATCTCAAACCTTTAACACAAACGCTTGGCAAGCCGCTATCTTTAGCTGCTCTCGTATTTATGTCCCTAATTTAGCCGTGTTTGCCATAGCACCTTGTGCTCTTAACTGTTCCGGGCTGTTTGCATTAGCTTGTGCTCTGCTCTTACCCCAACGCCCGTTTCACAGTTGCCTATCCCACCTGCCAAGGCTGCTCTCCTGCCGCCTTCTGATGTGCTGCTGCGATTCCCGCCTCCACACTCACCCGGCACCAAGCTGCCCGGGCTGCAGTTACACCGGGACTCACACTTTTAGTTCTGGTTCTTTAGCTAGGCTCTTGCAGACACGACTGTGCCACGGCCGCCGCTCGCCTGTTGCTCTCGGCCGCCTCTTCTCGAGGCTGCTCCCCGAGCACAGATGTCCTTGGGCACTTTGCCCTCTGGAGCTGCTGCTGCTGCTTTCAAGCCTGGTTTTCACAGCCTGTCCCACCTGCGTGTCTGCCTTTGCTCCCCCGAGATCTGCGCGTTTCGAAGTTGCAGAGGCAGCTCTGCACGTGGCAGCGATCTCCTTTGGTACCAGATCTCCTTTGGTACCACATCTCCTTCGGTATCTCCCGCTCGGTGCTGCTGCTTTCCACGCTCAGCACAGCTCAGGAGGGCTACTTTCCTCAACCAGCCGGCGGCCAGTTCCCAGGAGCAGGGCACCCCACACCCAAAACATGTGATTGCCAAGGGTCACTGATTTGGGAAGGAGAAGGGCAGTGAGGGCTGCAACCCGTGAGCCACAAAACGGGCTGAGGAGCTGGGTGGAAACCCCCAGCCTGGACAGCACAGGCACCACGTCTTTTAACACTGCAATCCCATGCCCTCCTTCAGGGAACTCCCGCAAGGAACACGTGCTATTCCCAGATTTCATAGCAGTTACCCTGAAACACGCCCTCATTTTTTAGGGAAATGCTCTCACAGCTTCAGCAGGCTTTTGTGTTCGTTTCCATTTGTAAGAAGCTCCCTTTGAAGGCAAGGTTGCCCTCCCTGCAAAGACGCTGCGTCCTGCAAGCAGGAAAAGGCAGACGTGGTTGGCATATCTAATAAAGGCAGAATGGTAGGATGTGCCATCCAGGACAAAAAAACATGCCCCTTACACAGACAGCCTGCTGATTAGCAAAACTTTTATACTCCAGATAAATCTCTCCTAGGGATCCTCTGCACTGTAGCTTAATCATTATTCCGGCTTATCAAAAAAAGTCACAATGACCTCTCGCTGTCGCGTTTCGTACCGCTGTTGGCTCGGTGAGAGCCTGCTTGGGACACGCTGTGAGATCACAGTATTTGCGGGAAAACGGCCTTCGTGCTGGTGGGATAGTGAAGGGCTCCATCTGGCACCGTCTTCATCCATCCGAAAGTTAGTGACTCACCAGAGGACATAAAGCAAAAGCAGCCCCTTCCACAGACCCACCCAAGTGTTTTGACAGTCACTCCACGTCTTCAGAGTCATTCCTGATGCCCTGCAACACGAGCCTGAATGACTTCCCAGAAGCATCTATGACATTTGAGAAGCTCAGGAGATAAGGGCGCCCAGCACAGCCAGCGCCTTGCTCTTGTTGAGGCGACACTGCTGTAGCAGAGGACGGGGCATCTGCTCTGATCTGCTCTGCTTCTTTCGGAGGGGTCTGGGCAGCCTTCTCAAGCCAAGTCTGTGCTTTCTGCAGTCCCCCAAGAGACCCCGTCTGTTCCTCAGCTCAAATCTTGACCTGCTAGTCCTGTGTTTGGAGCCAGTTCAGGGTGCAGCTCTGGTGACTGTGGACAGAAAGCTTCAAAGCTTCCTATGGGACAAGAGGAAATGGCCTCAAGTTGCACCTGGGGAGGTTCAGGTCAGATATTAGGAAAAAGCTCTACTGGAAAGAGCAGTCAAGCACTGAACAGGCTGCCCAGGGAGGTGGTGGAGGCCCTGTCCCTGGCCGTGTTCAAGGAACGCGTAGATGAGGGACGTGGTTGGCAGGTTTGGTGGGGACACGCTTACAGCTGGACTCCATCTTGACGTTTTTTTTCCAACCATGACGATCCTACGGTTTTCCAGAAAACTTTTTAAAGTTACAGTGTTAACAGCAATTGCAAATTGTGTTGCAGTGGCTAAGGGTTTCTCAAAAGCCGCTGAGGAGATTCAGGTCAAAAGGGTTGGACACAAAGTGAGTGGTTGTCATCACGTACCTTCTGCACCAAGAGCCAGTAAAGAGCTGCATGGCTTAACCATGTTCACGTGCTCGTGTGAGCGATATTCTTCATACTAGATGTTGAAATAAATAATAAATGGGTTGGGTTTACGGTCTGACTTGATGATCTTGAAGGTCTTTCCCAACCATAATGATTCTATGACTAATTCCTCGCAGAAAGCTTGCATATAAATTCCGAGTCCAGCAGAAACTATGAACACTCCTAAAAGCAAGACACTTAAAAAAATAATCATAAGAAAATAAAAATCTCTATAAAAAAGATGCATGGATATTCCTGCATGTTAGAGATGGTTTCTTGAAACAGTGCAGTGATTAGGCTGTAGATCCTGGTGCTTTCTTAGACCCAAGACTCTGCCTCTGGGTTAGGGCAGCAGGCTCTCAGCCCTGCCTGGGAATAGCTTTTCTAGCCCTTGCAGTTTCAGAGGTAAATCTGAAAGAGCAAGGCACATATTTCAAAATCCAATGACTTTTAATGAAGAGAGCTTTAAATTCAATACCCTTCTCAAGCCTCTTTTCAGTCAGTGTAGCATGCTAAGGGAAGAGGCTTGGAGTAGTTTTGGATGTGTCTTTACTATATACTGAAAATGATTTGCTTTACATTTATTTAAAATCTGTAACTGTTGTTTAGACCTCCTCTCACACAAATACCATATGCTTGTTTGGTTTTGCTGTCTGCATTTACTGGAACTTTACTGTCAGAGCATGCGATGACTCTTCTGCTTGTTCTAGAAATTCCTTCTTGGGCAGTTTCATACACTTGCTCTCCTTCTGAAGGTGGCCAGTTTATTTCCAGTTTACTTCCATGCTGCATTTTAAAGCAAGTGTTGAACTGCAGGGGAACATGGCAAAAATAGTCATTGCTCTTTCCCCAGCACGCCAGCATTCTTTCAAACAAAAATGGCTCATGATGATTATTCCAATTTAGCCTTAATGTATTCTCTGTCATAATACATAATTGCTCACACTTTCTCTTACAGAAAAGAGCCTCAGTAAATCTCCTGAGTAAATTGCAAGCTCGGTGTTAAGCTTCCTCACAGGCATCTGATGGGTTTGGGGGCTTTTTTGCCCTCTATCAGACCAGAGTCTCTTTTTGACACCATTATTTTCCTGCCAACTTGACTCCAGCCCAAATGTCGGGTAGGGGTGGGAGCTGCTAACCTCCTGAGCAAATAAATCGGGGTGAGTCCAAATGTCTCATTGAAATGTGTGCGACAACCTTTGATTGGAAACGGCCTGAGCAGCTGCATGAGAGCAGAAAGCCACTGGTTACTTGTTACTTTATGCTGCGGGCTGTTAAGGCCCGTTGCTTTGGGTGCTGATCACATTTATGCTTGGGCTAGAGCTTTCACACAAATAGGGTATTAATCTCCAGCCGTGGAGGGATGACTTGTCACAACGCTAGCAAATATCTGTCTGTTTGGTCCTTCTGTATAGAAATGGAACTGCTACGTCTTATATCCTTTCTTCTCCTCCTTGGATGCCTCTGGGATGCTGTCACTTGTTGTAAAGGGAGCAGGAAACGCAGCTTGTGTGGAGGGAATCAGGTCATTCCTTGGCCTCCCTTCCCCATGCCAACAGGTGCCAAGCTTGCTCCATTTTGCTATTTTTATGTAAAAGATATCGAAGCTTGATGGTAAAATGTATTTCCAGTCTAGCCTGGGTCCCGGTTATCTGTGCCTAAATATTTCCACTGGGCACCAATATTTGCACAATCCAGCGGTGACTCTGAGAACACATCAACGAGCACTGACCTCCAGGGATTGATTGACCTGGCCGAGAGCCCTGTGCTGCCACTGAGGTATAAAAAAGAGACTTTGGCATCGATGAGCATCACTCGGCTCTGAAACCGCTCGGAGCCATGAGGGCAATACTGTTGGCTCTGGTTTGCATCCCGCTCGCCATGGCCTTGGAAAGGTAAGGAAAGATGCGTGGCCCCATGGAGCGCCTCTCAGCTGAGCTCCTGTAGTGACCCCGGCTGCGGCTGCCCGCGGTGCTGGGAAAGGCATAAAGGAAAAGGAATAAATGCTCGAGTTGTCTAGAGAGGGGATCTGCTTAACATTTTGTGCCTTGATTTCGTTCACTTAGAATCCCCCTCGTTCGCTTCAAATCTATCAAGAAGCAGCTGAAAGAAAAGGGAGAATTAGAGCAGTTCTGGAGAAACTACCACCCCGACATTTTTGCTCAGAGGTACCTGCATTGCTTCCCTTCAGATATTACCTTGTCGGTAGGAACCGCTTCCGAAAGGCTGTATGATTACATGAACGTAAGTACAACTCCGGTAACGTAATCGTAAGGACTCTTTGCTCTACTGAAGGCAGATTTCCCCCCACCCCAGCACATTTGAAATCAGGGCTCTCAGCGAAATTATAGCTCTTGAGATGAATGATTCCTTGCTATACACTACAAATACTGCACAATCAGAAATCCATTCACTAGTCTGCAAAGTAAAACCTATATAGGACGATGCTGGGATCAGTAGGAGACTGATGCAGTCCAGCAACAGCAGTCCTACAATAAGCCTGATTCTTGTAAAAACCTATGTTGCAGTTCATTGAGCCTCCAAGCAAACGTGGAAGGTCTTCCTGCATTCATCTTGGTTCAGGATTGGATTTTAAGAGCAGGATCTGATTAGTTCATTTTTATATATACATATGTGCTATCTATCAGAAACTTGGATGTTTACATGTTAAATGATATATACATATCATTTATCTGATCATGTGGAGTCATAAATCAGTGATACTGAAGGCCCAAGTAGAGGTTTTATTTTTCTGCTTTTATTACTTGAGTTTAAAGTGTATTTGGTAAAGACTTAGGCCAAACACTAACTTGGGTGAATTTAGCACTTAAAGTGAAGAAAGGAAAGATATAAACTTGGCTGATCTCAGATATCAGCCTACGAGGTCCAGTGTTTTTGTAAATTGTTTCTCCTGGTGTTAGCATTTTGTCTGTTTTGTCAGTCTTTTCTCTATTTTGCTCAATATTGTTGCTGTGTTTATCTAAAGGAAAGTCAGGTTACCGAAATTTCTGGGGAAGCTTCATTTAAACAGGGAAAGGGAAGGAAAGGCAAATTAATTCAGCAAGAGCTTTCTAACACTTGAGGGTCGTAAAGAAATGTGTGAAGATGAGCTAAAAATGTGTGTGTGATAAAGTGCAAAAGAGACTGAAAAGTGGCAGCCATCTCTGAAGCCTGTCAAAAGAACATAAGTATCAAAGTAACAGAACAGAAAATATGCTCCCAGCATATCCAGCAACCACGAGCAACAGTCTTGTGGAGGTTTTGGTGCCGTGTCTGGGATTTTTGGTCATTTTGTAGAGCTGCCTCGCTTTAGAGGTTAAGGAATAGAGAATAAGCAATTATTCATTACAATGTCTAACAAAATCCTGCTGTGCAGCTTGATATCCTGTTACCTGGCACATATACTTGCATTTTTAGTGACTGTCTCGCTTAGCGTGTAAATTCTGGGGCCAGAAACCGTGCTCCAAGTATTAATTAACAAGTACACACTTGAAGCTACATATTCAAATATTTGCGTTGCTGCAGAAGACCTGGCCCTGGATATTACTTTTCTATCTCCATTTGAATTCCAGAAATGCCTCTTCCTAAAAATAGGAAGTGCTCTTAGCGCTCAAGTGCTCTTTCTTGGCCAGAGAGGCGCCCTTAAGCACTTGCACTTTGGTGTCCGATAAACCCTTCACTGCAGAGCTCACGTGCTCACAGATTGCCCCTATCTTCTGTCGCTACCCAAGGACATTGAGTGGTTTCTCTGTCCACTGGATAAACTTTGTCCTTTGCCTCTGGTGCAGTTTGTGAAGCTGGAGCTCATTTTAGCTTGCTAATGGCAGCTAACTGCAATGTGTCCAAAGGGAAAAGCACAGCTCCCATGACGGTGTTGGCACCTTGGCCATCAGCAGAGCTGCATCTTCCTGGCTTTGATTTCATGCTGCTGCCCGTAGGGAGCTACCGAAAGGACTGCACGTTTTGTGGGAGCTTTGCCTTGGGATGGCCTTGCTTCCCTGGAGGCCAGCGGATGGACAGCTTGTTGGCTTCACTGGGAACAGCACTGGACATGTGCTTAAATTCCTTTAAAATGCACGGTGCTCTCCGTGCAGCGGGAGCGAAGGCAGCCACCCACGGAGCCAGGAATGGCTCCTTGCCCCTAGCGACAGGGCTAAATCCGACTGCAGGGAAAGCCTTGGGAACGCATTGACCGGCACGCGGAGGCCCTGTCTTCTCCCGGGGAGCACGTGGCGCCGCGGCGGCGCTGACCGCGGCGGCTCTTCCCTCCGCAGGCTCAGTACTACGGCGTGGTGAGCGTGGGCACGCCGCCGCAGGCCTTCACCGTCGTCTTCGACACGGGCTCCTCCAACTTCTGGGTGCCCTCGGCCTACTGCATCAGCGAGGCGTGCAGTAAGCAGCGCCGCGGGGCCCGCGTCTCGGCAGCCGGGCGCCATTCCTCCCTCCCGCCCTCCCTCCCAGAGCAGCTCCCCGGCCAAGATCCAAGGCCCCGCATCCCGCGTGGCTGCTCTTTCCCTGTGCTTCATCGGCACCCAGGGATTACAGCTCAGCCCCGCCTAGCTCAGCGTGGGCCTCCAGGAAGGCCCAGCCTGAAGGTTCAGGTGGGCACAGGCCGAGCAGGGGTTTCTCCTTTCCCTCACGAGGCCACGGGAACCGGCGGGCTCCCCAGGGCCAGCAAAAGCCAGAGTCGCCTGCTGGGATTGCCAGGAGCCGGGAGGGCGGGATTGGGAGGCTCCCAGCGCCGCCGATCCCGGTGCCTCCAAAGGGGCTCTCCCGGCAGCGCGGCGGTGGGAGCAGTTGCCCGTCCCCGCGGCTCCCGCCGCCTCTTTGGCCTCATGCAGGGGGGCACCAGAGGTTCAAGTCCTTCCAGTCGGACTCGTACGAGCACGGCGGCGAGGCCTTTTCCTTGCAGTACGGCACGGGGCAGCTCCTGGGCATCGCCGGCAAGGACACGCTGCAGGTGAGCGGCTCCCGGGCCACCAGCCAGCCAAGCACACCCAACACATCCAAACACAAGGGTTTTTCCTGCAAAGAGCAAGCAAAGAGCTTGTTTCTCCTGCTTGCAACCTGCTCTGGGGTCAGTCACACGAGAAGCTTCAGCCTCTGTCCACCACATTTAATAACCTGAATGAATCATGAATCAGAATCACAGAATGGTTGAGGCTGGAAGGGACCTCTAGAGATCACCCAGTCCAACCACCTGCTCCAGCAGGGACACCCAGAGCACGGGGCACAGGGCGGCATCCAGGCGGGTTTGGAAGATCTCCAGAGAAGGAGACTCCACAGCCTCCCTGGGCAGCCTGTGCCAGGGCTCTGGCACCCTCACAATGAACAAGTTCCTCCTCACATGAAGATGGAACTGCCTGTAATGCAACTTGTACCCACTGCTCCTTGTCCTGTCACTGGCCACCACTGAGAAGAGCTTGGCCCCTTCCTCCCTACATTCCCCCTTCATGAACTTATACATGTTAATCATGAGTCAGCATGCATCTCAAACAGAACTAATGCCACTAATTGATGCTGACTTTACTCTTTATTTTATTTTACTTTGCTTTGCTTTGCTTTGCTTTATTTTTCGAGCAGATCAGTAACATTTCCATCAAGGGGCAGGACTTTGGCGAGTCTGTGTTTGAGCCGGGCATAACGTTTGCCCTGGCGCACTTCGACGGGGTGCTGGGCCTGGGCTACCCCTCGCTCGCCGTGGGCAACGCGCTGCCCGTCTTCGACAGCATCATGAACCAGGGGCTGGTGGAGCAGCCCCTCTTCTCCTTCTACCTGAGAAGGTCGGTCCTGGAAGCCACGGTGGCAACAAAAGTGATTTTCCGCAGCATGTCCAGAAAGAGATTTCGGGGGGGGGAAGCAACATAGACGAGCTCTTGTGCCTAAAAATGCTACCAAATCTGTGTCTTTAAGTGTTATTTTTGCTTTAAGTGTTATTTTTGCTCTCTCTCTCTCTATGCCACATTATATGTAATAAACACAAAGACCTAAAAAAGGAAAAATAACAGATTTACAAAGTTTGTATTATAAATTTATATTTATATAAATATTTATATGTCTAAAATATTTCTATATGTATATAAAATACATATATATGTATATAGCTTATATGATCTATATATTTACATACATATATGCTGTACACGGTATATGCGCTGTATTATATGTTATATATGCTGTACATTTACAAAGTAAAACTATTTATATAGTTTTTATTTATATAACCTAGACTTATATTTGTTTAGAATTTTATTCTAGGATTTCTAGAATTTTATTCTAGATTTATTTAGATACTGTCTTATGTTTAAATATAGCCATTCAAGAGACAAAAAAAAGAAAAATACACCCCTTCTTAAGTCTCCTATCCTGACAGAAATTGGTAAAAAATAATCTGATTTTGGAGGCTGGTGGATTCCTTCCCATTTTCTTCTTTATTTTTCACATTATAATAAAGCTCATCACAGGACAAACCCAACAGCCCCAGCTCAATCTGAAATTGTTTTGAGTTGCCAAATTTTTTTTTGGTGAGTGGAGAAGTACAGAAATGCATTGCTACACCCAAGTGGCCACATTTTGGAAATGGAAATGTTTGTTCCCAAGACTAAACCTAGTTGCAACTCCGCAAAAACACTAGATTTATCTAGTGCTTGTTCTGAGGTGAGACTCACAGCTGGCTCAGCCTGCTCCTAGTGACTCTCTCCAGCCCTCAGCAACCTAACGTAAATTTTCCTAGGTTTTTTTGGATGCTCCGAATGGAGACATGCTCAGTTAGTTACAACTTAAAAGTTATCTATATCCACGGTGCATATATGAATTTAGAAAAGGCCACGGTTCATCTTCTGCTTTTTAAAAGGTAATCTTGTCACGAACCATGTGTGGGAGCCTATTCTTATGTTTGCCTTGACTTGTTTTATGTTTTTAGAGGAGAAGACACAGAGAACGGTGGTGAGTTAATCCTGGGGGGTATCGACCATTCCCTCTACAAAGGCTCCATTCACTGGGTCCCGGTCACTGAGAAAAGCTACTGGCAAATACATCTTAACAAGTGCGTATGGAAGCGATGCCAGCAACATTCACCTCTTCCATAAAACTTGCAGAGAAAGAAGAGCCCTGCAGTGTGCTTGCAGAACAGCTCGTTGGTGTTTTCTTTTGCTCATCCCAAAGAGGGGGCTTCTTGGGGTGCGATTGAGAAGTACTTTCCATAGGGCATTTTAATATGTTTTAATATGACCCTCATAATGGTCAAGTTGTCTCTTGGGAGATTATTCAGACAAGGGATTAAGGCACCAAGAAAATAAACCCAGGTCCAGTTGCTGCTACTTTTAATCCTTCTTTTTAACCATGCCCAAAGTAGTCAGGGGCCTCCTGTTCCTCCTGTGTGCAGTGACAAGGGCACAGATCTCACAGGTGTCACCTTGTGTGTGTGGACAAGTTCATCAGCAGACAGCAAATGACCAGCACTACAGGAGTCCTAGGACTTTATTTTCTTGTTTTATTCATTTATTTATTTTCCGCTTGCAGTATAAAGATCCAAGGCCAGGTGGCATTTTGCTCCCACGGTTGTGAAGCAATCGTGGATTCGGGCACTTCCCTCATCACCGGCCCCTCTTCCCAGATCAGGCGGCTGCAGGCCTATATCGGAGCGACTCCCTCACAGATGGGAGAGGTAAGTTCAGCTGGGGCGGGAGGGGATCTCTTTGGTGCATGGATCTTATCAGCTGCAGAAGGGAAGAGAAAAACCAAAATAAGAGCTCAGGAAAGGTCTCAGGGAAGGTGCTGAATGCAGAGCCAGGCTGCTGCCTCCCAGGTGTCCGTGTCCTCTTACCCTCTCTTCAGGCATGTGTGGAAGGAGGTAATGGGGACATCTGCTTAAGGAATTGCTCTGTTACTACTGATAAGGGCTAATGTTTTGTGCCAGCTTCAAGCAGGCTAAGCATATTGGCTCAAATACATCCTCTTGTGAGTATGTGCATCCATCAGTGATTTTACAAGAGCTTCTTTCCAGCAAGAATTCATTTTTCCTAGATATACTAACAAGGTAAATTAAATTAAGCCTAGCTTCTCATGTCCTACGCTGGCATTTCAGTGGTTCTGTAACTCTTGACCTTGGTTTGTTTTGTTGATATACTGGTATGACACTTGAGAGCCATACAAAATAGTTAGGGGTATGTTTTCATAAAGCGGGTTTAACAGCAAAACAGAGGGCTCTTCGTTATGGGAAGCCTTGCAATTAATGACTTCAAACATTGCAAAGATCCCTCTGGGGCTCAGAGCCTTTTGCAGTGCCCTTTGGCATCCCAGTTGTTTCAGGAAAGAAACAGAGAGGCCAGGAAATGGTCCTCGGTGTTACCGTAAGTGCCTGCTGTATTTGTAGAGATAAACAGTCTTGCTCTGCTCTTCCAATTCCACTCCAGGGCAGAGTAAAGCCTAAAGCCTGGTGTTCCCCCAGGCTTTCTGCATGGGCCCCTTCCTGTAAACATAACATGCTGCTGAGCGCAGGACCAGAGCAGCCGCCCCGAGCACGGGAGCAGTTCTCTTTGGCAGAACTTGCTCGTGTCTCCTTTGCACGAGGGGCATGGGGTGCTCATGAGCTCAGCTTGGCGTCTGAGCCATGCAGGGCTCAGGGTGCCCCCGGCCTTGCCTGTTCTGGGGCTCGTGAGGGTTCTCATCAGCCCTGACCCTCAAGGGCTCTGAGGTTAATGGCCTGGTAGCAGGGGTTGATCCAATATGGGGTCAGCAGGAGGGCAGTGCTGGAACATAAGTCACCCTTAAGCTGGTTTTGGTAGTAAATTCACCATTGTAGCAAAATTCTTGAGTTCCAAGAGCAGCATTATAAAACAAAGCCCAAACCAAACCGCAAACCACTCCCACATCAACGAACGCATTGCGTGCAGTTCCTCGTCGACTGCAGAAGACTGTCCAGCCTGCCCCACATCAGCTTCACCATCGGGCACCGCGAGTACAAGCTGACGGCCGAGCACTACGTGATAAAGGTGCGTGCGCTGGCGCAGCCGCGCGGCTCCTCCGCCGCGGGCAGCCACGAGGGCCGCCGCTCTCCTCCGCTTTCCCTTGCAGGAGTCCGTGGACGACCAGACCATCTGCATGAGCGGCTTCCAGTCGCTGGATATCTCCACTCGCGCCGGCCCGCTCTGGATTTTGGGAGACGTCTTTATGTCCGCCTTCTACTGCGTCTTTGACCGGGGGAATGACAGAGTAGGATTTGCAAAATCTGCGCATCGGAAGGACTACCACTGAGTCCCCGTGGGATTATTTTTCTGCCTTGGCCCGCGTGTTACTGTAGTGATCTTCTGCATACACGGGAAGAAGGGCTTTGTCCGAATCCCTGGACCTGAATTCAGCCCCCCAGGTTTTAAGAGCTTGGGGTGATCCTTGGCCCAAGTTGTACAGTTTGGTTCAACCTCTCTATGTTTACACCTGGGAAACATTTTTTTTTTCTGCATACTCTCTAGATAACATGAAAATAGCTCAACATTCAGATTTGCAAAAGAAGCCAAGCAGCACAAGGGTGGTGTGACAACAGTTACAAGTGGGTGAAAACAATCCTAGTCTGATCTGCTCTGAGGATTCTTCCTTTCTCTTCTTGCCTGTCAGCCTCCATCTCATTTCCTGATGATTTCATTTTCCTGACTGTTTCCCATTTTATAATTTATTCTTTGGCATTTTGTCCAGCCATAAATTCTCTTTATGGGTCTTGCTCCAACCAGTTTACCTGCAGGGGAGCTGGACCAAGCCCTGCTGAAATGTGACCCTTTTTCCTGCCATTCCCTGCTCCTTACATCACTTCTTCAACCTGCCATTGCCCCTGTGGGTTCAGTCTCACTTGACTCTTCCTCGTCTCACGTGTCTTGGTGTCTGACATCTTGGGCTTCAGGCAGATGCTCTCTCTGCCTGTTGCCTCTTCTGGCAGCTGAGAGCAGCATCTAGTTGTGTGACCAAGGTCACAGCATGGTCACTGTGAAAGGGAAAGGAATCCCTGCTGGGAAACAGTCTGGCAGCACCCCTCATTTTGGAGCAGTGACAGGGCCAAAGCACCAGCACCAAGCCTCTGCTGTCCCTCCTTGGCAGTAGCTCCTGATCCAAAAGGTATGAAACAGCCACGGGTTGCTGCCTTGTGGCAGCAAGTGGTATGGTAGAAGACAGCTCACCTCACTAATGCCCATCCGAATGTTTGTTTTGATGGTCAAAGCTGATGATGTCCATATACATGTGAATAAACTCAATCAAGGATACTCTCCTGTTGACCTAATGCTGTTTCAATTTTATGTTAAATTTTCTTGCTATGGGTCCTACACAATGAGGGCTTTATTTGTGGCTGCTCCCACAGCCAAGGCTGGAGAGAAAGAGGGAAGAAAGTAATTTAAATTAATTAAAGCATTTAAATTCCCAGTTTGCTCTAAGAGATGAAGGGAGATTTGTGTCCATCCTAGGAGAAGGGAAACACTAGGGTTTCCATTGACTTTGTAGCACCAAAAACCATCAATGCAGAGGACAGCTGTGTTTGCAGAGAAGTGCTGCTTCCAAGGCTCTCAAACACAGCCGCAGCGCAGGGCCAAGAGGCTGGAGGTGAAACCATCCCTGCCCATCAGGATTCCACTCTCGAGGGACTTGCTGCTGCTGCTGCTGTGCGTCCCCGTGTGCTTAACACACAACAGATGAGTTGGGCACAGCTGGGTAGAGAGGAACCTCATGAGGTTCAATAA
>VZSG01000718.1:116291-161103 GCA_013398315.1 Nothoprocta pentlandii
ATACGCCACCCTCTACCCACTTGGACAGAGTTTTGATAACAGCCTCTTAGATTTTAAGGCTTCTTAGCAAGTGTTAATGAAGCAAGAAGGTCTGCAGGTCTCTCTGAAATACTGATTTTGCCTTCCACTGTGAAATATTTTCTCTCCCTGATGCACGTTTTCACAGCTCTGTATTTGCAACTATCAATATTACACATTTGGTGTGAAGGCCACCAACCTCTAGCAGCAGGAACTCAGTTGCCATTTGTACAGAAAGAAAAAAACCCTGTACAACAGCATGGTTTATTCCAGGCCTGTCTTCCTTTTCCTCTCCCTTTCCACCTCATTCATAAAGAATATGGTGACCATAAGCAAACCTATTTGTCCAGAAAACTTCATTTGTTTGGTCCCAAGTCAAGACAAACGAATGTCTATAAAGTGATATCATTAATTTAACAGCAGGTGTATATTTTTGCTTTCTTGATCATATAGCCAACTTAACATTTCCATTATTTCCAAAATATGCATGGGTTGCTTAACTAGGAAACTGTGTAGTGGTATGTTATTTGTGACTGAGGGTTTTAAAGGTGGTAGGACATGTCCATGCAGCTTGTACAATGTAATCTCAGCTCCATGAATTCTAAAGTCAAGAGGAGTCACGTCATAGAAATACATGACAAGTTAGGTACAAAGTGAAAGGACCAACCCCCTCTTTATTCTTATATATCCCATCCTGTTCAAGATTAACACCATTTGGTGGTAGCAAGCTGTTGGTGTGACATTTCATCTATCCTAACCCTATTCTCTCCTCAGTCCTTAGCAGCTTTGCGAACTTCTGTAGGTCTGTCTGTCTCTTCCACACATCTTGCATGGTAGGTCAAACCTTTGCCATAAGGGTTTCTTGACAGTTCCGTACAGTCAAGACAGCTGTTTTTCAAAATGCCTTTATTCATGCACTAATTCTACATTTTTTATACCAGTGAACATGAATCATAAACTGTTGGGTTTGCTAAAAATTCCATTGACCATGCTAAGGCAAACAGTTCACCTGGAGAAGTGCGTAAGAGAGCACCTAATCCCAAAAGCAAATTTCATACAAGTCAGAGCCCGCAGATGTTTGCAAAAATGAGATAACAGACTAACTGAGGAGAGGGTTTTTTTTGCTGATAACTCTACCCCAGCACTAGCTGATTTACAAGCAACGACTATAACATTATACCCCACCTGGAACTAGCCTGCTCATGTGAACGTTATTTGTGTATTGCAAAAGATGCAGTGGGACTTAAGTAAGTCCCTTAGTGGGACTTAACTAAAGCTTTTTCACCCACTAAGTGGATATCCTTAGCCCATAAGGGTCCACGTAAGGCCGAGCACGGGTGCTGGTCCAGGGAGTGCTGGCAGAGCCCGAGGGAGAGGCAGGAGGAAGCAGGAAAATCTTTGCTCAGGGCATGTGCTGGGTAATGTCCCCATGCACCCTAGAGAGCGGCCAGGCAGGAAGGGTCTGAGGGGAAGAAGGAGCGTGGCTGAGCGGTGAGGAAGGGGGGAAGACTCCTTGTGGCTCAGCCACGCTGGTAGAAACATGTTGGTATCTGAGTAGGGAGGATGAGACTTTTCTCCATACCTAAAGTCCTGGTGGAAATAATGTGGAAACAGAAGGATGAGAAGATGTGGTGGACAGGACCCCCAGCACCGATTTGTCAGGGTCTCAATCTAACAGGAATGTGGGCATCTCTAATTATAGTCACCTCTAATTTCTGGCTTAAATCCCATTGTGTGGAGAAGGACTTTGCCTCCAGCTTTTGTACTGAATGGAGACAAGATCCCCAGGTAGAAAAGAGGCCAAATTTTCTCCACAGCTACTGAAAACCCTTCATGTACCTGCGTGGCTGGGAAGAGCACAGTCAAATGCCAGCCAAAGCCTGGGCTGCTCTCCTGTCTTTGGTGGTGCTTCATAAAGCAGTGCTTCAGGCTCCCACAGGCAGCAGTGCTCACCCTAACTTCAGATTTAGCTGTCTGCCTGGAGCTGTCTGAGTGTCAAAAGGTAACTTAAACTTAAAACCTAGCACTTTTTAAAGCTGAGTATGTTGATAAATATGCTGCATTTGGTGTGCTGTCCTTGACTGTCACAGATGAAGTTACCTTGGAAAACAAAACAAAATAAAACAAAAAAATGGAAAATGTGGAAATGTTGTTTCAGCTAGAAGAATGCTCAATGGAAAAAAAATCTCTTTTTTTGTTGATATCCAATGATAAACCGTGTGTTTCCAACACTGCCATAAGTCAAGAGAGTCCCTTTTCCCAGGAGAATCTGTGAGCCAGGACACTGAAGACTGAAAAGCTGGAGTACTTCCTAAGCAGCTGGTAATATGTATTTGCCTTCTCCGTGTACCTGAAACTCCCTTAATACGAGTTTGAACAGCAATTCCTTGGTCTACGTGTCATCTGCTCCCTGAATCAATGAGGATTCAGAAATACACGTCTCTTTTTGTCTTGTATCCTGGAAGGATTTGACATGGTGGCATTGCCTAATGCACAGTGGCACAAGTGGTTTCCCACACGGACACAGAGCAGGAAGGTGTGGAAACTCCTTTTCTTCAAGGCCTGCCCAGCTGAGATGATGATAGAGTCCTGCTTCACGTGATAGCCTGTCTCAAGACCTCCTCACCTGTATTGCTGGCAGGAGCTGCAGGTGCAGGACAGTCCTTAGTCCCTCCTCAGCTTCAGGGGCCTCTGGAAAGCTCCAGATGCTACCAGTTGCTCTGCTAAAGGTTTCTCTGAATAGCAGCCAGCCCTGCAGGAGAGCTGGGTAGAGCTGCTGCCCAATCTACATAACTCTCCTTGGCCACTGCAGCCACCATCATGCTCTACATGTCCCCCTCTCCCTGCTCCTTCCAGCCCCAAGGTAGCCGGGCTCACTTTGTTCCCTGTCCCCATGAGTGCAGGCACTACTGGCTGGGGAGGGAGAGTGTCCAGCTGGATACCCATGGGGGTATGGCCATGGAGGCCTGTCTGCTTCCCTGTGTGCGTGCATACGTAGGGGAGAGCTGAGAACAAGGACTCGCTGCTGCTTGGGGGACCTGCTTTGGGACTGGAAAGGCCACGTGGCGAAAAGGAAGGTGACTTCCACTTCTGGAAGGTGGCTGGGCACCTTGGGAGCAGCGGGAGTCTCGTCCTGCTGTCTCGGGCTTGCCTTGGTGTGTGGGACAAATGGGTAGTGTGGGGACACGGAGTGAGCAGACAGTGGGGACAATTTCTGCTTGCAGCCAGCTGGCTGGGCTGTCTCCCGTGGGATGACTGTATCCTGCGGGCTGCCAGCAGCACAGCCCGTGTCCAGCAGCCTCCCTGGAGAGCAGAGCACTTGCTGGAGCCCCTCACTGCTCCCACCTCCCGCAGGGCACCAAGGCACTGTGTGAACACACAGCCCTGCGAGCAGGGACCTGTGCTGCTCCCGGGCCCAGGTCAGCTGCGGTTGTGTCTCCTCCGTGTTTCTTAGTGAAGCTAAATGTTTAGTCCTGGCTTTGTTGTGGTGGTTTCATGATCTAGTGGCATAGCTTCAGGAGTGGGGCAGACCCTCACCGCGCACGAGTGAGGAGCCCGATTTTCAGGGCTTTTCTTGGGGTGGTGGGGGATGAGGGTGTTACAGCTCAACAGACTGAAGAGGGAATTGAGCCCACACCTCTGTCCACTTGGCTAGAAACCAAACGTGCTGGTGGATCCTATAAACAAGTATTAGGAACCTCAGTTTGATGGCGCGACCAGTGATGCTTGTGCTCAGGCTGAATCCAAAGTGCATAGAGCCACCTCTGCACCTTTGGTAACCCCCATGTTTCCTATAGGTGAGCCTATGCAACACGTGCTGTCTGGTTTGCATCCAATTCTGAGGCTCCCAGTCCCCCCATAAGAGTGTTCCCCATAGGGTCAGAGATTTCGAGTCAGCGACCAGGTGCCTTAAAGCAAGTCACTGCAATGCTTCATATTTGGGCGCCCAAATGCTCTTGGATTTGCTCAGGACATGTCTGGGCCTTGTGCTGCCCTTCTGTGTTTTTGAAACATCTGTGTGAGAACCACTTTCAAGAAAAGACAGCGAGTTCAGTCAGACTGAGAGGGAGCACTGTCAAAGGTTTCTTTCACTTTTTCTCATTAGAAAATTCTAGTATAGCTGTTTCTTTAGTATCCAGGTGTTCCAGTAAGTGCCGCATTTCTGATATATCTGGAGCAGCAGCAGTAGCAATATCTTTCCCATCACCTAAGGTCCTTTCTTGTGAGGTTGTCCCAGAATCTGACAAAGGAGGTGCAGGGTCAGCATTTAACATTGTACCTTGGCTGTGGAAACTTGGTAAACTCCATCGCTGAGGGCTTCTCTCGTGATCTCTTATGAAACCTGCTATGCTGCTACCCTGCATTTCATTTTTGGACTCCCCTATCACACTAGGAAGTGACTGATGTGTCTCAGAGTTAGAGTGGTGTGGAGACATTTCTGGAGGGTCAAGAGGAAGATCCAGAAGAGACACATCTGTCTCAGAGAGATTCCCTTGGTGCTTGTCTTCCTCAGGCACAGAGGCAGTTTGCAGATTCGGTTTCCCCAGCATGTCAGTTGTCTTCCCCTCAGCTTCAGAGATGATAACCTCAGGAACGGGCTTGTTTGTCTCAGACGAGCTGTCACTGTCACTAAACTGTGTCTCATTCTTAGAGGTTTCTGTTATGGGTCCTAGATCTCTGCTGCTGTGAAGTCTACTACTTCTGTCGGGTCCTTCATGCTTCCTCTTGAAGCTGGAGGCGGAGTGCCTCCCTCTGGTGTGCATTTCTTGCAGGCGTCTGATGTGCCCCTTCTCGTCTGCGGGGAAAAACACCGAGTTCTCGCTTGTCTGTCGACTGTAGCGTCGGTGAGCAGGGGAGGAAGGACTCTCGTGGACACTGAGAAACCTCTTAACTCTTCTTAGCACCGAATGTTGTCTCCTGTGTTTCTCCTCTTCCCATGGCCACTCTTCCCCATAGAGGAACTCTGTATCAGCCAGCCTGCCAAACAAAGTCAGGCAGTAAGTGTCACTCACAGGAAGGATGCAGTATATATGTGAATATGTCTTGCTAGGAAGACAGCAATAAAAGCATATTTAAGAACCAAAGCCCTAATGTGTCCCCGAGGAAGGGCATGAAAGGGACAAACATTTGCTGATAGAACCTGTTCCTCTGTGACTGCTGAATCTCCTGTAAAGCTCCCAGTGCTCGGGTGTCTCTTTGCCTGGGGACCACCTTGTGAAAGTACCCAGGCCCCTAACCAAGCCCCTAGTCCCATTTGGACTGGTTGCATTTGGGTCAGGGGCCAGGGCAGCTGCACTAAGCTACTGAACTGAATGGCTGCAGCAGCCAAGGCAGCCCCACAGGGTCTTGCTGAAGGGGTGACGGGAAGGGGACATCCTTGCCCACGGCTGCAGATACTTTGTCAGGGATGTTCTTTGGGCAAAAACACCAATAATAACACTCTACTCCTGGAAACAGAGAGGGAATATTTCAAAACAAGCAGGAACGATGCAAGTGCTCACATCTCAGGTACTGCTAAGGTGTGACGGTGCATTTCAAAGTACCCCTCGTAACTGCTACTCGTTCCCTGCCCAGCCTGGGTGGTTACAGAGGGTGACGACTGCTTCCTTTGCCAGGCTGCTCGGGCTGCTTTGCTTTCAGCACATACCGCTCTCAAAGGCAAGGGTTTCAAGGGGGCTAAGGGGGTGGTGAGCACAGGGAGGCTGTGCTAACCCACAGGGATTTATGAACATACTGGACCAAGAAGAGAAGGGTTTGGGTTTTGGTCTCATGTCAGCTATATTTGCTTCAGACTTGGATGAGTCTCTAGACCTTGATTTTGAAGTTCACGTAAGAACTACGTAGCTCTTTGTAGAATATGAGTGGAGAAATAGTGATGAGGAGGGAAAAAAAAGCCAGCCTATTAGATTTGTTTGCATTTCACGGGGTTTAACATAAAGCTATTTTTTTACTCTCCTTTTCTTTGAAGTGCTTCTTATTAAAAAAACCACAGTTCTCAGACTTTATAGTTTTTCCTCTCCTCTTTCAGCCTCTACCCCCAGGAAATGCAGTTAAATAAACTATTCTATATTTTTTTTTTCTTCTCTGCTTTTCTGTTATCTGTTTTATAATTTTTCCAGAATACAGACATTTCTAACAGGGCTCTATGAAGATTTTTAGAGAATTTCAGATAGAAAAGGTCTAAAAGAGGTCTACATGCCCTTGTATTTGTTATGGATCTGTTTTGTATTGCAGCATGTCACAAGTGTTTTAACTCAGCAGTTTATAAGCTGCCCAGCCTGTCACCCTTTTCTAATATAGATCCTGACAGTAGTGGGCAATGCTGTATCCTCTGGTCATCCTCTGCAAATGACTCCTCCTTTTCTCTCTCCAACAGTTCTGACTCCTCCAACTTCCACACTTACATTATTAGTCAATGAAAACTCAGTGTGCAAATATGTAGGATCATCTCTTGGTTACCTGTACAACAGCCTCAATCAATTTTAGCAGCAAGACAGAGGGAAGGATCTGCTTGTAGATCAAGCAAGGAAAAAGTGACTGTGCTAGTTGAGCATGGATGAAGACTATTAGGAAAAGTCAGTCAATGAGTTCAGGCGCCATTCAGCACTCGGGGATTCAGGGATTACCAACAAGCCGCCACCAGCTCGCTCATCAAGTAGAGCATTTAAGCTAGTGGTGCACAACGCCATGAGAGCACACATTGAGGCTGCCTCCTGTCAGCATCAGCCTGCCCTCTCCTTCTTCCCAAACAGCGGCAAATCCCATCCCTACCTTCTCCCTGTCCGTGGAGCATGCACAGGAAGCCACAGTCCTGCGTCCAAGAGCGTTATGGCCCTTCTGCACAACTCACCCCATTTCGATGGTGGAGCCGAGGAAGGAGGGAATGCAGTAGTCGGCGGCGGCTTTGGTGTAGGGCGGCCGGGCACAGGAGTCGTTCCAGTAAATATCTCTCTCCATCTTTGGCAAGTTCATGTGCATCTCGTCCACCGCCAGAAGCGAGACCTTAGATTTTTTTTTTTTTTTGGTATAAATCATGTCACTTTCAATATAGCAGAGTGCACAAAATAATCTGCTTTGTACTGCATGAGTCAATATATTTTTTTTTTTCCCTGGCAACTCTTTTCCAGTAGGTTAGCCTGAGCATTGTGAAGAGACAGTACAAAAATATAGTCCCCCTCAAACCCTCTGGTTTCCATGAAAGCACAAATTTCATGTGACTGGAGTATTCCATGCTGCAAAGATATTTGCTTCCTGCCGTGGCCACAGGCAATGCTGAGGGCAGTATCACAGCATGAAACATGGCATAAGCCAGATTTATTGGTTCAGGGACAGTTGTTTGGTGTTTTCTGTATCTTCATCATTTTTTAAAAGGAAAGATTAATGTAAAATAGTGTAATCTCCAGCCACTTGGATTGGCAAAATATGTTCTAATTTTTAAGGGACTAGATGGCTGGTGGGATTTTGTAGGATTGACCTATATTACTTATTTTTCAAAGCATAAACCGAGCTTATAGTTTGGGCTCAGCTGTTTGCATCTTCTATCAGGCAACAAGAAATCTCATACACCAAGTCCACAATGAACTAGCCTGTAAAAGCAGAAATACGGGGATCATAACTGTGGGTTTCCCTTCAGGGAAAGATTAATTTTCCATGCTATTGGATACCATTATCTTGTGCCTCAGTACAAGAACTAACGCTGAACACAGCTATACCACAGGACACGGCAAAGCTGGCGGTAGAAACAAAGGCAGCAACCTGCAAGTTTCTGTCGATGCACCAGTTCGTTTCGAAGTCGTCGTCGTCTTCTCCGAAGGGGTTGATCAGCTGCTCAGCCACCTGGGAGGGAAGCGGCAGGGTGAGCCAGGCCCGTGCGTGGAGCGAGGCCCTCTGCTCTGCTCTCCGCGCCGTCCCCGCTGCCACCGCCTGTGCCGCCACCGCGGGGTCACCCCCACTCGCTTCCCGCACGGATTCCTACCTTGCTGCCTCGCTGGTGCCGTCAGCCGGGCTCGTCGGCGCTAGCCGGCTGCTAGGAACTGAGGAAGGGCAGGAGGCCGCAAGCTGAGGCACCAAAAGTTCCACAGGAACTCAAGGAAACACTTCTTAACAGGGAGGGTGCCAGAGCCCTGGCACAGGCTGCCCAGGGAGGCTGTGGAGTCTCCTTCTGTGGAGATCTTCCCAACCCGCCTGGATGCCGCCCTGTGCCCCGTGCTCTGGGTGTCCCTGCTGGAGCAGGGGGTTGGACTGGATGATCTCTAGAGGTCCCTTCCAACCCCAACCATTCTGTGATTCTATGATATGAGGCCGGACAGTCATTGCCTGTGGTTACTGTTAGCTTGGGCTCATCGAGATTGATGGTGCAGCAGCTAAGAGCTTGGTCATTGCATTATGCTCTGCTGTACCCTGCCAGGCTGTTCAGTTAATATTTCTGAGCAATGAAAACCATTTTTTTTTTCTGGATAAAATGCAATTTGTCTGTCTGGCTTGGACAGGGATGCCCCATAGCTTGTGCGGGGGGAAAAACCACAGTTGCAACAGGGAGTAAGCAAAATGTAAAATGGGAAAATGCAAAAAAGAAGAAAAAAAAAAAGGTTTTAGGAAATTCATAGTGCTTCTCTATCTCTCAGTTCTCAGCAGGGTGAGGTTTTAAACAGCCATGCTTTTTCCTCCTTCTGTTTCTCTTCTGCAGCCCCAGTGCTGGAGATGGGCACCTTGTTGCTGAGCCTCCTGGATAAGCTCAAAAGCAAATTGCAGAGTGACTGTGCAGGGAAATCCCGGGGTCATCTTGGCACTAATGGGGAATCACCCCACCAAAAAGTGCCCTGCAAGACCTGCCACCACAGCTGAGGCCCATGGACGGCCTGTCCAACCCAGAAAGGAACATGGGGATTTAGATGTGTTGCACGTAAGGGGAAATTTTGTCCCTCAGTCGTATGTGTAGCAAGCTGGGCCTGCGGCCAAGGAATGAGCTCAGTTTAGCCATTATTTCTGGGCAACTGCTACGTTCCTGGAAGTCAATAGCCTGGCAGCCAAGGTCCGATACACTCGGCAGGAAAGACGTTTTAACCTTGGCGATAGAAATAGCCCTAGTTCTCCAGTACTGTGGGTGCAGGAGAGCTGCTGCTTTCAGGGAGCACTGCTTGCTAAAAAGCAAATCTGCTTTTTAAAGCTGCTTCTCCTTTCATTTTTTATTTCTTTTTTCTTTTTTATTTTATGCACAAGATTTTTCAATTATAATGACAGCTTATTCCCCATGTCCTCAGGAGCATGCTGGAAACCTTGAGTTGAACTGCAAAAAGTGCAACCCACAGTTTGGGGTGTCCATGAAGGGGATAGTGTTCCCCTTGGGATGGGCAAGAGGAGCAGCCTCACTGTTTGTGTGCCAGAGGTGCAACAAATGCAGGAAATTTTGCCCCAAACTGGTTGTGGTTTTGCAACCTGTCAGTGAAACCTTAAGAGATGTTTCCTAGGGATAAAGCCTTGGTGTAAGTGATTGCAGCTCTAAAGAAAGGCTGTATTGCAGGTGCATGTATACATTGCTGTGTCTAATGGTCACAACAAGAGGCCAGCACAAGAAGCACATGTGCACTGAGTGAATCAACATCTTGGAAAACAAACAGAAAGTAGTAGCAAAAAATGATCCATACTGTGGGGTTTGACTAATATTCGTTGATATTTCCTGACCCGCAAGACAGGATTCCACAGATGCAAATGCCTTTTGACAACTTACCTTAACAAAAGAATAAGTTACTGCTTTAAAAAGACATGATTTTTAAGGCCATAAGTATCTCAGCAACTATAAAATGTAAAACATTGTTCAGCCAAAGACGCAAAAGAATCAAAACTGGAGAGGAGTTTTGCAAACAGAAGATGTTATCTGGGAGTT
The DNA here is from genome assembly GCA_013398315.1 of Nothoprocta pentlandii. NCBI lineage: Eukaryota > Metazoa > Chordata > Aves > Tinamiformes > Tinamidae > Nothoprocta > Nothoprocta pentlandii. The sequence goes on from VZSG01000718.1 coordinate 126,193, forward strand.
GCACATGCACAGAGCTCTCCCCGTCAATGTGCTTTGCAGGAGCAGGGGCTGCAGGTGTCTCTTTCACCATCTCTTGTCTCGATTGCACCCTGTGCTGCAAACTGCTTCTGTATCCCCACATTGCAGCCCTGAGGACAGAGGCTGAGCGAAGCCGCCTGCAGCCCTCTGCAATCTGCCAATTTGGGACTCTGCTTTGCTCTCCCTGCCCTTTGCAGTTGGCTGTGGGAAGAGGCTGCCCGTAAGAGGCTCTAAAACTGCCCAGTTTGCACCCAAAGACTAAAGTTGGCTCCAAATTTTCAGACATGACTACAAATCCAAAATGAAATCCTAAAGCACATAGGCCCTAATGTACACATGTGCATGTTATTTGAAACCTGCTTTTTTATATCAGTCTACTTTGATACTCATTACAGAGGGGAGAATCCATATGAGGTGTATGGCTTAATCACCTAAGTATCAGATTAATGACAATGTGTTGACTGATGAGCCATCAGTGTGCTGAGGCTCCTTCCTTCTCCAGCCAGTTCCTTCTCCAGCCAGTTCCTTCTCCAGCTCTTCTCTTTAATGAACTTCTTAATGCATTAGAATTGTAATCAACATTAGCTGTCACTGTTTGATAGTCATCTGAAACTGGAGACCTTTAATTGCCTGCACCTGAACAGGTTAGGAGCAGATACTAAAGGCGGCCTTTGATCACAAGAAGGAACTGTGGTTCAGTCCATACCAGGTCTGCAACAATGTGTTCCCATCCCACTGCAGAGTGGGAGAAAGAGCTTTTTAAATCTTCCATCTGTCAATTTATAGCCCCAGCCTTGGGACTGGATTTTGCTTGAGCAACACTCCCTTGGAGAGTTGTTCCTGAACATTTTTTGGTAAGGTCTGTTGCATGGAATTGGATTTTAAGTTTTTCTTGAAGGTAGACCTTAGGACACTTTGGGCTGAGTTTAGCTTTGGTCTAACTCCATTACTCCTCAGTGACTTTATAGTTTGCAACAAATCAGATACCCTGACATCAGTTCTGGTAATACCAACTCACCTGGGTAGTGTTCCCTATTACCTTTCCAGAAAACCTGTTTACCTTGAGCCATCCTGCGTAGAAGAAGAACTGTAACAGCGTGAAGATTGGAATGTAAAGATCCAAGTCATGTCCCTGATATCCTTGGTCAGTATCCAAAAATTGACGCCCTATCAGGCAGGCAAAGAAAAATGTATAGACTGCAAGAGTAACAACCTGCGAAGAAGAAAACTTAATGGAGATCATGTAATAGCACAGCCTTCTGCACAAGGCATCACATACCCTAAGGCCTCTGAACGAATTTCATATTGGTATTTACAGTTCTGTTGAGAGCTAGTACAAATAAAGAGGCCCCATGAAGCAATTATGGACAGCAAGTAGACCCAGGAAACATGGAAATGTTTCAGTCCTTCCCCCTCTCCCAGTTTAATAAGGGCCTCCAAAAATCTTTGCTTTACATATGACTTAAATATTTAGCCAAGCATCTATCCTAAAGGGTAAATCCAGTGGGACTCAATGAATTTTCCACAGTTTGGAATGTTTAGTCACTAATCCTCCTTTTTTTTGGAGATTGGGTTTGAAAGGGCAAAGTACCTGTGTATAGACCAGTGGAATTCCAACCCAGTCATAACCAAACAAAAGACTACACCAAGACCGGTACTTATTCATCTCCTAAAAAGGAAAAAAAAAAAGAAAAAAAAAATCCAAAAAACAGCAAATCCCAACAAAACAATATCATACCATGTTCAATTCTAGATGGTCTGCATTTTGTTACAATTCATTTTTTATACATGCAAAGAAGAGGAAAAAGAAAAAGTGTAGTATAAACTGATAACATAGTTCTGTCCAGCAGCCCATTGGCATATTTGAATATTGACTGAATTTGTGGACTTAGAATGTTTAGTATAACATGTATTTCACAAACTATCTTGTCTCCTTTCTCAAAGGTATTTACTGTTAGTGATATGTTAAAAAGCATGTAATATATTGTAAAGAAGATGTTTGACCACTTAATGAATTATTTAGGTAGCTTATTTTCCCTCTTCCGCCAATGGAACAAGTACATGTTAGAGCACGTTATTTTTGCACCCCTGTTTATTTTATTTCATTCAATATCTTTTCAGTTATAAAAATATAATTCCAATGAATTACTGCTATATTTGCATTAATGTACCTTGCTACACAGAAAAAAGTGGCATAAATCCTAAGTATAAGAACATTTAGATGAAACTGAAGAGCTGTATGTACTAGATCAAATGGTATAAGTGAAAAGCTACTGCATAGCAATTAGTTTTCTGTCTATTTACTTTCTTTACTTACGTTCAGCATTGTCTGCAGATCTACGCTGTCTCGAATTCTACCCTCTTTTCGTGCCTTTGACGCCAAATTTCCAAACCAGACAAAAGGAACCCAGTATTTTAGATGGGGAGACTTAAGATCATCAAATATTTTTCTTTCATGTCTTGTCATAAACCCTATTTACCAAAAAAAAAAAAAAAAAAAAAAAAAAAAAAAAAAAAAAAAAAAAAAAAAAAAAAGGTGTTTTATTGTGTGCAGTCAATGTGATTTATCCTAGAAATATTGATAGAAAGTTGTCTATTTTGAGTAGATGTAAATGTGCATAGAACAATACTTATAATGGCCACTATTTACCTACTTTCTTGGAGTTTTCTTGCAGGATGGATAGTGCTTGAAAAAAACTTCTTAAAGGAACTACCCATACAAAATCCCTCTTCGTATGCAACAGTCTAGAATTACCCCGTTCCTATGGGTGGCTGCTGAGACATTGCTGATATGTATGATGCTAAGGGCTACACTCTCTAGTTCCATATTCTGCTTCCAGAAAAATAAGGAGCTAAATGACATCCGTCAAGAAAGCATCACTTTTCAGCAGTGAGGGCTGCCTGCAATATCTCAGTGTATGTGTTAAGGGGAGCCCCGTGACCGCAGGAGCCTGATAATCCTTGGGTAGAGCTGCAAAACAGGGCCAGGGTAACATCATCCTCAGCAAACAGCTCCCAGTGCCTTCTGCCAGGGGAAGGCATCTCCACCAGGCTGTTTCGTGTTCTCTTCGGGGTTACAAAGGCGTGCAGAGAGACAGCAAGGGCCTCATGCCCAGAAATCCCACCGCGAGCGGGATGCGGGGCCAGATCACGCGCTCCGGAGCTGTGGGCTGACGCCGCTGCCCGCCTGGCGGTTTGCCTTGCCGTGGCGCTCCGAAGGCATCATGTTTCCTGCAAGGCTCATCCCGGCCTTGCAAAATCCTGCTTGCCTCTGCTGCAGAGAATCGCTGGCAGGAGAGGCCGGGGAAGCGCTTGGCAGGTTGTGTTTTGGAGAAGCTCCTCAACCCGTTGGGCTTCGGGGTGAGGGAGCCCAGCTCTGCTCTGCTGCCCTCCCTAGGCCCAGGCTGCTGAGAAATCCCGCCTGGGAAAATCCGTGATGGAGACTGCGTCACCTCCTTTCTCTGAATCATATATTTTCTGGGATTGAAGCAATGCTGAGGCTCGGGGAATCTTAATTTTTCCTCAGGTGGGTGGGTCAGCTACCCAGGTAGGGATGAAAGCCCCTTTTCTTATCCTAATATTGACTCTGGACTGGGAAGTGACTGTTGCTAGTCACAGGGCAACGTAAAAAGAAGTGGCTCATTCAATTAAATTTATGTATTTTTGAACAATAGTTTGAGAATAGTTTAACATGAAACTTGAAAATAGAGATGAAATGTTTTCGTAGTCTCCAACTTGTAATTTAGTTTTTCCTGTTGACCTGTTATTTTTAATGTTGATAGTGACGAGTGAAACATCAGAAAGATAAATACACTTGTAAATCCATACAACGTTGATTTTTGTATAAAAAGGTGACTCATGTAAGAAAAGATTTGTTAAACAAAGTGACTTTCTTAAATATTCTTTAGATGAGGAAAATGATGTTGTTGCACAGTTGCTACCACACAAGATGGATAAGGGACTGCAGTCGCTGAAATGAACCAGTTCCTGCTGTTGGGCAAGAAGAAAGTTCTGTGGAAATGAAGGTTCAGCAGTAAGATTCAGTAGTCCTGAGTAAGAATAAGGTGTAAGGATGTTTTAAAAGGTCCTTTGATGACTGCCTCTATAATCATCTACTCAGAAATAATCGGACAAGCAGACAAATTGGCATACCGGTCATGGCTCCGAGGCTGCCTTTGATTTTTGGCTGGCCAGCCTCCTCAGTGCCAGACAAGAAAAGATGCTTCCATCATGCTGAACCAGAGGCACCAGAGTATCAGAAAATTGATAGTCTGGAGGAAACATTGGATGCAATTCAATTGAGAAGCTCTGGGAAGTCATTATCTACAAGGACACAGCTAGAGGGTCATGAAGAATAGCAAAGCTCCAAGAGTCATCCCAGCTCTTCACTTAAATGGGGTATCTTTTTGTTCAGAAAATCTAAGCAAAGCACTGTTTTCTTTTTCTGTGCTACTGTTATTGTTGGTGAATATTATAGCAATGCAAGGAAAATACTGTATAGAGCTGCTTGTTGTAATTGCAGTGACAAAGACACACGTTATATTCCATCAGTTTCAGGATATTAAATTGAAGTGCTTCAATTGAAGTCGTTTCTGAATTTGGTCATATTATTTTTATTCAAGAAGATTCAAAGAACTAGCTGAGCAACTCTCTGAACAGGAATGTTGTTTTTTGACAAGAGCTGGAACACTGACTGAAAATCCTTGGGAAATAGCATGCCAAGATGTTGAAAAGGATGACCTGGGGAATGACACGGCCTTGCAAGAAACCCTTGTGAAAGTATGAAAAGTTTGACTTGCACTATAGTCAATAAAGAGTGAAAACAGAATAATATAGACCAAGTCAGTCAACGTTATCTAATGGGAAAACAGGTTTTGTCAGACAAGCTTTGTTTTTGTTTTTTTGTTTTGTTTGAAGGAGCCGGATTGAAAGCAGTCACTTCTTCTCCCACTTAGGAGTTCAAAGAATATTCAGGTCTCCCTTCAGGATGAAAAGATTTGAGATAAGATTGGCTCAGGGCACCTCTTCAAACACTCTAAAGGTGGTGGTTAGAGGAAGATAGAGTTGATCAGCAGCCTTGCACATCTTCATGGAGCACTAGGGCAGTCATCAAATAGATAAAAAGGAGTGTTCACTTTCTGTTCCTTTCACTGTATTATGTAAAAAAAAAAACAAAAAAAAAAAAATTAATTTAGCTATCTCACTCCTGTAGAGGATTTGGGGCTATGAATATCAACCAGCATAAGGTATTTCTGTCACTGAGAAGTATGGGGTTCACTCCCCATGTGTCTCCTCAGCATTTCCTAATTTCCTAGGCCCGTTTTTGCCCAGTTGTTGTTTTTTGTGTTTCATGTTCTTGAACATTTAGCTTTTCTTTTTTATCACTCAGGAAACAGGATTTGTCAACGTGAGAGTGTGAGAGTTATGGCTTTGATCATGCATCTGCATCATGACCTCAGGAATGGATATGAATCTACTGCCTATATTTCCATAAAGGCTAAATATGAAAAAGATTTTAGAAAAGAGTTCCAAGAAAGAACCAGAACTGCAGAATATGCCTTGTAGGAAGAGGCTAAAAAGGCTGAGCTGCTCAGTTTATTCAGTCCTTTATGCATCCTGTTAATAAGTAGCTATTGAGAGAAAATGGTGTTTTCACCTAATTAAGAACCACCAAACCTATTAAAAATCCAATGAGGAGAAGCTGCCTCTATGCAAGTTCAGACTCAGAATGCAATTCCACTTTTCAACAGGGAATTCACCATCGTGAACATGAGTTCACTTAAAATGTGGGGCATTCTCCATCGTACTGTTAATTTTAAACCTGGGCTGGTTATATTCCCAGAGATGTTACAGTTCAGTCAGAAATTACAATTTGATGAAAGGGCTCTTTGAATAAGCTTTTATGCCTTACGTTGCAGATGAGTCAGATTAGATTACCATAAATACTGCTCTCTGTTTTAAAATCTGTGATTTTAAGCAGTTCATATGCTGAGGATGTAAATACATAGCAATATTCTTACTATGGAAGTTCTGAGTCTTATATGCAAAACTGGCACACATTCCTTCAATGACTAAAGCTCTTCCAGTATTGGATTCTGCTGCCTGTATTCATATTAAATGTTGCACTCTCCATACTGTCTGTTATATAATGCCATAGGGAATTAGGGATAGGATAATTGCACAGTGCTGTATCAGTCGCTGCATGTAAGAGTAGTGGGATATGTCCTCAAGAGCTCAGCGCTGCATCAACAAAAATCTGTGCTGCAATATGTATCAAAATGTATAGCACCGACTATATTGTCAAGACTTAGCTTTCCAGTGTGTAATGGAATATTTTCCACAGCACAAAAAAAAAAAAATCTTGTTTTCCAGGCTACAATTTTTGTACAATGCTGTGACATTTTGTGTCTTTCGGAACAGATTGTCTTTAGCAATAGGGAGGCAGAGCTGGATTAGCCTGCTGGAAATGCTGTAATTTTCCAGTGCGTATTAGAAGCAGATTGCTGGGGAGAGTGACAGAAGCTTCCCTGACCGCTCGCAGTTTTAGGTAAACAATTTTGTTGAAGAGCACAAGGAAGTGAAATTCAAAATCCAACAGTGCTTGGAGAAGAGGAGACTCTATGAACGATTTACGTCAATAAGAAGCGTTCATTCTGCTTGGATTTTTTTTTAGTATCCAAAACTTGTCACTCATGTGTGTATGTGTGTGTATACATAGGTAATAATTTTAAGAAATGTAAGACTTCCAGTAAAAATACAGGTCTCTTCCTACTTAAAACAGATTTTTAAATCTCTATGCAATTGTCCTTCCCCCTGCACTGACCAATGCAGTCACCTCAGGTGAAGGTAGAGTATCACACCTCATATCTAAATACTCAACAGCCACTTCTGCACAGACAAACAAACCCTTACAAGACTAAACTCTCTTCCCCATCATTACAATCAATTGTTGTGTAATCAAAATCATCAGGAAATATAGACATGCTTAGTACTTAGTATATTTATCCTTGGGGGAAAAAAAATGTGGTGAGGTTGTAAGTTTAAAGAAAAAAAATAGGCTTTTTAAAATTATTTTATCATAGCCAAACTATGACACGCACAACTTTCAAGTAATTAGGATGAAGATGAAATGCCTATGGAACCTAGTCTTGAATAGGCTCAAAAAAGTCATATCCCAGACTTTGAGCCACAGCAGCAAAATCTCAGCAATGCAGCTTCATTGTATGATATTGCAGCTGTGTTATTTTCCCTTTGGAAAGGAAAGGAACCTTTGGAAGACTTTGCGTCTGCTGCATGTGCCTGTTCAGGCAGACACGTTCTGCCTGAAGTGGTCTTCACGTTGTCTGAAAGCAGATCCTGCTAAAAACCTGCAAATCACCGTGAACTTTACGGTGTCAGTAAAGAGTAGTCTGAAAAAACACATCTAAAAAGCTTCATTTAAGCCACTGACAAAATGTGGCAGCTTTGACATGGATGAAGATGACAGACACAAGGGGTTGACGAGGAGAGGAAAAAGGAGGCGCTGATCCCTCCTCTTCTCGTGCCCCCAGCTGTGAAGGAAAGTCAAGAAATGCTGAGGACCAGAACATGACAGTACCTGCTCCTACCACATGGTCCATGGTGGGAAACCTTTTGTAGACAGCGGTGCTCACAGAGCGGAAGATGAGCAGAGAGGTTAAGTTCACGTAACGCATGAGGGTCCTTCTCAACATGCGCCCGTATTCATCTCTTCCCTGGACACAGCTAGAGATCAGGAACATCAGTCGGTCTGGCCACGGCAAATTCACAAACTGATTCCACCAGCGATTCACCACCAAAGTGACATAGAAACCTGGAAGGTTGAGAGAAAGAAAAAAATACCCAGCACCTAGTCAGGGCTTCTGTTTCACTTACTTTGGTTTCGGTTGTGGAGTGCGACTGAGTGGCCAGGATAAAAGTAGTAAGTTATGTCAAAAAACAGGGTGCATGCAGTCAACGTTTGTTATTTAATGAACACCACAATGTCATGGCCCTTTCCTACTGAGCATCTCTTGGTGCGTTAATATCAACTTTCATGTTTCCCTATTTAATGGATTTAGTGTTTTGAAAGATCAGGAACAATATTTAGTTAGTGGTATGCAGCAGTATACACATAGCAGTATACACACACACATATATGCATACATGCATGATATGTAAGAAAACGTCACTATTTTGTTAGCATATTAAGGACTTGAACATATGTGCTGAAGTGAGAAAAGCAGCTTGACATTAAAGAGATCTAATGGAGGCTGATGATCGTACTGTGAGCCTCTAATCTCCTAGACGGCCCTCAGCCCATGCACAGTCATTCATGACGCCTGGACAGAAGCAGCGTTGGAGAATAATTTCTGCACCCAGTACTTACCAAGCACAAAAGTTACAGGGATTTGTTCAGCATATTTGTCACAGTAAATTGATAACTTTTCAAAGAACCGTTTTTGGCTTCCTGTAAGAAAAAATCTGCAGCAAAAATAAAATGTATATGTCTTCATAATACTCTGGCACTAGCTACAGAGTGCAAACAAATACAAATAATCATGTATATGTGTAATGAGGAGCAGCCTGGGCTAATGTCTTCAAGTGAATAGTTAAAGATAAAGTGATGAACACTTGTAGTGTGTAATAAGCTGGAGGAGAAGACAATATTATTTTCTGGTGTTTGAAGTTTTCTCGTGACTAATGGGCCTGGCACTCCATATTAGAATCAATACACCTTTGGAATTAGCATGTTATCTCATACAGACCAGCAATGCTAGTAAGAGATAACCCTGCAAGAAGAGCTTGCTCTCATTTTTCAGAGGGCTACTTAATAAAGCAGCTCAGGTCTGCTTGAATTGCCAGGGTTACTCGTCTGTGCTTGCTGTTATTTGAAAACACTACATTGCTGCAGCAGTATTTTGCTCTTACTGCTAAGAAATCTGTCTTATTTATATGGTGGAAAAGCTCAGCAACTATATTTATTTTATTATTATTTTGTAGCAAGGAGAATCCTCACCAGATGTTAGGAAAAAAAATGAGTGGGGCACAGCAGCTTCTTCCCTAGGAGAAAGATATCTAATGAAATAAACAAGCTTAAACATAAACCATGTTTTTATTTGTAGATATATTACAGTTCCTCTTTGGTTGCATTTAAAATTGTACATGACAAGTATTTGGTGTGCTTTTGCTTACAATTGTGTAATAAATTCTGCAGGGCATTTGGAATGCTTTCAACAGTGTGTTTAACTATATTCTGTAATTGTGGAACATTTCAGTGAAGCTGGAGTCTGGACTTGTATTTCTTTGCTATTAGTGCTGTAGTCTTATTTCTGAGTTTATAAGTACAGACTACTGACATTTTGTAAAGTTAGTGATAGGTCAGCAACAAACTGAATTAATTTTATCTTTGTTCCACGCGCTACGTGTTCTGTACTTCATCAATTAAAGCTTTCACTATACTAATTGATGCACTGCTCCTGCCATGCCGGTGTTTAATTTACACCTTGGCCGAGGAACTAATTTTCCTTCTCCCGTGACCCTCGCAGGTGCTGTGTTACACACCGGGGCTCGCGCGGGCCCTTGTGACATGCAGGGCACAACTGTTTTCCATGTGCTTATGCTAGGCCAAAGGGCCGAGCCCTCAGCTTTGCAAGCTTAGGTCCGTAAAAATAAAAAGGTTTGTCATGTTGCCCTTACTTTGAGCAAAGCTTCGCTTTTCAGGAGAAAAGTCTACATAAAATGGCCATCAAATTACTGCCTTTCAGAGTTCAACTACCACTGAGCAACTGAAGATACGTTCTGCAAGTGGGACGAGAGGTCTATACTTATCATTTCCAGCTACATGCTCAGCATTGCCAAGCCAGAGGCTGCATAACCTGGGCTAGCTCTGGGCTTTTCACTTAGCCTAACGTTAGTAGAGCTGATGTAGAGGTCAGCACTGGCACAGGGCTGAAAGAAGAATCACCTGAATGTGACAGAGAGTATTTTCTTTATATTCTACATACTTTCTCTGCAATACTAAAGCAAAGGTGAAAGAGGAAGGATATCAAAAGGTCCAAGGTAAATATTACAGTTTTGTAGAAACCTCCCCCCCCAAACAGTCATCCCTCAACCTAATGCTATGAAGTGTGAAACTTCAATATAACATTTAAGGAGATGTGAATTGGAAAGAGGGTACCTGTATAATACACTTATCGCTGTGTAAAGAGTGGCAAAAACAATAAATTCTCTGTACAGCAATTTGTAGATGCTGCCCTTCCACTTTAGGAGTAATCTGTGAAATCCAAAGAAAGTGGCATTTGCTACTTTGCTGGAATAAGTGACTGTCATCGTCCTGGCAGGCTGTGCCTAGAAACAGTAGAAGAGAAGCAGGAAACCAATAACATTTTAGACAGCGTATCCTAACCTGAACGCGCCCGTGAAAGAAGGATAGATACAGAGCTCTACACACACGTGTACACATATAATAGTGTACGTATACATAAACACACAGTGCGTGCGTGCTTACATATATATATATAAAGAGAGAGAAACATAAAGATCCTGCAGATAGAAGCCCCGAGGAGACCTGCAGACTGATCCCTGCAGTGCTGCCCCTGGGCTTTGCCCCAAAGGCCACCCCAAAAAGCTCCATCCAGGGCCCAATGGATGTCTCCTGGATGCAGCTCCATCCAGCTGCACGGATGTGTCACCCCTCCGAGGCCTCCGCTTCGCCCCAGGTTGCTCCGGCCTGGCGCAAACAAAGAAAGGGAAGTCAATTTGCTTGTAGTTTGTAAAAACTTTGCCTCATCTCCAGCAACAGAAGTAAAACTAGATTTCCTCCATGTGCCTGTCTCCGCAGCCGATGTTCTCAGCTGGCTCTGGCAACTGTGCTCATCTAAAACCAGAAGAGATTTGGAGACTGCCTCTTTCATTAGCAGTTATCACAGCAGCCGAGATCAGCCCAGGAGCCTTATTATTTCTCTACTTGGCAGCTAGACATATTCATCAATATATTGTCACTCCAGCATTGCAGGGCCGTGCAGAGAAGCCGCAGGGTCGCTCAGGCAGGCAGCATGCAAGGCAATGTATTTAAAGCAGTACTAAAAACATATAGGTAAATGTTTTACTATGTTTTTGTTGCTTGCTCTCACCTAGCATAGGAATAATAAATTAACTTTTATTGGCCTTCAAAAAAGGTAACTCCAAACTGAAGGCACTTTTGTACAAAGTTCAAGGAAGGGAGTGAATAAGACAAGCACAATTTTTCAAGTGAGTTATTGTAAGGCAGCAGCACAAATATGATCTTTTTCTACATATTTTTTGATGCTAGCCTAAGTTATTTACTTAAAAAACCAAACCATGTTTAATAGATAACCTGGTAGAATTTTGTGCAACTTGACTAAGTTTCTGATGCAGAACATAAAAACAAGCCATGAAAAATCAGTTGTAAAAATGCCCCTTTTTTTTTGGTTACTGCAGAAATCAGCAGGGAAAAGAAAAGACTGTAAGTATTATGGACAGATTGTCTCTTCCCATGAGCAGAACGCCTGCTCAAGACTTGCCAGATTGACTTTTTTTAAAAAAAATTGTCTTTCTTTTTTTAAAAGACGTATGGTTTTCATTCTTTCACATCCAAATGATAGCTTTTCTGCTTCTCAGACTTGGCCCATCCCTTTATTTAGTTTTATTTTCTCTGCTGAGCTCTGAAAAGGGCAGCACTGGAGCCAAGCAGAGTGCCTGGCATGCAGGAGCGCAGTTCCTTCTGCTCCTGCAGGCCTGTGGTCAGAGGGCACCATCTAACAAACAGAAGCAGAGATTTCCAGTCTCCAGTTGAAATAGCCCAAGGGGAGAAGCCAGTGGCTGGACTAGACAAGAAGAATTGGGGAAAAAAAAATGGTTGCTGATGCTACAGCCTGTTTCCTAGGACAGCTGTCCCTGCCTTTAGTCTCTGTTCATCCACGTCGGGAAAATGTGTGTTCAGGTCATGCAGGGAAAATTGTGCCTCTCTCCCCAGCAATATCCAGTCTGTAATGGAAACCTCCGGAGGAACTTCCTCCTTCCTCCTTTCTGTATCTAAGCTGTGTAGGAGCTTAGATATAGACAAGATATTTGATAGTGCGGAGGCTGTTGTCACACTTCCCAGCACAACAGGGTACAAAGGCTGGACAAGGAGTCAGACACAGGCAGTCTGAAGGAAAACATCAATTCCTACCTATGGCAACAGCCCAATATTGGGACAGGACAGACTCCCTGCAGTTTAGGATCTTAGAAGAGAGTAGATAACTCTCCCAAAGAAAATCTTCTGGAAGAATTGGCGCAGCTGGGGCTGGCCTAAACATCTTGCTGATCACTTCTGGCCTAGGAAGATGCTTAGCTGTGACACTTGCTGTCCAACCCCTTCCTCCACGGGCCGTGGGGAGAGCGAGATTCCCTGCAAGGCCCTCGTGATGTGCCCGGCTCTGCAGGAGGACAGTGGCTGCAACCAAGCCTGTGTCTCACCGCTGCGGGCTGCGGGCTGCGGGAAGGAGCCTTCCTCCCGCCAAGGGAGGGAGACTTCACGGAGGTGCATCAAACCCTCTCTTGAAACTCCCACCGTGTAGAGCTTGGCCTTGGAGCTGTGCTGCTAACAGGGCTCGGCATTAGGAGCATTTCCCTCCACGTGAAGGGGTTGCTTCCACATGTGGCTTCGCCAGGCCACAGGCAGCTCTTTACTCGACACGCTGCAGGGCTGTGCAAGGCAACCCTGGCACCTCGGGGTGCGCAGGACATGGGCAGCATTTGCACCCTGTTTCTGAGGTAGGAGCGGGGCTGCACAGCACTTCCAGGCTTGGGTGCCCCGGTCCCTTTCCTGCCCTTGCCTGGGGTGCACTGTGTTTTAGCTGCTGCTGGGTGAAATGTTCTATTGACTCTTAAGCATGGGGTTCACACCAAGCCAAGGGACTTCAGGGTGAAATGTACTGTCCCAAAATACACAGGAGGTCAGATTAGGTGATCTAAAATGCCTTTAAACACTGTGAACCTTTGAAAGGCAGCAGTGTGACTGTCTGATTGTATTTCACAGCACTGCAAGCACAGGCTTCGCTTTGTGCTTGTTTGTTTTCCCCTTTGGGAAGAGCTACAGCCACTTGGGTATAAAACAGCCAGCGCTTGGGGGTTGCCATAAATCCACATGTCCCAAACTCGCTCGGTGGTCCCTGGCCCTTGGCTCGCGGGCAGCTGGAGCGTCCTTCCAGCATTACTCATGGTCACAGGAAATTAAAAGGCTAAAGCAGAGCCTGGCAGGAAGAGCCACGTCGGACGATGCCCCCCAGCACATTCCTGGCTCGTGCTGCTGGCCGGGGCCGCGCAAGGACGAAGGCGCTGCGTGAGATCCCGCGGTCGCTGGTGCTACGGGACACTCGCCCGTTAATCGCCTTGCCCTTAGCTTCCGTAGGGATATAGGACCAGGGCTTCCTGTCACATGCAGGGACTCCGTGTTGCTTTTCCACGACATTTCTTTTCCTTTTCTCCCGTGCTCACTCTCTATCTGGACCTTGCTCAAGCACGGGGTGAAATGTTAGTTATAGCCCTCTTCACTTCTGCTAGGATCATCAAGGCTGTTAAGTATAAATGCCTAAAAATAAAATACTTTTTTTTCCCCTATTAATATTGAGTCTGACCGTAAACAGGAGTTTCGCCCAGCTGAGGATTTCAGGATGCATTACTACTAAGAGAGAAACCGCAGTAAAAAATAACAGCAATCAGTGCTCCCAAATTGACCGTAAAGGAGGCATTACAGCACATATGAATAAATAATGCCTCTGTACGGAACGAGCCCAGGCCGTTGTTTGACTTTATTTATTGGTTTACGGCGTGTTAGAGAAAGCGAGCGAGGCAGCGCGGCAGGGAGCCTGCTGTTAAACGCGCACCCCCAACACCTTAAGCGCGCCCGGGAAGCCACTAACCTGCTGTCCGCGCTCGCAGCCCGCGCACGAGGCCAAATCCCGGAGCCTTCCTCGCCGGCGGCAGCCCCGGGGCGCGCAGCGGCCGTCCGGCACCGTCAGGGCATCGCTCCCGCGGCGCCCCGGCCGCTCTCGACTGACAAGCACAGGGGTTAAATGTCTTTCCACTTCTGGGCGCCTGTTTTTGCCAAGTCCGCCGGCCCGTCAGCGACGCCGGGAACGAACGCGAGCAGCGGCGGCGGCGGCAGCTGCTGATCTTGCTCTTTTGGGCTCTATAATTACCTCGGCGCTGCCGCCGGCAGGACCCCTTTCATTTGAGCGCGGAGCCCGGCCCGGCGCGCCCGGCCTTCCCTTCTCCCTTCCCGGCCCCAGGATGGAGCAGGCCCGCAGGGAATACACGTTTTTTTTTTCCTGTGATCTCTCCGGACACGGCCCTGTGAGCATGTAGCAGTGAGGGACACGGGCTGCCTGTGAATGGAAGGAGCTGGCAATGCTCCCAAACCCCTGGATTTGGGAATGTGCCCTGGCTGCACCTTGCTCCCCCCAGGCCACAGAAGCTCTCCCTTCCTGTGCTGCTGGTTTGCACTGGGAAACCAGGACTCCTGGACATGCTGCAAAAGCCACACATCCCTCCAGATAAGGACAGTTACGACTCCCAGAAGTCCCGTCAGATTCAGTGATCTGATTCCTGAGGCTCCGTTTAACTGCTGTGAGAGTTTTTGCCTGGCTGGGTGTCCGTGCAGCCTCTTTCCCCTCGGAATGAGGGGCTGGAGTCTCTCTGTGATGACTCACAGCCCTAAGTGGGACTGTCAAAGGTGATAGACTCTGACAGCCTGGGAGGCACCACATAATGTTGACAAAAGTCTGTGGAGAAGGAAATAATGTGACTGCAACATAAATTAAAAAGAAAAAAGGAAAAAAAAAAGAAAAAAGAAAAAAGAAAAAAGAAAAAAGAAAAAAGAAAAAAGAAAAAANGAAAAAAGAAAAAAGAAAAAAGAAAAAAGAAAAAAGAAAAAAGAAAAAAGAAAAAAGAAAAAAGAAAAAAGAAAAAAGAAAAAAGAAAAAAGAAAGAAAAAAGAAAAAAGAGGTGGGAAGAATGACAGGATATATATGGATTTAATCAATTTTCTGCCCAATTGAAGGTACAAAGCATTTTGAGAGCACTTAATTAATTAAAACCTAGGCCTGAGAGGGAATAAGCCGGCAGGCTGGCTCAGCATCCTGGGACCTGGCCTGGAGGAACCACATGGACTCGGTGTGCCGGGGAGCTTCCCAACGACGGGCTGCAGCCTCGTCACTCCTGCTCCCTTTGCAGCTTTGGCCTGTGCAGACCTGTTACCAAAGGCTTTGCTGCCTCCCTGCATTGGCTGGCCATGCTATTCCCCCACTAATATTCCTCATTTTTTAAGCTGCCCTGGGCCCATGGGTTGCCTTTATCCACCTGAATGGTGGAAGAGGTGGGAAAGACTGAGGGCTTGTAGCCACCGCTGCCAAATCCCTAGTTAATGAACTGATTTCCCATCTAGTTGTTGTCAGTATTGTGCCAGCAGGAGTGAGTGCAGATCAGTTTAAATTTTAATGCAATCTTACATTTAGAGTCAGCTTTTCCACTTATATCTGTCTTTCCAGTCCAGGATGTTACGGATACATTGGTTGGGCGCTCTAAAGGCTCATTTATTACAGCAGGGCTGTGAAAACCTTCGTGATAACCCCTTTGCCCCCAGTTCCACCACGTGCTGCCTACAGAGCTCTGCAAAATCCTTTTTGGAGCTTCCTTCTGCTTTACAGGCAGAGGATAAGGACATGGGGCCTGGGAGAGGGAGCAAATGGGCAAATGCTTTTTGATGACTTACGACGAGAATCATCAGTGTCATCAACTGAGACTGGGGGATTTGAGAAAGTTTTGCTCAACAGTAGACACACTCCTTTATTTTGGGGTGATGCTGGTGGAGCCACCATGATCCTGCTGTGTGGAAATGCTTGCTGGAGGTTGGGGCAAATGTGCAGCTCTTTAGTGGCTATCCAGCTAAGCAGAGGACAGAGCGCGGTGCTGGCGAGGGGGAGAGCAGCCGGGGCTGGAAGGCAGCAGGATGAAGGGGATGGTCCCACGGACATCACTAGTGGCTCTGCCTCCCTGGAGGTGGTGGCAGTAACCAGCAGCAGGCAGGTTCTCCTAGGGATATGTACCTGATGTTCTCCTTCCCTTCAGCCTAATTTACTGAACAAGTACATCTAGGCTACCAAAACCACCTGGGTAATCTGAAGGTTCTTCAAGCCCTGTAATGATAATTTAGTGAAGACCTGTTCAAACAGGGTGCCACTTAGCCAACTAGAAGGATTCTGTATTCATATAGCTCCACTGATGATGTTTATAGCTCCACTAATGATTTAGTTTGCATTTGTGATGTCCTTTCAGGCTCTGGCCACATGTAAATCACCCAGAGACTAAAGCATTTCAGTGTGATGGAACTGGACAGGGTTCTGCTAAAGTCATTAACGGGTGTTTAACAACACAGTACAAGAGACTGTAGCAATCCACCAAATACAAGCTAACTCTTTTTGCTTCCTGCTCAATCCTCCTTCTTCTTGATTTTTGTGCTCATTTAGATCGGAAGATTCCTAGAACAGAGACTATTCATGTTGTGTGTTAGTGAAGCTTTGGTAGCTGTAGCAAGAATACACTATGCCAATATCCAAAGAAATGCCATAATAACTAGGCTAAACTGTGGTTTGAACAACATGAAGTAATTTTCTCGCTGAAAGGAAGTGCATAAGTAAAACGCTGGTAAAAGGGCCACATTAAGAAGGTGCTGTCAGATTTTCTCCAACTAGAATACATTGTGCTTTCGCTTTATTTTTCTACTTACTACCACGTGCTGCTGGAATTTCTCTTTTAAACAAATTAACAGGTGAGCAAATTAACATAAAATATCCTCTGACCTCAGAGCGAACGTGTAGCGAGCTTCTGTCTTTCACGTGAGTCTCTTTCACAGGAGAAAGTGTCATAATTAAAAGCTAATCTAGCGAGAAAGACACTGCCGTACTTAGCATCACTCAGGGTAGGCTGTGGCAGTATCCTTTTAAGTAGGCTGCTTTATCTCTGCAAGTCACATGGCAGAATATTTCCAGGGATTACGAATGAAGCCTGTCTGCAGGATAAAGCCTGCAAGAGATTAATTCTTCGAGGACTGTAAAAGCGTATTCAGAAACACTTTGTTTTGCAATTTCCTTGTGATGAAATGACCGTCACTTCTGATTTAGCGGCGCCGAGCTGGGTGTTGGGCGGCTGTTGCTGTGACTGTCAGCAGTCTTGACAGCCCTCTGGTCGCCGTAAGGCACGCGGGCAGGAAAACAAGCTGTCAAGGCGTGGAAGGCGTCTGATGGAGGATGGAGTCAGCAAAGTGACTGGGGACGGGGTGTCCAGGAACAACATTCAACAGCCACTAAAGGGACTGATTGGGATGACTTTCTCCTGACTTAAGCTTCTCAAAAGCACTTCTTTATCTTTCTTTTTTTAACCTGGAACAGGCTGTGCAAGTTAAGGTCACTTTAACAACATACCTTTAGCTGAAGGGAAAGGTAAATGGTGGATAAGGGCATCTAAGAAGGAGAGACCCCTGAATTTGCTGTAACTCGCCCTTCTGAAGCCGGTGGCATCTCGCCTTGCAAGATGACCAAGGTTTCAAAGCTGCTTGCAAAATGCCACGTGTTACATACTGGATAGTTTCATTGCTTCCTAAGAATGCTGCTTTTTCCTATCTGCATAGTCAACCTGTTCATGCACTGGACCATAGGAGAGCTTCATTTCTTTGATTTTTTAGTGAAGAGGTTATCTTAACAGAATTTTGTATTACAGTAAACTACAGTGGCAGGCTAATGCATGCTCCATGCTTTTCAATGTATGTTAATGTCTCCTGTGCTTCTTCATGATCGAGTAAAATATGAGAGTAGGATATTTTCCTGTGTCAGAATACTTCTTTTATAAGAAATTACCAGAATTTTTATTTATTTTACCATTAATATTGAATTTTTGTTTGCAGAACAGATATTTTTGTGTCCTCAGTGAAGATTTTTGAGATATCAAGGGAAACATAAACTGATGTGCATTACGGATTAAGAAGCTAGTGTTTTAGTGAATCTATTATTTCTAGTGAGTTTAGCATTTTGTTAAATCTTTGAGAGCAGAAAATGATAACTGCTTGTTTATTCCCTTCAAGGAAACATAATATTAACACATAAAAATGCACAATGTACGTAACAGTAGAACTGAATCATTCTGCTTCTCCCATGAGATAATTATGAGAACAGCCTGGCTTTTTTTCTTCTTTTTGAAGAAATTCTCTGTATGAATATATCAAGATTTGTGTATATGTAATTAAAAACCTGTAAGCATGGAAATGCAGATTAATGTGTGACCTTAAAAGAAAGACACTGTGCAGTAATGACTGATGTAAAGAGATTTACCTTATTCCTGTTGTTCCAGGTGTGATTAAATCCTGCTGAAACAAGTAGGAGAAACTGTAGCCTTCATTCAGGTTAGACATTTTCTGCATTCAAATTTAATGGGACCTTGAACCAAAATTTTGTTGAGGATTTTGTTGATTTTTTTCTTGGGCAGAGAGATTTGTGTGGACTTGCATGAAGGAGAAAGGGAAAGATGGGAGAAAACAGAATCAAAGGGAAGCTGGGGGCCAAGAATAGACAGACATTTGCAGGGGAAAATGCTTAGAAAAGGTAAGTTCTTTTGAATTCTGTGTTGTCTGAAAAGCACTAGGAATTGTGTTGCTACAGAATTTCTGGTGTTTATATATTAACAGGGCTGCATTGGGGTGGCCGATTACCATCAGCTTCTCTTTGCAAAGAGAATAACTCATAAGAGTTACTTTTCTTATTTAGCTGGCTTTACTTGAGGAAAAAACAAAGAGAGAGAGAGAGAGAGAGAGAGAGAGAGAGAGAGAGAGAGAGAGAAACAAATTATTTGCTGTTATTAAAAATGGCACTTGGGACACATGTGAAGGGTGTATCCTTAGTAAGGGAAAACAGTCCCTGAGATGAAACCAGGGACTTGAACCTGCGTCAGAGACCAGGCGCTCCCAGCTTTCCTCCCTGGCGAGCTGCACCACGGAGTGATTCCCTCCAGGCTTTACCTTCCCGGCTGGATACCCAGGGAGAGGCCAAGAGTGGGTAAAACAAACTGTAACCTGGCCAGGAAAAGGGGGCACAGCCTGGTAAGAAGTTGTTTCCCCAGCACGTGACCCAGAACCCACACGGGCACCTAAGAGTGCTGATCGGGGAAGGTCTTCATTCCTGTGCAGTTGGACCTGCTCTGGGTTGATACTGGCGTAGTATTTAATTTAATTTAATTTAATTTAATTTAATTTAATTTAATTTAATTAATTTTCAATTACATAAAATTTTAGCATTTCAACTTTATGACATGACTGTATGCTGTGGGAAGGAGAGAGAAGTCTCATGAATATCAGTTTTGAGACGGATAAATTGAGGCACAGCAAAGCTATCCAGAGCCACGGCAGAGATGTGGATAAAACATAGGATTCCTGAATCCCAGCCCTATCGTTTTCACAGTTACCACTAGGAGTATGTGGTGGAGCCGCTTCTGGAATCTCCTCAGGCAGAAGGATTCTCCCATTTTAACAACAGAATTGTCAGGGTTGCAAAGTTGGCTTTTGAGGGGAGGGTTAATTTTAAGGTGAAAATGCATTTTGTTTTCAAATTTTTGAAAGTACTTCAAAAAAAAAAAAAAATCCTTTGATTTTGTGATTCCTGAGTCCAGCTCTGGCATCCATGCCACTTTCCAACTAGAGATGAACATGTTGTACTATTTTTATTCCTGCTCTGGATCCGTCCCTGGCTTGTTTCTAAAGATAAATGAAACCACATGTCCGTCCTTACATAAGTTGGTTAGACCACTTCAGCATTTTTGTTTCTTCCATTTAATATTATTTTACATTTATAAATGCCTTCAAAAAAAATCTAGAAGCCGTATTTATTTAATATATAAAAGCAGAATCTTTTGGTCAAAGCGGACACTCAGAAACTAACTTGCTTAGAGAGGAAATTTTTTTTTAGCTCTTACTGATTCATAGCTGTCTTTTACTCTCAGTGATATCAATGGATATCAATGAATATCAGTGAAAATCACTGATAATTGACCAATGAATAATTGATAATTATCAATGAATATCATCGATAATTGATGAGAAGCAATGATAACTGAGATTCTTTATTCATTTGTATCTTACCTGATTAGTCTGGGTTCTGACTAGACATAGAAAAGGTAAAATAGTCTTTTTTTTTTGAGTGCAACTACAAATTTGCTATTCCTGGTATACCGAGCCAATGAGCTCCACAGACTGTATGCGTGCTGTGTATAAAAGTATTTCCTTTCCTCAATATTACTTCAAAATTATAATTCAAGTCTTGACATTTATGGATGCCTTTAATGAACACCCACTTTTTAGAATCATTTTAAAGTCTTATTTCTTACCCTGCTTTAGTACAGTGATAAGCGTAAAAGAGGAGAGGACTGAACTATTTACGGGTTTGGGTTCTGTAACAGATTTGTTGTGTGCTTTGAGTAAAACTCAAGGAGTTAAACTCTTTCCAAAATAAATAGGAAAGAAACCATGCATGTGATATAGATAGTCTTTGGTAAGGATTTAGAAAGTGCCTTCTATGACATCTCATAAAGAAGTGAGGAAAACTGTCTAGCATGAACTACTGCAAAGTCAGCGCGTCACGGGTCTGAAAATTGCATGCAAAGCTTGGTGTGGAATAACTTCTTGATGAAGTAAAGCAACTTTTCTCAGGGGGATCACCCTAGTTCCAATAATGTGCAATGCTTTAACTAATAACTTGGTCGAGGGCATAGGGAGCACGCTTATTACAGTTGCTAGACATGAAGGGCCACGAGCATTTCTCCAGAATCAGATTGGAGTTCAGCAAGAATCAATGGACTTCTTAGAAAGAAGCTCACAAGCCAAGTCACGAGCACAAGATGGAGAAAGAGGGGGTTAAGGGGCATTCTGCTACCACCACAGCAAACAGAAAAACAGCAGAACAAGCCCCCAGCCACAGCCTTTGGCTGGGAAATACAGGTGGGGTTGGGATACGGTAAAGCCAATGCTGCTCAGAGCTCATCCGGAGCACAGTGCCTCGGCCTGAGCACAGTGAGGAGCAACTGGAGGAGCCCAGAAAGAGCAGCAGAAACAATGAGAAGTCTAAAAATTGTGACCTGCGAGGAAGGGTTAAAATAACTGTGTTTAGTCTTCAAGGAAACTGAAGGGTAGAGGATGGCTTCAAATATGCCACAGACTCTTGCTTCTGATGTCCATGGGGATAAGCTCATTACTTCTTGTCCTAGGCTCCAGCAAAGGAGATTAGGTTGGACTTTAGGAAATATTTCTAAGCATAGCTGAGCACTTAAATACATTGCTTAGCTGCCGAATTTCCATTACCAGAAATTTTGAAAAACAGGCTATATGTCAGGAGTATTTAACGTCACTCCTGTCATCTTGGTCTTATTCTGGAGGGGTTTCTTTTAGTGGATAAATTTGAAGAAAAATAAGGCCTCATTGGTTTTAATGTTATATGAGTTAAATCAGGAGCAGTAAAAAGGCAAGAGCTGTGGTTTTAAGGCATGACTGGATTCTTATTTATACCAATGTACCAATTACATTTGCTTTCCGAAAGCTTAGCTAAAATTCTAATAAAATATGCCTAATTGGGGGAGTCTTGCCTATGTTCCCAAAACTGCTAACGCTCATTCAGCTGAACTAGCAGAAGGGGAAAAAAAAACCCTCTAGTGTAGATAAGATTTATAGTCTTTGTACCTTAGTTTCCTTATATGTGTAGAGTGGAACAATTTTTGGCTTCTTTTCACCATCCTGCATGTAGGTATAACTTCAATTAATAGATTTATCCTTTAGCTGGCTTGAGCTTGTTGTTTTGCAACATGCTCCTTGAAAGTGAGGTAATAATTACAGTTTGTGCAATAATAAAAGCTAATAAAAGAAACACGTAAGAAGTAGCTCCAGGAAGTAGAAAACAGTTCAAAGCTTATCTGCTGTATCCATCTGAGGAGTTGTTTGGTGTCCTCCCCCACCACACGCTCCAGCACCTTGGGTTGAGAAAACAGCCACCTCATTCTCCTCATTCCTCCCAGGCTGTGGGAAGAGCAGTTGGCTTGGCTGGAGTGGGTGTTTGCGAGTGTATGTGAGAAGCCTTTGGTAAAGTCAAGTCAGATCAAACAGTCTTTTCTTTCATTCCTGCAGCCACTCCTGGCTTTTAGCAGAGGTGGCTGCTCTGGTCTGGGCCCAGCTCCTCTGATATGTCTCTGTCCCCTGAGCTTTTTCCCCACTGAGGTAGATTTTCCTCTCTGAAATCAATAGCCCAGTGGAATTATGGAAAGATATGGCTGAATTTGGAGACCTGCTCTCCCACGCTGATGGTTTAAATGCACTGGAGGGCTTGGACAGAGAAGGTGATGTAGCGAGAGGGACTCTGTGCAATGAGGGAATATATTTGTGACAATGTTTACCACATTTTGCACCGATGTGTCTGGACAGAAGCTACACAAATGAGCCTGTCAGCTATCAGCGTGTGGATTGCCAAGGTGAGACTGACTGCCACGAGCTAGGAGGCAGCTTTCTGTGTAGCTGGAGAAGGAGATTTTCTGTTTCGGGGATCTAACCACACTAAGAAGTTCAAAACAGATCCATGGACTGATTGGAAAAGCTCAGTGAATAAATTTGATGGGAGCAGCAAATACTAGTGGTCATTGGAAACAACGCAATTTCAGCACATTCCATCCTCCAGATTTTAGATACTGGGCAATTTTGTTGAATGGTCCTGTCAGACTCTGTGTGTTTATTTGGAGATAGTATCTGTGATGTATTTTATTCCACCAAAGGTATAAACTGTGAAGCACTGTCTACTGGCATCTGTGACTTTGCTCATTTACAAGAATATTAACACACTTTTTTTTTTTTTATCCCAAAAGGATTTTTAGTTTGCCTGATCACATGCCCTGACTGCTGGGGTACTGATGGGCCTTAATTTGCCCTGACCAACCTCCCCTGGATCCCTGAGCCCCTGGGAAGGGGCTCCAGGGGCTTCATTTAAGTCTGAGTCTGGGGCTGTAGGGTTTGCTCAGGTGTGTTTTGGTTGAGCCTATCCTTTCCCTTGTCGATGAATCTCAGACCTATATTATAAGTGTTTTTGTCTTTGGTCCTGTCTTCTGCTGCTCATGGCTGGGCTCCTTGGGCCTGATTCAACATCTTGCCTGGTCTGATGGTTACTAGATGAACGACAGAGCATCCATCTGTCACCAGAACACCATCCCAGCCCTACGCGTGACTGTGCCCTTGCTGGTGGCCCACCCTTCGTCCCACCTGGTTATCTGTGATGGGGTGGCTCTGCTCTTACTATTCCCTGGTGCTTATGTGTACCTGGGGAAAAAATCATGCCCGAAAGTACTCATTAAAATAGATTTTTTTGAATATATTCTTTAGCATTCATTTATGTTTTTGAAATATATTCTAGTTTTTTCAACTCCTAATTTTAACCACATTGGTTATATTTTCTGTAGCTTCTTACCAACTTTACAAAGTATTTAATATTGCAAAATACAAGAACACTCTGATGAAATAAATCGGTTAATTTTAGCAATGCCTTGAGAACCATCTTCCTTTTATTTCTTGAAATGTGAGATGTCTAATCTGGTTAGGAGAGCAGACTGTCATGGCAAATAGTCATTGTACAGGATTAAGAACTATAGGATTACAGACCTAATTATAGACTCCTGTCAGTTTACTAGGGCTTGACACATTGTTTCCAACTTCTGATTGCACTTGTCAGGTCTCTTTAGCGAGCACATTTTTAATGAGCTTTTTGATGTATCCTCTCATTTCAGAAACCTATACTCTGATAGCACTCACTGGGTTCTACTGCATGTCAGTGTTAGTAAATCAAACTATTTTCTTGGTTGAAGCACCAAGACTGTAGCTCTTCAGACTGAACATCTCTTCTCAGAGTCTTTTCCCAACAATCTTCAAATTACACTTATTCAAACACACCACTTTCTGCTCTGCCTCATTTCTTGGGTTTAGATTACTTTCAGTAAAGCTATGGATTGTGATTCTAAGCAGCCACTTTCTCTGCTGCCTGACTGCTCCCACACAATCTGTGGTCAGTGTAGATTTAGGTACTGAAGAACATTTTAAAAGACACTACTATTTATAGGTAATAAGTAATGACATCGACATCTTTGTCCCTTCACATTGCCTTTGCCATATTTGTCCTCAGTGAACGTTTTGCTTGGTGCAAACTATGGCTAAGAGCAATATTTGTCTGTGGCCACAACTCGCCAGACTGGTCAAACGGGATTCTTTTGCATTCAGTGGAAAGCTGTCAAGATAATTAACGTTTCAATAATTGACTGGAATGCACCCTAGATTCCTTGACTGATGAATGGGACAAGGTCTTGTTTACATTCTTTTTTTTTTCTTCTTTCTGCTAAAGTTACTCACTCCTGCAGCACTTAGTTCAGTTCAGCTGCCGCTGACAATAATGTTAGCAATAATACAGCCAATATTGATGTCATCTGAAGCTTAATTTTTGACCATCTAATCAGGAGAGTGGTAAGATAAGGTCTTGTTTATAGAAGCCTTTGGGTGTATTGACTGCTGATTCTAAAGACATAAGAAAATCCCAAAGCAATATATAGACTGGGGCTTCAAAAGGGGGGGGGGGGAAAGGTGAAGTTGGCACATTAATTGCCATCAAGTCAGGAAATTGCCTGAATTTTTGTGATTGTCAGGGTTGCAGTAATGATGGCTTAAGGATGTCGGAAAGCCAAAATTAGAAACAATAGTAATATCTTATTGGACTAACTAGTAGGGCTGGAAAAACAACAACAAAAAATCTTTTATTATTATTTTAGTATGCAATCTTCATCTGTTTTATGTGGCACCACTCCTACACATATGCATTATAGCTCGGCCTTTAATTATTATCTATGTAACACAGCACTAGGACCTCTTTTGGAGAAATACCTGTGCCATTAACAAAAATCACAGGGGTAAATATCCTCTTAATACTTTGTTTTCTCACTTCTAGTCGTAACCCTGTACCTTCCTTACTGCACACCTATTAAATAGAGAACTTCGAATTTCCCTGTGGATTTTTTGAAGAAAGGAAGAGAAATAGAGGGGGGCGGAAAAGTGAACGGAGGGAGCAGGATGCTGCGCGCGGGCGGTTGACTCCCCCGCCCGCAGGACGGTTAAGCCCCAGCGCGGGGATGACGGTTAAACCGCCCCCTGCCCGGCGGGGCGGGGCCTCGCGCACCTGCCTCCCGCCCGCGGCGGGTGGCGCGTGCGCATGCGCAGCGGCGGCGCCTCCCCCGCCCGCCCCCCCGCCCGCCCGCGGGTTGTGTGAGGGGGCGCGGAGCGGCGGCCGCTCGCGCTCGGCTCGGGGCAGGTGAGTGGCGGCGCCGGGAGGGCCTCGGTACCGGAGCCTCCTCGGCGGGCTCCGCAGCCGGGAGCCGCTCGGTGACCACGGCGTTGGGGCAGGGGAGCGCCAGGCACCTGCCGCGGCGGGGAGGGGCCGCGGCGTTTGGCTCCGTCCCGCCGTGTCCCGTCCCCGGGGCGGGTTGCGGGGAAGCGCCGCGGCGGAGCCGCCGGCCCCGGGGGCCGAGCGGGGCGGGAGGTGCCGCCGCGGCCGGTGCCGGCAGCACGGGTCCCCGCGGAGCCGCCGGCGCCTCTGCTGGTGCCCGCGGGCGCCCTGCTCGGCCGCGCCGTCCTCGCTCTGTGCGCCGTGCCCGCTGCCGCTCCGCAGGAAAATCCCAGGAACGGCGCTCTGGAGAGTGCGGAGCGCCTCACCCGGGCTCCCAGCGAGCGCGCGTTCCCTCAGGAGCCCCGTGAGGTTATTTGGTCCCTCAGCACGCACCAGCAGCTGCCATCTGCCCCGGTGTTGGCATGCCGGGGTAAAATACACGGCAGACCCTTAGGTCTTGGTGCTCTGATATATTTATTGCTGTTTTTGTCTTACTGCAGGTCGGTTTTAAGTAGTTCTGGGGCAGGTTGAAATCAGGCCTTTTGTATTTCTGTCTCAGCAGCCACTCTGCTGTGCTTGGTTAATGTTACCTAGTGAGCAGAGGAGGATAAATAATTTACAGTTCTCATTATGCTTTTAATAAATAACAAATGTGGCTGCATCTCACAGCTGCGGCCGAAACACCCGTCTTGTTACAGTGTATTTATAAGGGTAAACTTTTGTGTAAGAGAACAGTCACATATCTTATGATTACAAACTACTGCTATCTTCATGGCTGTGCTGACTGCACTTAAAATTCATTTAAAAACACTAAATACATTGGTCTCATAGCTATTTCTGTTAAACTTATGTGTTTTTTTTTTTCAGAAAATGTGGGCATTGGGCCTTATTTTTAAAAGCCTTTTAAATAGAATGATTGAAGTCTTGTTAGCAGTGACTTTGCTAGAACTTGCTTTCAACACGTTAACTGCAGTTTATATGGTAGCTGACTTTTTCAAAAATTAAGAAAATGAAATATTCCCTTAACGTATTTGCAGATAGATTTAGAGGACTTTGCAAACTGTTAAAAAGTTATCCTTTTTTTTTTTTTTTTTTTTTTAATTTGAGTTTAACCAAACTAACCAGAGCTAACCAAAGAATGAAAGAGTCTTTAGTTAAGGTCTTGGCAAGAACTGCGGTGCTGTAGTCCACATGATCGAGCTTAAAAATGAGATGCTGTTGTAAAGTTGTTTCCAAAATAAGGCACTGCTGTGCATTAAAAAGAGCAATGTCTGGAAGAAGATTAACATTTATAGTAAAATTAACTTGGTTTGGAGAGGCTTTTTGGACTGAACAGCATGAAATGCTGATTTGAAACAGTGTGAAGTATTGCTCTGGATATCTAATATGACAATAAAGAATAAGGAAGACTGAGTAAAATAACTTCATGTGGCATCATTAGTGGCAATATGATAGAAAAAATCTTATTGTTGAATTGGATACTTTTTTTTTCTTTCCTCCACTCAAAAATAGAATATTTGAACACAGGAGTACTTCAGCACTCTTCTCTCACATCTTACTGTCTGTTTAGACTCCTGAAGTAGAAAGCTTTATCGTAATTGCAAATTCCTACAAGTAAGGATGGCATCTTTAAAATTCAATTATTCTTAAAGTCCCTGTAGTAGCTAAAGACCACGCTTTCTTATTTTATCTCTAATTGTTTGTGACATAATCTTAATAAATCAAACTTGTGAAAAATGTACTTTTCTTGCAGTTTATTCTATAGTTATGATTTAAAAAAAAACCACTTTAAATATGCTTGCCACACGTTGAAGGTTTTGGTTGCTGGCATTTTGTTGCTTATGTCATAGACAAGGACTACAGGAGCAACAAGGTTATCTGGGGAGCTTAATCCCTGTCAAGGTAGATTGGAGGGAGGCAGTCAACCAAAATAGTAATTCAGTTTTTAATTGTCTTCTGTAAACCTCAAGGGAATTCTTATGCCAAATCTTGAATTGTGCAATGAGCTAGCATCAAACTTTTAAATTTGCTTGAATTTTGTGCATAGTGAGTTTTTAAGCTTAAGTTTAAAATAATGTTTAGCCCTGAGGGAAACCCCCCCAAGCTTCTTTTGTTCATATTGAGTAAATGTGACTTATACTGGTATCTTTAATGTCCTCATAAGCTTCGCAGCAATATTTCCTAACCTTCGTATGAAGAAAGCCTACTTGCATTTGATGTGTATAGGTATAGAGTAGCTGGACTGCCTCTTTAGGAGTTATTTCTTAGTGTGCTAGCGTACTGAGTAGCCAGGTCTTTAGGGCTTAAAGCATATTACTTTCCAGGTTGCATAATGCAAAATATTTCAAGGCTTTTGTTAATTTATTTCAAACCTACTGAAATGAATGCAAGCCCAGTGGAGAGCTAATGTCAGTCTTTCTGAAGAAGGACTGTGCAAAATCTACTTGCCTACACTGGAAAAAAAATTCAATAAAAGCAGGCTTTGGAGTCTAATAAATTAAGTCTTTGAATCTTTATTACTTTTTTTGAAAGACCTGCTGTGTAAAGACTTAAACACTGTAGCTAATTAAAACATTATGCACACTTCTTTCAGTTAGCATTTAAAAAGATAAACTTTCATCAGAATGTTTAGAAGTAGTAACTTTTTTCCTTACGTTTTTTTCTTTGCTTCAGCAGGTAAGTTTTGTCATATCACACTTGACTATTAAAGTAGAAACCAGTATTTTGAAGCATGAAATGCTCAGTTGAGGTATTTAATGAATTAGTGTTAACCAAGGAAACTGCTTTTAAATACAAGGTAGGCTGAAGACAAGTTTGAACAACCTGTGAAAGATTCCAGAGCTTGTAGTAGGCAATTTTAAATAATGTTTTTTAAAAAAAAAAAAAAAAACCATAATATAATAATGTCTTTCAGGGAACATTTGGTTATGGACTACTTTAATTAAAGCAAGTAGCTGAGTAACATCAGGCAAATCAGATCAAGCCTTTTTATTTGACTGCTGTTGAAAGTGTTTTAAAGTACTGTTTTAGCATCCTTTTAGAAACTGTGGAGTTGTATCAAACTGACCTTCAACTAATTTATTTGTAGTGCACTTAATCTTAGATAAAACATGCCTTGTGTATAGCTTCCTTGGGAAGTTATTTGGGTAATTAGCAATGCAAGTGTGATAGTGAAGAGGTAATTAAAAGTTGCAATCTTCTGACATCCTCCAGTAAACCTACCTTCTTTCCTGATGAAAGTATAAGGAAATTATTTGGTTTGTTCTGTACTGGATTATGACAATGAGCAAAATTGTATATCATCAGAATTGTATCCTCTCATCTAAAAGAAAAATAATATATTTGCTAGGCACTAATGCTATTCTAAGTTTTCATTCTATGTTAGTATGATAGAACAAGTATAAAGCTAATTTGTGATTTTGTTTACTTAATAAGAGCTAGATGCCTTGAAATATGTCAGAGTATCAGCTTTTGTTCACAGTGGCAGAATTTAGACTACTAAAGAGTGCTGTGTCAACAGTGTAGTTCTTTACACACTGTCAGCATGACTCCTAGTAAAATTCTTCTCCGCTTACCATGTGTTTAATACTCCTTCACAGCAGGGCTGCTTACTGTTGCCTTCCAGCCAATAATACAAATCCAGAAAAAACCTTGAAACAAACCTGTAACACCAAAGTTTGGTGAGGTTTTTGTTTGTTTACCATTTCTCTTCTCGAGAGCTGTTTTCCCAGAAGAGCAATTTTACTGTTAAGACAGCTTGGTTTTTCACATGTATGCATTAATGCAAGCATAAATGCATAACACTAACAATTTTATAGCTTTTTTTCTGATTTTCATCAGTCTTGAAAGTGAGATGTTTAATATGGACTTCATTGCCTTGTATTGGAAATATATCCAACTTCTGCTTGCTCCCTGTTAAGTGAGAAGAAAAGGTTGTGAATGAAAGTGTCTTGCACAGATGGCATGTTTAAGAGTGCCCATTTAACAGATTCTGGAAAAAGTATAGCTGAGAGATTGTAGTTTCCAAGAAATAATTTATATAACTTTTTTACTTACTGTATAAAACAAAATGGTCTTTTTATGACTATTAAGTATACTACAGGATTTAGGCAAATTTCAGGGAAAAGTGATAGAAAAGTGGAAAATTTCTCATAGGAGTAGGATCATATAGCTGGGACTTGGTAAACATATGTCCTTGTTTATCTTGGATTGGTGTAATATTTGGGGGGGGTGCAGGTAGAAGTGGACTCAAACACAAAACAGTAAGCAAACTTCTAAATAGTTTACTTTGCATGAGACTGTGACTTTCTGCTGTTCATAATATAGCTGAATTTATGTAAATTTTCATGAGAATAAAAAAAAAGTAGATCTTGGAGTTTGTTGTCTACACTATATGCCTGAGAGTATTTGCTCCAAAAATTGAAATTCTAAGATTTGCACAGGGATACTGAGAACTTATTAAAGTTGAAAAAGTAGTTCTTCATGAGCTATTTTCATTACAGATGACTAAATTATATACATAATAAAATAAGCTTGGAGAAAAACTTAAAAGATTTCAGCCCAATGGGGCATGCACCTGCAAAGAACCAATGGTGGTAACAAGGCTAAGCAGTTAGGTGCGGTGCAACTACCAAAAATTAAGCCAGTCAGATTGAGGTCTTTAATGGAACTAGCAACGCATCTTTCAAGTTTGAAATGTAAAATAGGGAACATAAACCCTAGCTTGTGGGCAGAGGAATAACTGGTAGAAAAGTTGTCTCCATCTTGCTGTCTCAGCAACGTGCTCCTTCTGAGCTTTTGTTTTGCTGGGTTTTTTTTTTTTTTTTTTTTAGCAATTTCCTGGTTGCCCCGGGTGTGGAGAAGGCAAGCAGTCCAGGCAGCCCTTTCTGTGTTGTTGTGCAGAACCCTATATCTTCTTCTCCTATGTTCTGTTTGTTATGAAGACTGAATTTCAAAGAAGAACCAGGAACATGTAGCGCATTGTTGCCACCATGCTAGCATTGGGAATGGCTTTGGTGGTCAAAGAGTGGTGGGGACTTTGAAAGTGTAGATTTGAGCCCAAATTGGAGACCAGTGGTGTGGCAGGTTTCATCTGGGCTGATGAACTTAAAAGGGCTGGTTCTGGAATATGCTTTTCAAGTCTGGCAACTTTTTAGCTTATTAAATGTTAAACAGTAGCACGTAAGAGTTGCACTGCAGAGCTGAAAGCATAGTTGACATTTAACCTTGAAGAAACCGCAGGTAGTTTTGGCAACTCCTTCGTTTTAATCTGCTGGCTCAACACCCTTTATCATCAAGCAGTGCATATATTCAGAATGTTTATGGTAGTTAAGAAGATCTGTAGGGAGAACAAACAATGTTATTTGTCAGACTTACTTGAATGAAACTTAAACAAGCTGTTCATATTTGTTATAATAAAAAAGCTCCAGAGCACAAAACTATAATAGTGTTTTCTTTGTAAATGGTTTGTTCAGCTAGTGCTGATGGTTCAAAATAGAACAGATTTTTGCAGGTAATAAAAGTATATTGTTGTCTGGTTTTGCCCATGCAAGGTCATTATTGTGCTTTAACTCTGGGTAGTTCCTTAGATGATTCTTGTTGGATGTGGTGGGTAGGAGAGAAACAGTAAATAAGACATCTTGTTGTCCACAGTAACTTCCACTTTTCTTTCTAAGTGTACCCAGCAATGGATAAAACAGCTTGTTTAGCACTATAACTATTGATGTTTACATGCTCTGTGAAAAACCTGAGATATAGCGCAGGCTGGGCGATGGTCCTTCAGTTTAAGATGTTCAGAAAGGATTGAATTTTCGATTTCTATTCTTGACACTTTCCCTGTGGTTTAACAAATAGCTAATGAATTGGACATATATGCAACAATAAG
Organism: Nothoprocta pentlandii; assembly: GCA_013398315.1. Taxonomy (NCBI): domain Eukaryota; kingdom Metazoa; phylum Chordata; class Aves; order Tinamiformes; family Tinamidae; genus Nothoprocta; species Nothoprocta pentlandii. The sequence goes on from VZSG01000718.1 coordinate 157,591, forward strand.
CAGATATCATTATCTCTTTATGTTTTTGCAAGATTATTCTATGTTTTCCATTATATCATTGAATATTCTAATTGCATTTTAAAAATTCAAATTATGATTATTATCAGATGTAACTAAACATTTCCTATTTGCCTTCTGATAATATGCTTATTTAATACAGGGTTTCATATGATGAGTCTTTTATTATGGCCAGTGACCCCTTGGAAGGCTTTCATGAAGTGAACCTCGCTTCACCTACTACGCCAGATCTTCTGGGAGTAAATGAGTCTGGGACTCAGGAACAAACTACCTCACCCAGCGTTATCTATCGACCACATCCTTCTGTTGTGTCCTCTGCACCAATCCAACCCAATGCATTAAATGTTTCTGAACTTCCCACACAACCTGTTTACTCATCTCCCAGACACCTGAATTGTGGAGAAGTATCAGGTGTCAGGTAAGTAGCGTGCATCTGTTTAATTAATGATGTTTATACATAGAATCTGTTTCTTTTACTGAAGACATAATTTAAATTTTTTGTAACCTTAAACTGTGTCTGTTAATGTTACATTCAACACCATTAATGTCATTTGTAAAATATTTCATCTAAATATATTCTTTAAATAAAGAAATATTGCTTTCTTTACAGCATCAATGTTACCGACGCAGTACTTTGTGCTACCTCTGGACTCCAGGGTGGGTCATTCAATCACAGTAATTCCAGAAAGGAAAGCAATAATGCAGAGAGAGAGTTTTTGCAGGGTGCTACAGTAGCAGATGTTGCTGAAGGAAACGAAGATATTTTTGGGTTGAGTACAGACAGTTTATCTCACTTACGGAGCCCATCTGTACTGGAAGTGAGAGAAAAGGGCTATGAAAGATTGAAAGAAGAACTTGCAAAAGCTCAGAGGGTAAGACTTGTCTTGTTCTCCTGCTGTTTGTTTCTTCAAAGTGCTTCTAATATTATAGAATGGGAGATGGACTGGAAGGTGCAGTCTGAATTCATTTATTATAGAATTATTATGATGTAGTTATTTTATGTAAAGTTATTCTGAGTATTTGCAGTGCAAATGTCCTAGAAGTATTCCCTGATAGCTTCTTTTCCTACTGTCCCTGCTACTTACCATGGAAAGCTTTGGCTGCAAAGCGTGGTTAATTTAATTTAATTTTTTTTTTTTACTTTTTAGAAGTAGGCCATTCCTTCATTCTAACTTTTAAGAAGAAGAATAACTTTCTGTCATTCCATTGTTATTTTATAAGTACTTATAGACACTGATTATGTACCTCTTGAGTCTTCTCTCTCCTACGCAATAGAAGTCTAGTGTGTGTCAAGGAATATTGAAATGTTTTAGAACACAGGTGCTTATGATGTATCATAGGGATGCCTGTGTCTGAAAGATACAATAAAGATGTCACTGATGTTCTTTGGAGTACTATTCCACTTCAAATTGAATATTACCTTTAAAGACACCGTGACTCAGTTCATTTATATTTGTAAAGCGCTTTATCTTGTTTGGATGGAAGGTGCTATATAAATACAAAACCATCATTTATTGTGTTCCATTCCTTCCATGCATAAGATTCTTCGTAGATTTTTATGCTGTCTCTATTTGTGCCCTTCTCTCTCCATGTTTCCCTCTTTGTGTAGATTTAAGCTTACCCTATTTTATGTTCAAACTTGTTTTCCTCTGTGCTTGTTACCTCTCCCAGTTGAATGTTGTCATCACTTCTGTCATAGTTGTGTCGCCCTTGTTAATGTCCATCTTAAATATGGATTCTGATACCACTTCTGTTGATGTTTTATCTCTCAGTAGTTGCTTCCTTTTGTGAGGCATTTATCTGGTTAGCATTTGACCAGAGACAGGACACTAACCAGAGCTAAGTTTGTGGACTTTCCATGTGACTATATAATGCTAGCAGTTAAACCTGAAACCTTAGAAGACAAGAACAATTAAAGTTTAAACTTGAGAGAGCTCTCTAGCTGTGGAAGAAGTATAAAAGGACAGTTAACAAATGTAAGCTTCAACTCAGATCTGTTAGAGTTCTCCTTTGAATAAAGTAACACTTTTATTCTATTGTCTCTTAAGCAGAAATGTTTCCTGTTTTATCCTGAAACTTGTGTGGGTGATTGTCTAATTCATAACTCATGCTTTGTTAAGGTAGTTTTATAAGGGAAAGGCATTAAAACTGTTTGAACATACTGTGATAAGTATTTTTCAAACACTTTGCGTGTGCCTAACAATAGTAATTCAACTCTAATTTGAATGTTGATTTCAAAGTCTTTGTTGGTCCTGAGCCCATTTGATTGTTTCTCGTCAATGTTTTTCTGGATGGATAGCTTCCCTTTAGCGTGTCTGTTTGAATTTTCACTTCCAGAGCTGCTCAGTAACAGGAGTCATGGAAGAAGCATTTAAACACTGTACAGTAATATCCACAACTTCTTTAGTGATCATAGCTTTCTTTCGCTAGAAAGAGCTAGCTTTTTTTTGTATCCCTCAATCATTTGCCCTTCCTAAAAATGCATCCGATTACTTTTTCCCAAGTCATGGCTGTTCATGGCTATGTGTCCACCCTGCAGTACTGACGTAGGCCATGTGGTCATGAAATACTTATTTCCAAATATATACCCAGAGTATTCAGTTTAAAAATCCGCAGAAATGTAAATGAAATGTAAACGCTTAGAAAGCGTTTAGCTTGCTGGGTTTTTAAAGTGTTTTTTATTTTCATTTTTTATGACTTTGGACATTCTTTAATCCCTGAGACTTGTTAGGAAATGTGAGAAAAATGAGAATTACAATTGGCATTTGAATTTTTGCGGGTTCACTGAGCCTTGAAAACTTGTATACTACCCCAGGGTGAGCACAGTAAACAAATCTGGTGTCTTGCCTTTCTCATTTGTTCCAAATGCCTAACCCCAACTACAGGCTGTTAGCGTATGTAATTTGTTGCAGTTGTGTTTGGAAGGGAAGCTATGAAAGGATGAAGGAATTCTGAAGCTTATGGATTCATTCCCTAATTGTTTTCTTCATATCCTTGCTTCTTTGAATAAAACTTTTAATAAGTTCTGTTTTTTGTATTGGAGAATAAATGTGAAAAGAACCGTACATCTCTCTCGCACACTCGCACACTCAGTATGGTTCTTAAACAAAATACACAGAAACAAACAAAAAAGAACTTGTCCCGTTTAGTCATGCCATGTATTTTAAGACTTCAGGCTTTACTGCTTGAAGCAAACAACATCACTGGCAAAACAGGGGTGCGTGTAACTCTTCCAAAGGTTTCTTTGTGTCTTGGTGAGAGGAAATATTATCTACTTCTGTGTTCTATTTTCCTTTTCTGTATTTAATTATCTTTTTGTAGGGGTGCTTGAGGGGAGAATAGCTAATTTCTACAGAACTATAGATAGTAAGTAGGAACTGAATACTATTTGAGAAATACTGTGAAAAAAGCATTATCGTTTAAATGGTACCTTACAAAATAGTTAAAAGGCTGCATATGGAAATGAAAATATCAAAATGGCAAACAAGTAGAATA
>VZSG01000718.1:161158-194040 GCA_013398315.1 Nothoprocta pentlandii
AGAATCCTTTGAATACTACTTAAGTCTTAAATGCATGTCAAATCTGGGAGCTCAAGTCAACTGAGAGCACCTTCATCTTGGTGGTAAATCTATTGCTAATCTTGCTGCAGAAATTGAGAGCAAGACCTAGTATCACCATCCTCCAAGGCAGAATGTAATTTTCCATATAGTTGCATGAAAGTCTTCTGCATCATGAAGATTTTGGGGAAAAATGCTAATTACCTGCCAGAAATGTGCAGGAAGCAGGAGATTTTTGGCCTTCATTTTTATGGCTTTGTACCATCTGCTCTCCCGGAGTTTCTTGAAGGCAACTGTGCTCTTTAGGAGCTCCTGGAGGCTTGTGAAGCAAGTTCTTGCTGAGGTGTGTATGAAGTTTCTGATGTTTCGGTGATGGACTTGAGGCCTTGAGCCTTGCTTTTCAGGCACAGTAGTAGTGTCAGAGCCTGCCTGGTGGAGGAGAGGAAAAGAGGGAAGGATGAGATGCAATAGGGAGTGGGAGTTATGTCCAGAAAATGCTTAAAGGAGCCTTACATAGTGCTTTTTTCCCCCCCCTTCCTCTCCGTCCTTCTCTGCCTTACAAGAGATTCCAGGGTTTAATGGATGATAAAGAGCTCTTTGAAATTTTCTATCAAACCTTTTGTACTTTCATGCAAAATTATTCTTTTTTTTTTTCCTTCAAACTTGGGAAAACCCTGATAAGCTGGGGCATGAGTAACCTTTATACTGCTGAAACTGTATTGAGGTTGCACTGTACATGTGATGTAGGCAGGCTTCCTGCAGCTGTGTTCTAGTGATGCTAAAGACAAGTAACAATGAAATTCAATGAAATTTCATCAAGCTGTTCTAATTTGATTTCTATATCACTGCATAAACAATAATTAAGATATAATTGGAGTATAATTTTGGAATTGTATTAGTTGTAAGGAGACTTGTGGGAGGTTAAAATGTGTAATAAAGTATATTTTAAGTTTCTGTGAGCAGACCTGAGACAAAAGCTATATTTGGAAGATTTTTTTTTCAAACAAGTACTTAAAAAAAAAAAAAAAACTATCTTAAGGAACAGGTATATAGTAATATTAGTATTCTGCCTCTTGATATTTAATTTCATCCATTAAGTAGAAAAAGCTGTTGTACTTCAGAATATTATGAAAATTCTGTTAGGTTAGAGATGCTTTATACTGGCCTGGTAGGTTGTTATATAGCAGGAATAGCTATGTGTGTGCAGCGTTAATTTTATTGCTTCTATTGCTTCTAGTATTAAGATTAATATTTTGAAAGGCTTTGTTTAGCAAAGGTTGTATATGTTCCTCCTCTTTTTAATTCCTTGTGGTATTAGCTTTAAAAGGCCAAATAATTACTCTTAAGTTAGAATAAATAACTTTCAATTTTCCATAGGAGCTGAAGTTAAAAGATGAAGAATGTGAGAGGCTTTCTAAAGTGCGAGATCAACTTGGACAGGAATTGGAAGAACTTACAGCTAGTCTGTTTGAGGTTTGTTGGAGTCTTCGATGTGATATTCTTAAAGGAGGCTGAGCCAGATATTTTATGTAGAATCAGTGTGTTGTGTGCTGATTTTCTTTTTCTACAATGAGCTTATAAAGGGATCTGTGTCCTCCAGACTGGTGTGTACTTTGAACTAGAGGCTTAAGAGCAAGCAGTAGATTGTTTTTTACTTAGGTGAAAGAGACCTTGCTGAGCTCGTCAGCTTCTTAGATGCTAAATGAAGAAAATAAATGAAGAAAATAAGGACAATATACCAGGAAGCTTAGAACTATCTTGGCTCTTTTTTTTTTTTTTTTTTTTTTTGGCATGACTATTCTGATGCAGCTTCTCTGACTGTCAAGAAGGCTGTCTGGATAAGAACTAAATTTGGGGTTGCTGTGGCGGCTAAATACAAAATCAGTTTGAGATTAGTGGAGACAGTACAGTCTGTAACTTTTCATGCTTTCAGCTTTTGAATTTGGGGCCTGGCAGCATGTTACTCCCACTAACCTGAAAAGAAACATGAAACTTCAAGTAATGTACCAGGGTGGACATGACTGCAAAGTGAGAAGCCTGAACTTTAAGTGGGACCTTTTTCATTTGAGAAGAGGACAGAGGTGCCAGTAAAGTTTGTGATCTTGCACCACATTTGGAAGAAGAAAAAAAAAAAATCTGAAATCCATCCTAGAAGCAGGATCACTTGTCTTTTTATCATGAAATTCCTAGAGGCTAAATTGTGATACACACAACTGTCAGAATAAATTTCATAATGCAGGGATGCTCTAGATATTTAAAATATTACTCGTATTGTTTTTCAGTATATACATAGAAATATAATGTTAGATATATATTAGAGTATTTAAACCTATGGTATGGTGTTGCTATGGAAGTGCTATCAGAAACTGAAAGATTTTAATGTTTAAAATCAAATTGCAAAGTGCTCTGTGGATTGGCTACACATCATATTTCATCATTCCAGTAGGGCAAAGTTACTTAAATCAAAGTGGCTTTGCAGTGTGGGGAGCAAATAAAGACTGGAAAGATGCTTTTTAGTATAATATATATGTGTATGTTGGTGGAATTAAACTGGCAAAGAAAATCTTGGGCACGTAAAAATAAAATTGCCCATGAAATTTTGTATTAGTAACACTTCATAATGTAGATCAATGTGTCACTTAATCTGTGAATCTATTTGAATAAATTTGAAATATAACACATTGGTAATGATAGTTTAATGAGTTAATTATTTATAACCCCAGCTGTTATGGATATGTCACTTGAAATATTCTTTTATCACTGTGTTTCACTGAGAGTCTATAATGAAAGACACCCTTGTAGAGTCTTGATTTTGCACTGGGATCTATAGCCCTTGGTTTTGTGTTTTATTCTGAATCCTACTAACTGCAGGAACTGTATAAATGGATGCTGGAGCTTTTATTAATGTATCCCAGTGGAGGATCAAGGCTGTTTAGCACTGCTGGGTGTATATGTTAAGTGATTGCACGTTAGTGTTGGGGTTTGTGACATGCACTGCTTTGCTTTCAAAGGAGCATCCCTAGATGGAAACTGCATGGTCAGTGTTAAATGTATCTGTACGCATTGTATAAATATGTATCTTCACATCCCTGCATGTGTCCTGTTAAAGAGACTTCCAAACTCATTATATACACTTGTACTGTATGCCAGTGGGAGCCAGATCTTTTCATATCATGATGTATTAACTTTTGTTTTATTTATATAGCGTCCAGATACATGCTAGGCGCTTTACAGATATAAGAAGGATCCCTATCCCAAGTAATTTAGTCAGTGGCCCTTGTCCTTCAGTTTGTGTTGCCTCAGTAAATACTAAGAAAGAATAGTAATTTGATCATAGGCAGCAAATTGTTGGCTCTGGGCTTACACAAATTCTGCAGATGGAAGGCTTGGAGGTATAAGGTAAAAGGATGTTTTAAAAAAAAATCCCAGTCCTTTTACGCTTTCTTCTTGATTTATTTGCTTACCTACATTAATTTTAGTATTTCCTTTTCTGTTCTATTTAAGAAATGCATATTAATCCATAACCTATTTTTAGCTTTTACTTTGCCTGTTTTACTGGTGGTGAGAATGCAGGCTTCATAGTCATTCGACCAGTTTCTTCATGCAGAAATTATAGTTGCCAACTAAAACTATTCTGGCCAGAAGAAGGGAGCAGTTCCTTGAAAGGTACCATTGTGCCCCGGTTGTTTTTGTTGCTCCTGGTTTGAGCCTTTCCCTTGAGGGATCAAGGAACTTCACTTGGCAGCCACTGAAGCTTGACTGGAGCTTGGCATTCCCGACAGGTACTGTTTCTGCCAGAGGTGGGTTAGCTGCGAATGGGTGGAGTTGCTCATTTTCTCAGCCTGGGCTCAGGCCAAGGGAAGGGAACTTGATGTTCCACTGATGAATCCAACTTGAGACATTTGCAGATATTTGGAGAGTACAGAGCTATTCTAAATCCAGGGGATTGTTGTACAATTTATTAATCGTAAATGATATCCATTAGGCAAAGAAGGAGGATGTACTCAGTTTTAAGGGGATCTTTTAAACTTGTGTGAAGTATTTATGCTATTTAAACTTTTTTTTATAGGAAGCACACAAAATGGTTAAAGAAGCTAATGTCAAACAAGCTGCAGCAGAAAAGCAGTTAAAAGAAGCACAGGGAAAGGTGAGGGTTTTTGAACTTTCTTGCTTTGTATTTTCATTTAGTTTTGAATCTAAGTGTGACTGGTGAAGACATAAAATGAGCCTTGCATGTGTGTATTTTTATATACTAAATGCTGTCTAGACTTATTAACTAACACATGGGTTTACAACAGGCAGCATTCTCATGTGGCTAGCCGTGTGCATAGGAAGCCAGTCTTTACTGCAGTGTGCAGTTGCACAGGGCTGTATGCTAGTACTGCTGGAAAATGAAGTCTTGATTTGAATGAAGATAACTGGAAATTGCTGAAGGATTTATGTATTGAAGGAGTTAATATACTGTGGTCTGCTAATGACTTTATATTTTCATTTTCAAGATCGATGTCCTTCAGGCAGAAGTAGCAGCACTGAAGACGCTGGTACTGTCCACTTCACCGACGTCGCCAACCAAAGAGCTTCAGTGTAGTGGAAAAACCCCTTTTAAGAAAGGGCATGCAAGAAATAAGAGCACAAGCAGTGCTATGGGTGGCAGTCATCAGGACCTTACCATGATGCAGCCAATTGTAAAAGACTGTAAAGAGGTAACAATGCAAGGAGAGTTTTTTTTTTGTTGTTGATAAGCAAGCTTTATTTTTTTAATCAGAGTAAATCTGTATGCTAAATCATCATGTGGTAGTGAATACTTTCAGAGATATTTTGTCCTAATAAAGGAAGGATTTTCTTAAATACCCATAGTTGGCAATAGTTGGCAATTTTCTTTTTTTTTACTTTTAAATCTTCAAAATGTGGTCATGCAAACTCACAAAAGAAAATCCTGTCAAACTCACAAAAGAAAGTGAAAGAAAAGGTATGCAGAAGATACAAGCATGATTTATCTTACAGGGAACTTCTAAACCACCAATGACTATAAACAGGGAGGCTGTAATTGGAGAAATATCTTTGTCCTGCTCTGTAGCTCATGCTTGAGTCATTGCTGGCCATTGTCAGAGAGGGTGGTGAGCTCAGTGAATCTTTAATCTGATTCCCTGTGGCCATTTTTATACTTTGGCTTGACTTCTGTCATTAAGCACACTTAGGATATATGCCTTTAAATGTAGAAACGGGAAAGATTTTCAAGTCTCTGCTCAAAAGCTTTGCATCCTGCCTATCTACTTTATGGGATATACAAAATGTTTTTCATTTCAATATTGAATCTTAATTGCACTCTAGAAAGACCCATCACTCTGTAAGCATCAGATTGAGGTCGTGACTCTATAGTATCCCCATCCTGTGTGTGGCAAAAGTGGGAGGGAAGGGGTTTACCCCAGTTTCCTGTGGAGAGAAAGGCCTAAATATGAAGCACCTGCAACAGCAGGCCCAGGCTGCTTGATAGGTATTTCTTTAGTTCAGTCTCCTTTATTTGCCACATGAGGAAACCCTCTGAGATTGCTGCTGAAGAGTCTTAAGACAGTCTGCTTAAGATAGGTAACTGTCTCTTCTAGCAACAGGCTAAGGAATTAGTAAGAAATACCTGGATTTTTCAACCCACAGGGAGTCAAGTCTTTCTTCTGAGTGAGAATGCCTGATGGAGCACACTGTGGCGCAGAAAAGGCCAGACTGCTGCTGGCCTAGGGCTTAGGACTTAGGCAGGGGGGACTATGTTCCCTACTGCTTTGTTTTATCTAGTACTGTGTGTTTTTGTCTCTTCCCTATCCTCAGATAATGCTTAATGTAAATGCTTATGTGTTTCTGGGAGCTGGGTCTGGAACTCCACCTCTTGTCTCCTTTTTATCTGCCAAACATTCCCACCACTTGGTTAGTTCCCCCATCCTGTGTCATTTTCCTGGTGCTCAGAGTGAGCTGCAGAAGGAATGCTCTTGCCCAGGGCAAGCAGGGGCCTCGTCTTGGGATGCGGGAAGTGGGGCTGTGACACCCTCATGGAGAGTCCAGAACCTGGAGTTTTCCCTTCCCAGGCTTGGGATGAAGCCCTGTCCCTGTTCACGTTTGTGGAACAGAGGCAGCGTCCAGGTGACTGTCTACCCTAAATTGCAGGAGCGGCAGAAAGTGACGAATTCTCAGGAAAATGGTACTGAGCATGGATATGCTCAGGGATAAGTAGATGGATCAACAGGATTTAAGAAAGCTAAAAAGCTGCGTACAGGCAGGTCGTATTACTCAGTGTAAATGCTGCTAAATGCATCTTTTCCCTTAAGAACGGAAATGTTTTTATTCTGATACTGTATTTTAATTGTTTACTGTAAAATTAAAACATTAATTTCAGCCAGTATTCTGATGACGATTGGCTGTATATTTAATTGTAAGTAATCAAAACTTTGATCTAGTGGAAGTGCAAGCAAAGGCAGGGAGGAGATGCACATACAGTGCACACACGAAGTGTAGGTGAGAGAGGAAAAGCATTAAGTTATGTTCACAGAGACATTTTTTTCCTGAGGCGGCTTCGTTGTATATCATGGGCTTGGGGGAAATGAGTTAAATGCATCTTAATGCTTAGACTTTTATAGAACAAACTAAAAATGGCTTCTTTTCCCTTGCCAATATCTCTTGATGGTGTTCAGTTTAAAGACAGACCTGAGAAGGGCTTTTAGGTAGGGAAATATTCCCGCAGGGAGCAAGTAACACCCATTGAGTTTCATTTATATGAGTCTGGTGACTTAGCAACCAGAGCATTTATGGATTCAGTTAATTAAGATATTTTTTTCTGATTATACCTGAGTGGAAGGCAAATGGGTCTAATAGTAAACAAATTTACCAAACTAATTTGTATAGTTTTTTTCAGCTCATCCCTCCTTCTCAAAACAAACTCCTCAAAATACATACGTAAAAGAAAATGATGAAGTGCTGGCAGCTTAGAAAAAGGGAAGTTCATAGGGAAGAGCAGAACATGGAAGGAGGTTGTTTCAAGGAGTATACTAATCTTTTTAATCGGATTACCGCAGCATGAATTATTTTTGCTTTCAGTGTCTCATCTACACTACTTGCTTTAATGTTGCAAGACATTAAAATCACACTTCCTTTCTAAGATGTATGTTGTAAAACCAGCATTAATATTTATTGGTACCTTTATTTAAAAACCCTTTTTTTTTCCAAAATACCTTTAATGCTCACTCCCTCGTTTTTCCTCTTGGTTTTTCTCTCTCCATTCTCTGTGGAGTGGAGACGCAACTTGGGGGAGGAGTCTGTGAAGGCAGCAGCATGAGGATCTACTTCTCCTGTCATAATAACCTGTTTGTATTTTCTCTGTTACTATCTGCCACCATTTCTATGGACATTTCTATTTTCTCCCTGTCTTTCCATTTTCTACCTTTGCTGTATCTCGTTGTTTTTTATTCCTCTGTCTCTATTGGCCTCCTACTAGTATCCATTCATATAACTTTACCTCACTCCAACACGGTCACCTACGTTTGCATTTCCTTTATGCCAGCAGACTCCCATAGCGGCTCGTAGGGAGCAGAGACACGGATCTGGGCTTTGGAGAGTGTAGTCCTGCTGGGCTCCAAGAGAAGGATTTAACGGGCAGGTAGAGGGGAAGGCCCTGAAGGTGCATGTCAGCATTCTCAAAGACACTCTGAGTGGCCAGAGCAGAGCCAGAGTATTTCAGTTTGGCCTGGGAGGTGCTGTGGAAGCAGCCTGCCTCACTAGGCTTGGCTTATGCTTTGGAGCAGTCTTGGCACTTAACGAATAGGATTCTTGTTAGGAGGAATGAAACCTGATGCTGGGCTCTGCGTGTGCCCGGTGGGTACCCAGGCATTAATGGGCATTCCCCCTGTGGGTTGGCTGCTTCCTAGTGGAACCATTGACTTTAATAGCAGTGATCTAGTGCCTTTCTCAGTACCAGGCTTGGCAGGTGCCCTCCCACCACAGAGATAACAAAACAAAGTGGATAACAGAACACTTACCTTTCTTTTCCCAGTTTGAATAACTGCTGCTTTGATTTCCATTTTTGTTTAGTATGTGCCCATAGACTGTAGGAACTCTGAGGAAGTCATCTCACAAACAAGGAGCCCAGTATGAAGCCAAGTGAACGTCCTCTCCTTCCTATTGCAGCATAGTGTAGAAGAGAGTTTGGACTTGAAGATGTAAAAGGGAGTACAAGAATAAAGTTTGAAGTGATTTAAGTGATTTGTGTATTGAATTACAGTTTTCCTTTGTTAGTACATTTATTGTTAAATATGTATTCTCTTTTTGCATTCAGATAGCAATGTATTCAAATGCTGTGATACTATAAAAATGCTTAGAATTGCTTTTTTTGCTTTAGATTTCCTTGATCTTCTGTAATTCACAAATACAGAGGAACTAAAGCTGTAATGAAGATGTGCGGAGAAGCAAATTACTGGCTTTTGTCTGTGAAACAATAGCTTTACATTTCAAGCTGTTCTGGAAGCTTAGGAAATGAGGGAGAAGCAATTAGCTTGTCATTAGTGTCATGGTGACCAATGAAAGCACTAATTCTGTCTTGAAAATGCTATGTTTAGAATTGCTCAAATTTAGGAGAGTGGGTTTAAGAAGGTGTCCCAGCCGGGGTGGCAATAGCATTCTTTCACAGTGCAATGTAAAGCAGATAGTTTTAATGTTTATTAGTTGTCTGTGGATGTTTATACCTTTTCATCACCTGTGTGATAGCCACAGTACTAAAATACGTCAATCTTTTGTGTGTTGTAGGCTGACCTATCTTTGTATAATGAATTCAGATCTTGGAAGGATGAGCCTACTATGGACAGAACATGCCCTTTCTTGGACAAAATCTATCGGGAAGATATTTTTCCATGTTTAACTTTCTCAAAAAGTGAGGTAATGTAGTCTAAACGCCATCACTGACATTTTTTCCTTTGATTATCTTGTAAAAAGCCAACAATAAACTGCAGTAAAAATACTTTCATTTGAAACTTTTTTTTATTTCATTGCAGTGAAACAGTTTACAGTGAAGTAGTGTAGCATGGAGGTAATCAGTTTTCTTTGCTCTCTGCTATTCTAGATAGAGTCTTTTCAGGTACAGGTCGTGTTACTCCTTCAGACTTTACTGCAAACTAGTTGAATCTGCTCCTTGTAGGATTATGCTTCAGATATACATTTTTGTAGAAATACTGTCCTGTTGCAGTCTCTGCTTTATATGGAGGGCAGTGGAGACCACAGTATATTTGATTTTGTGGGCACATTTTCTCCCTATCAATTATAGCTGCTGCAAGAAATCAACTTTGGGATTTAATGTTTAAGAGGGACAGTTTGGGAATATAGTCTTAGATGAAAACAGTGAAGTGACTCATTTTCTTTTGCTTGTGATCTCACTGCCCCATTTAAATCCAGATGGAAGTCTGGGAATAAGGTGGAATTCATGCTAATTCATTATGGTTGGCATGGAGCATCATATGAACCTCCTGCACTAGCAGGCTTAGGCATCCTGTTTTTATCCCAGCAACTTCATTTGCTGGTTTCCATTTCAGTGGTGATACAATTACTACAGATTTGCATTACCTCCCGAGGAAAGAGTTAGGCTACTAACATTTGTCCTTTGTTATCGAGTATTGTTTCCACATATTGTGTATGGAGTGACCAACTTCTGTTTTCCTTTGAATATCAACTAATCTACAGTTAAATTAAACGATAAATTGCATGTGTTATACTCTTGAAGAACTGGAAGTGCATTTATCTGGCTAGCTGGTGCATTGCTTTCACTCGTGTGTATATGTACTGTTCTGACCCAGTTTTGAAAGGTGGTAGAGGAAAACTATTTGAACTACCTTAATACTAACCTTGTTTTTAAAGTATGCATGGTAGATTATTTGACCATACTTAAACAATAAACATAAACCTCGACATCTGTTGAGACCTGACAAACAATCAACAGGTTTCTAATGCCCAAAGACGTGAATTTATCAAGAGTTAACATCAAAAGGCATTGAGGAAAGTTGCCCATTGTCTCTGGAAGGTGACATTTTTGCTAGGCTGCTGCTTAGAAGTTGCAATTATTTGTTCTGTTTTTTTCCTCCTTATTGCTTAGTTTTATGTCTTTGAATGCACTTCTAAAGCTATATTTCAAAAACTATGGCATGATTTTCTTTGTGCAAGATAAAGAAGGCATATTGCATCTTTTTTATTTTTTGGTGGAAGACAATAAAATTAGAGCATTTTTAAAATAAAGTTTTGTGCCATGTCCACAAAAAAATAAAGGTTTTTGTGCCATGGTTTGACAAAACCACTGCTAGTTCGAATTAACTGCCAGCTTAGGCTTATGAGGAATGAATTTTTTGTACAGGTTAGAGTTAAAACGTGTTTGACTAAAACATGTTTGACTAAATACTCTACTGTAAAGACAGTTGTCTTGTCTTATGGAAGGTGGTTATTTGAAAGGCAGAATTTAAACTGAAATCTTGGAATGGGGCCTTTTTCACTTTGCTTGCACCAATATATAAGGCACATCTGATGTGTCATTGAATGAGTGGAGTTTTTCAGTATTTCAAGCTTTAGAGGCAGAAACATGTCACTAGTTTGAGAACGCTGTCTAATGCTAGGCTGTTCTAACTGCTTTCTACCTTCTTTTGCAGCTGGCCTCAGCTGTCCTGGAGGCTGTTGAAAACAACACTCTGAGCATCGAACCTGTGGGCTTGCAGCCTGTTCGGTTTGTGAAAGCTTCTGCAGTTGAATGCGGGGGACCAAAGTATGTTGAGCTACTAGACAAAAGGGAAATTTTAACCCATTTGAGATAACTCTTGGATTCAGGAAACTGCTGTCAACTCGTCACCTCATTCGAATGTGTATATCTTAAACTTGTAAATATTTCCTAAAATCAGAGGTGTCAAGATTGCTGTTGTAAGCTTTTTTGGGGGAAGTAAGCAAGAAATCAACCCCCCCATTCCTTCTCTCCCTTCCCTCCACTCCCAATAAATAAATAAAAGGTTAAATGACAAGAGGGGAGGTTATGAAGCTGGGCTGGTCCTAATGGATTCTAAGAGAAGACTCGGTGTGGAGAGAGCTGTGGAGGCTTTGATGTTAGGTGAGAGGAACCTGGTGAGGCAGGAGTCCTTTGCTGGATGTGGAAGAGAAGGGAGGGATTTGTAGTGCATGTGTTAGGGTAAGTAAACAAAGCCAGTGTCAATCTGGAGCCTTTCAAATCTTGAAACAGTCTTTTTGATTGGAAGTCTTTTGGACAAATTGACATGTTTTGACCAAACTCAATTTTCTGATAGATAATATCTGTTAAGATGTTATTTGGTTCTTCTTGGCATGAGCTTTCTTCTTTCTGTTTGTTCCCATACTCCTCCTTTTTGAGTTCTCATTGTTTTTGAGGAGAAAACATTTAACATGCTTCAAAGAAAGTGTTATTCTTCTTTTTAAAGAAACTGCTTGAAATGAAAATTGTTTTATCACTTAGTCTTTGCTCATTTGTAGCCTCCAAAATTCAGTGATTCATATAAGCTTCAGGTTACTCCTGTCACCAGAAAATGCTCTGAGTGACCCACCACAACTAGTGGAGCTCCTCAAGGGCTGCAGGTTTCGGTACCAAGACCCATCCCTGCGACCTGCACTCCACGAGTGCAGTGCTGAATAGACAGACAACCAGCAGCTGCTAAATAAACCATGAAAGAGCAATTGGCAAATTGACCTACAATCACCACATTTGAAGCAACAGCTCCACATCTTATCTTGATGAAGTACTCAAACCATAGTACTCATTTGCATCCTTCAAAAGTTTCATGAGAGTTTTTAACCTATTTTGTCCTATCTAAGATAAATTCTTAATTAAAACTTGCATAGTCCTTATGAATTCACTGGCTATGGATTAACTTGAGAGGTATCTACATATGAATTCGGCTTTAGTTACTTCAAAGCATATCAGAAAAGTAAGTTTACTTCCTTCTTCCTTTGTCATCTGTCATTTAGTGACAAAGTTTTGGTCTGTTGCTTGAGGATAAGTAAGAGGTAAGGAATATTCAGTATTTTGGTGTAATTTGACAGCAGTTGTGCTTTGCTTCAAATAACATTACTGACACTTGCTGGGAAACAGGTGTTCCAGTTTTCACTGAATCAGAATGACAGTCTCACATTTCTGACTTTTATTGAAAAAAATATTTCTCTTAATTGAAAGAACTGTTCTTTAATAGCAGTATAGTATAGAAAACCCCCATAAACCAACTAGAATAATGTTCTTAATGGAATTGCTTTCTTGTACAGTTGCCTGGGTGTAGGGGGAGCAGATGTGTGAGGGCCCAACAGCAAAACAAGGCAGCGGGGAGTTGTGATAGCAGCAGAGAAAGGTTCCTACGTGCAGACGTGCAGGCACCATGCATGGGTTTGTGTGCTGGTGGGTGCTCTTAAGTGCTGCCCTCGAGTGAGGCAGCTGGGCCTCCCCTCAGCACTGCAGGAGCTGTCCCCACGGGCTGCAAAGCACTAAGCTGCCTGTGCTGTGTGCAGAACTGAGGCATTAGCAGCGCGTGGCTTGCCAGCATTTAACCTGGTGCCTTGGAAGATAAAATATAGGAGGGGATTCTGTAGCTAGGAGGAAGCACGGGCTTTATTTTCTTAGCATTGAAAGCCTGTCTGTCTTGCAAAGGCTTCACCGAAAGGGAGATCAGCTTGTGTCAGCTAGCACAAGGTTTCTGGGATCAATGTGCTGCTGCCAGTCCTCATAAATGCTGTGGAGAGGCAGCCACCTGCACTCTGCTGCTCCACGGTATTTTACGTGGTTCTCTGGACCAGCTGCTGACTGCTTGAGGACCTCTGGGCCACCACTTAGAACCACAGAAACTCAGTTATTTTTGTTTCACCCTTGGAAGGCTGCTTGTTCTTTGACCCTCTAATTTTATGTGAGGTAGCAATGGAAGGGAGAAGAGGCAGCAGCTTTTAGAATAAATTATCCAGTGGGTACCATAGCAACCTAGTTCATCAGAGATGTGGCAATGTAGAAATTCCAAATAAATCGGATTCCTGGAGAGAATGTATTAAAATTCAGTGTGCCCTTTCTCAGATTGGGTTTTGGAAGAATTTCCCGTTACTGGGGACCTTTCCTTATTTGTGAATGTGATACTTGCAGGACACCAGAAAGAGCAAATTGGGTTATTTTGCCATCACCTTTTATAATGCTAACGGAAGGAATTATTGTTGGACCATCTGTTTTTCTTTGCCTGAAATTCTTTCACACTCGGAATGTAAAATGCAGTTTAAATTTGGGTGTAAATGCGAAGCTGGCTTCAGAATGCATCTTGCACAGCCTTTGGAAAATTAACTGTGATTCTAGAAGGCTGATGTTTTTATAATGAAATCTAACATCAAGCAGAAATCTTCCATTTAAATCAGCATCAACTGATAATGCAAACTTTCTTTCATGGATGAAGAGTTAGAGAAATCCCCTTGTTTCAAAGTTGTTGCGCCACCTTGAACCAGTGAATATGGGAGTATATGATCACGACTGAGTAAATATGCAGGAGCTAAGGAGAGATTTAAAAGTGAAAATATTTCATGATGTGCCAATGTTAAACCAAAATGAATCCTTGTGGAACTTGAATAGCTGGCAGCCAAATGTAACAGTAATTTATAAAAAGAAGTCATAGACTCAGATACCTATCCCAAAATAAAGTAATTATTAGCACCTTAGACATGTGCAAGTATTTAGGCATTAATGTCAGAAGTGTTTACTGAATTATGCAATTCTTATATTTTGTAGGAAATGTGCTCTCAGCGGACAAAGTAAGTCATGCAAGCATAGAATCAAATTAGGAGATTCGAGCAATTATTACTACATTTCTCCTTTCTGTCGTTACAGGGTAAGTAGGTCTATTCTTATTTCCTTTTGAATAGTAGTTATTTTTCCATACAGTTTTATAACGTATGAGCTAAATCACCGTTATTTTTATATTGATTCAGATCACGTCTGTGTGCAACTTCTTTACATATATTCGATATATCCAACAAGGACTTCTGAAGCAACAAGATGGTAAGTGGTAAAAATATTGCAAGTCTAAGCAGCAATTCAAACTGGTTTTTGCCTATATCTTACACCCATGCACAACAACACCGACTTGACATCAAAAGTAAGCAGTATGTTTGTATCATTGTAATGAGTATAATTGGGTGATATCCCCCTGCTTCTATGAATCTTTTAACAACAAAGAAAAAAATGATTCTAATCCACCTGTTACAACTCCTGCTACTGTTATTCCACCTGTTACTACTGTTCAGTGAGAAGTTTTACTTATGAAAAATTCTGTGATTGCTGGAGCTCATAATAATTTGAGCACTGTGTGGAAAATTAAGGTTCTTTCACTGAAAATGGAGATGTTTTAAGTTCAGTTGTCTCCTGCCCTTTTCTCACAGTAGTTCATTTTAGCCTTTCAGTTCCATTGTTTTATTTTGTTTATGCCTGATACTGACTTCCAGGATTTTGGTTTAATTAAATGTAATTTCATTTGAAAGTTTTGGATTGTCTAGCCAAACCAAGAAACTTCAGCTTGATTTGACCTGGGTGCTTTATGTATTTATTTTCTTTGGATTTTAAGCAGCTAGCTAAGTGCAGATGAGAAATAAACATTGCATAAGCTTTTAAATTTGCAGAAAATGAGAATGATTAAGAACAAAATAGAAAATTGAGAAACTGCAAATAATTATCTTTTTTAATTAGAGAACAAAAATCCAAATTGCTTTTTATAGGACCATCTTTTACCATCTTTTTTAAAATATATATTTTGATAATATTCCGAACTTCGTTAAAGCTAGCCAAACAATAATAACTGTCATACATTGATTCTTGTTTTCGGATGTTAACATCAATTCTGAAGTTTCTCTAAACTTCAGGATGTGCTGCACAATGAGGCAGTTTGTATATCTCAATTGAAATGAAATACTCATTACTTCATTATGTTAATGACATTTCTACCTCTTTTGTCGTTTTAGTGGATCAGATGTTCTGGGAAGTTATGCAGCTGAGAAGAGAAATGTCCCTGGCAAAACTTGGCTACTACAAGGATGAGCTCTAGATCTTTTTACTCTGCACATGCATGAACTTCATTTAATATACATAACTCTGAAATGGCTGAATTCTTTTTGTCACTTGATATTTATTTCCACAAAGTGGGTCCAAGATTTTTCTCCTTTTGCAGATTGCACTAAGAAGTACTGTGATTGTTTTAAACTGACTAATGCTGTACATGCTTACATATGATAGATGAACAAATGTGGTAAGCACTTGCAGGTGTACTAGTGATTGTAATTTACAGTTGAAAACAAAACTTCTGATTAAATAAATGTTAGTCTGAAGTGGTCTCTGTCTTGTCATCTTAGTAGTTTGTGATGCAGAGTGATGTGAACCTTCCTTAGAGAGGGTACTCAAACTGTGAAACAGTAAGAAGATTATATTAAGAGTGAATGAATGCCTGCAATTTTTTCCACACTGAAGTGTTTAAATACATGTGTCACAGTTAATGGACAAATAATTAGGAGGACCTGGAATCTTTTAAAAATATAGAAAATCAACACTTCTAATTTTTAAATCAACGTCAGAGGAAAGGCACTTTATGATGAGTTAACAGCATAATACATCTGGATGGATGTCCTCGCAGTAAACTAGGGTGCTTTTTAAAGATGTCAAGGTAGAATAAAATCACATTTTCATTCTTTTGCCCTCGCTTAGACAAAGTTTAGAAATCTGTCCTGACCCTTTTCAGTTTGCTGAAAACATTCTCTTCCCCTTTAACTTTCTTTCATTAGCTTTCGTTTGTTGTTCTACCAGCAAAAGAAGAGAGAGGGAGGCAGAAGAAAAATTCATTTAAAAGAACATCTAAGTTGCGATATTTTATACATTGACTTCCCATTGCTGTTCTCTCGCTTTGAAAGTATTCTTTACATGAAGTTCTTTAACACGCTGACTGTAGTTCTCTTGTAATGTTGCTGTTTCCTCATGCATGCCACTGGCTACAAAAGGGAACCTGAAAAAGTATTATGTCTTTTTAGGAAGAATGTTCTTTCTGGTCAAGTACCAGCTCATTAGGATACATGGAGCATGGATGTGGTAAAATGCTGCAAAAGAGCCCTTTGGGAAAAATACTAGTTTCTTTTTGATCATGACAGCCTTTCTCAAATATAGGTATCTTTAAAGCATTAACAGGTAACCTCGCAAACATCAACAATAAAGGCAAGTTCTTATGTAGCTATTTCTTCAACAAAAAGCATCTTTGTGGTTACAGTTGTTTTTAAATAAGGAATTCCAGACAAAAATAACGTTCTGTCACTACATCTTTCCTGAAAGTTTTCCATTTTTATAAAAGTAAATACAGCGAGCTGCAACATTTATACCCTACACGTGTTGCTTGCATACAACCACTAAAACCAGCTTGTGAGAGTTGGCTTTGGCCAGTCATTTCAAGGAGAAAATAAGAAATAGTTGAACCTTCATATTTATTAGTAATGGAATATGTGCAGTGTGGGCAGACTGCTTCACTAATAATGTAACATTTATCCTTCTATCACTGGCTGCTAGTTCTTGCTATGGAGAGCTGGAGAAATTCGGACTTCTATCGCTGGAAGTTTATTATTTCACCTAAGGCAAAGAGGTCTGGTTTTAGTGCTGGAAAACATTGTATTTGTTCCTATTATGTTTTCTACTAAGTTCAGTAGTGCTTCCTAAATGCCCCAAATAAATTATTATTACTCCTTAGTGTACATATTGAAACCAACCCCTTTTCAGGATTAGATAACAATAGTTATATGACACCTACTAGCTGCTGCTGCTCTGACTTAATAATCCTTCATGGGAGATGCTCATTTGAGCAGGACAAACTCCTGCTCTTGTTCGAAATAGTAGTGCCAAGACTTAAAAGGCATCCCAAAGTTTATTGTGCAGAAACTGTTTTCTTATAGCTAGGTCCTGCAGAGCTGTGCCAGCGTATCTTGAGTGGTAGTGGCTGCTTGGCTCAACTATTTCGTTCTTCCCTGGCATTCCCTTAATATGATTATTTTGCCATGAGAACTCTCTTATCACTATAGGTGACTGGACTTTGTCACAGTTACATAGTAGTTACTTGTCTGATTAATATAACTATTTTAGGAAACTGTCACCTTCTATATTTTTTGGCTATACTGGAGCTTTTGTTCATAATCCAGTGCCTCTTAAAGCAAAAAAAAAAATCTGTTTTTTTTTTCCTTTTTTTTTCTCATTTTGGTTGAGGGGAGACGGAAGAGGAGCAGTCTGTGCTGTACACAGATGGGCCAAGAGAATGTGAATTAGTGTTTGTGCCTGGCCTTAAAAGATCGTGGTTTAATTTCCAGCTTTCCTGTACATTTTCTCACGTTACCTCAGGCAAGCAGTTAATTGGACCTTCAGTTCTGTTACCATAATTGCCTCAAAGTTCTCAAAGATCTTAAAATAAGCTGTGAGGTTTTTTTATCCCCTCTATTTGTTCTAAGCCGTTGTGTGGGGTGATAATTGAAGCCATTTAAGTGGAATTGGGCATATGCTGAAGCCAGTGGTGGCTTTTACTTTCTTTTGCATTGGAGGCTTTACATTTTTGCTCAGTTCTATCAGTAGTATTAATTATATCATCCGAATGAAAGGAAAAAGACAGGATAAACTTTATAGCTGCATGAGTAATCGCGGGCAGCGTTGGGATCAAAGGTCCTTAAAACAAGGAACGCTGCTTGTGCAGGCCCGAGGCAAACGCATCTCCCGTGTCCTGCCTCGGGGCTTCTTGGATTCCGGACACGTAGCAGGGTTGAGATGTCACTGTGACATTAGGGACACAAAATGAAATTAGCCGGGACAGAGGGGGTTCGGACTTTCCGCAACAAGTCCATGTGGATTCCTTAATATGTAACTAATCTTCTCGACGAGACGGGGCCATTTCTTTGAGTGGAGCTCTTCAAGCCGTGGCAAAGCCAAGCGCCTCTGCCTCGCCATGGATGTGGTGGGGGAAAACGAGGCCTTGCAGCAGTTCTTTGAAGGTAAGCGTCCCGTTTTAGAGTCGGTTTTAGCTGTTTCTGGTAGCATCTCAAGTACAGTGGTCAATGCCGGGGATTCATTAAGAAAGGAGAATTCAAAGAAACCAAAAGCAATTTTGCACAAAACTCTCACAAAATCAGATATGAGAATTAGATAAGTCGTGTCTGCGCAATTTGTTTCTCTTTATACTTGGGAGAGAAAAGGTGGATTCCAGAGAACTTGAGGTACTGTGGCAATAATTACCAAGAGGGAAAAAAATGGGAAGTAGCTGAGGTCTCCTCGCAGTTCATCCCTTGTGCAATCCTACTGATTTTCATGAGATTAGGGAGCCCTCTCCCCACTCCGTCCTGTAAGTTAGTTAAAGGGGGAGTATTTCCACTGACACCTTCCTCTGGAATTACTTGCGTGTGTCTCTTAAAATCATATTTATGGTAGTGTCCTCTGACTTTTCTGGGAAGCTGAATGAAGAATTTGCTGTTGCATTTTGGCTGGGATCTGTTTTGCTTTATTTACTCAAAGATGTTTCACCCTCGGATAGGTTCTGGTTCGATCTCTCTGCTTTCTCTTGCCACAAAATGCACTTTCCAGTAGATTCCACAATCTGAGTACATTTTCTCACTTCATATGAGGTCAATCAAAATGATTGTTCCAAAGCATATGTGTATTAAACTTTTTTCCTCCTTTATTCCAAGGCTGATTTGCAATTTTTTAATACCAGCTTTTCAGTGCCATTTTGTATTTCAGTTCTCATTTTGTATTTGTTCTCCTTCTATTATCTATGAAAATATTCCTTATGTGATACTCATTTCAAAAAAACTAGGAAATCTCTCTTTTCATTTTAGGTAACATGGACATTTTTTCTTTGCCCATATTTATTTTCTGTTGTGCTACATAAATCATTTCAGTTCCTTGATGCTTTATTGACCAGGTTAAGAGACGGTGATTAAATGGTTAAATTTCAAGCAGGTAAATTAAAGATTTTCTAGCATTGCTCAAGGAAATGTATTTAAGCCAAGAAACTTAAGTCATCAGGCCACAATCTAGAGCTGCCAGCTTGCAAATATGTTGTCTATAAATCTTTATAAATATATAATGTGTTATTAAGTTTACATTAACTCACAGAGATCAAAATATGGCTAACTTTCTCAACCAGCAAAATAGTACTTTTATTTATCAGGGTATTTGTTCATGTAGTGTGCAACTATTAAATACCCCAAATTCTCTGGGACACTATAGAAAAGCTATATAAAAATTTGATCACCAGAAGACTTTTTAGGAATCGACTGGGAAATCAGGACTTTCTTTGGAGCATGGGATAGATATTATTGACTTTTGTGATGGTTACACTGCAATAGTGGAAGAGATCTCAGAGATATTAGCTGTGTGAGCTCTTTAACTAGAGCTAATAGATGTGGAGTTTAACTCTTTGGGAGGCAACATCTGTCTGTGCAGATGTGTGTGGGGAGAAGTCCTGCCAATTCCACTTAATCTCAGGTGAAATGAAACATTTTGGAAGATGACCCTCCTTCAGTAGTGCTGCTGGTAGAATATGTCCAAGGTCTACTCTTGAGATGGAATATATGGAATATATACTGTTAGATGGCTGAATTTCACTGCTGGGAAATTATATATTAGTGACTTTAGATTATGCCAAGGTTGCAAACGATACCCTTTCACTCCATATACGCCGGTAGCTGGAAGCCTCTGGTTGCTGTTAAAGCCACAAGCTAATCTGGAAAGGCGACAGGATGATTTAAAGCAGGACTTGCATCTTTTTGCGCAGAGGTTCAGGGACCATAACACCAGCTTTAGCTGATCTCCTGTCTCTGCTTAAGCACTCTGGCTTGAGGTTTTGCATTAGAGTACCGCCCCAAAGGGCAAAATCAGCAAATTGCTAATTTGAATTTGATGACCCATGAAGTTAGTCGCAGGGGTGTTAAAACGTGTTTTCAAAGGCTGCTGACAAGCTGCCTCTTGCAATAAACACTGCCACTGAGGAAATATCTATTTAGCCAGTGATGCAGCTTTGATTTCCAAATGGATCAACTAGCAACCAAGCACACATATAGATCTTGCTTGTAAGGTTATTTTAAATTCATGAGCAAAAAGGATCCCATTTTTCCTGCTGCCTATTTGTCTTGACACTCATTAGTAAGATAAGCTGGGTTTTGCAGTATTGAAAGGTGACAACATTATCTGAAAATGGAGTTCTTTCAATAAAAATGGGATAATGCAGTATTTGTTTTCCTGCCAAATATTACTTTCGATAGTTCCAGTAGGCCTCTTAGATTAGATACAACCCTGACCGCAATTTGACCTTGGCTTTTTTCCTGCAAGTACGTGTCCTTTCTGCTGTGCTGTTGGCTATTCTGGAACGTCCTTGTCTTGTCTCTCTTCTTTCTCATTTGACTCTTCCCCCAGCAGAGATTTCCTCTTTGCTGCAAGTTTTCTCTGGGATTTCTGTTGCAAATGATTTTATTAAAAAATTGTGGAGTCTTCTTTGTTTTGTTTTTAATTGAATGTGCAACTTCATATTTGGGCGAAGGGAGAGTCAGAGCTCCTTATTGCTCTAATAAAACTGTTCTTCTGGAGAATGGTCATACTTAAAACATCTATTTTGACATCATAAACTCCTTCCCTGCTAGAGCGTTAGGTCCTTCTCCCACTGTAAGCTCGTGACATGTCCTTGTCCTTGCTGATTAGTGCTCTGCCAGTGGAAGCTGGTGTCGTCCTCAAATCTTTGTTTATTGCTGCTATGTGTGTGGTGTGGATATCTTCAGCCTGTTAGTGCAGCAGCTTCTTTCAGTGACTCTAGGTCTCTTCCAGGCAGAACAAAATTCCTTAGCTTGAACAATTGGAAGAGCAATAGATAGTTTGAATCCTTTGGCATGGAAAAGCCAGGTGACTTGAGCCTCCTGGCTGGAAGAAAGGAGATACCCACCAAGCAAGGCACTTATGAAGAAGGAATTACCAGCCGGGAGGTGGGTGCCTGTGGCTGGAAACACTCTCTTTAGCTGATGCCAAGGAGAGGTGTTGAGTGCATCGCCCAGCGCAGAGGCTTCCCAGAGCCGTCCGGGCTCGCTGTGCCGTGCGCTGGAGTGTGGACCGGGAGCAGAGATCCCGGCACCGCTGATAGGGGCTGCTGACTCGGCACGTGCGTGGGACGTGGTCCCGGGGCTGCTCCGGAGTCACATGTCCTGCCTTGCTCTGGCATCCAGGTGAGGAGCTCGGATACAGCCAGGGAACAACAGGGGCGGAAACGAACTCCCAATCAAAGCATGAGCAAGCTCCCGCTGCCCGTACCTGCTTTAAGCATCATTTAAAATAAATTTGTGTGTGACCCAGCAGTTCCTCCTCTGCTGAAATGGATGCTTGTACCGGCACAGGGTGGCATGGACTAGGATGGTGCATCCAGAAAGGAAGGAAGAATGAAAGAAAAAAAAGCCATTATTAAGAGGTGTTTTCTGGTGCAATCAAATGTGGTTTGGCTCTTCTGTGCACCTGTATGGGGAAACTCCCTTTAATGATGTCCTGTCCTCTCCTGGATATGCTGCTTCCCTCTCCCATTCATTTAACTATTTATGCAAAGTGGAGAGGTTAGGGGGGAACGAGAAATATTCTGCTGTTATCCCTTAGCAACAGAACCATTCCCTGGGCAGTGAGCTGCCCAAATTGAAGGCCCTTTCCTGCTTTGATTCACAGCTGTTCTTCAAAAGATCTTGTTTCTGTTCTTGGTCAAAATAAGAAATTTCTGGTTTCTTAGTAAAGCAAAACATTTTGCCCTCTAGCTTCTTGTTAAGAGCAAAATTGTATCATTCTGCATGAAATTCTGTCCACGACACTGATGAGCAAATGATCCCTGGATGCATCTGAGATCACAACTCAGTCTAGGGAATGCTCATTAGTAGTTGAAGTTATGAATTAAGATGCATATATGAGGGAATTCCTGTGTGAGCTGATGGCCCCTTGAATCACAGACTGTTCAAGGTTGGAAGGGACCCCTAGAGATCACCTAGTCCAACCCCCTGCTCCAGCAGGGACACCCAGAGCACGGGGAACAGGGCGGCATCCAGGCGGGTTGGGAAGATCTCCAGAGAAGGAGACTCCACAGCCTCCCTGGGCAGCCTGTGCCAGGACTCTGGCACCCTCACAGTGAACAAGTTCCTCCTCACGTGCAGATGGAACTGCCTGTGTTTCAACTTGTACCCATTGACCCTTGTCCTGTCACTGGCCACCACTGAGAAGATCTTGGCCCCTTCCTCCCTGCATTCTCCCTTCATAAGGGAGTACATACTTGGTTTATAAGCTTGTCCATTTTCTCTGGTGGAGCAGTGGGCCAGAGCCGCACATGGATCCAGTAGCTCACCGGAGAGAACAGTAATGTGAACACCTTATCTTGCTTGCTCTCCCGCTGGCCACACCTGCGTTTATGGACAGCTTGCTGGGAAGGTGGGGAGCCGACTGAGTAGTTTTCTTTCTTTAAGAGAAGTCTGGATGACTTAAAAGTTCTCAGGAATTCTGTAGACTCTGTAATCATAAAATCCATTTATAACCCTCAGTTACCAGGCAACAAAGTCCAAAGTCCTGAACCTTTCTACTGCCTAATAAATTGCACATTAGTGGGCTGGTTTTGCTGGTGAAACAATACAAAGGCATGAATGTCTATAACATTTCTAGGGCTTTACTTCCGTTTCCTTAATCTCAGCTCAGGATAGTGGGTTTTTACACTGAGTGTTTTAGAGACTCGCTGGCCGTATGAGTGCAGAAAGCGGGTCTGTGTGTGACAGTGTTCGAGCTCTCCCTGGATCACCTGCTTTGATCCGAATGTATGAGGTTAACTTTAGAGCTCTTGTTTGTCTGCTCGCAAACCAGAACCCTTCATCCTGCTGTCCTGATAATTAATGAAGCCTCAATGACATATATGAACTACACTGACATATTCCTCACGATCCCCTGCACGCCCTTTCTCACCCGGCACTTTCTATTACAGTGACAAGGTTTCCAAACACAAGTGTAATCCATCTGTTACACGAGATGCTCCCTTGCGCTGGGATATGGCATTCCTTAATCTGAAGTACCGCTGACTCCCTCCAAATTCCGCAGTATTTCAGTCTTTTTCACATTTTTAAATGCAGGGCAAGATGTACATGGAGCCTTGGAGAACCCTGTGGTAGACACAACTATGCTGGAAGAGTTCATCAGTAGTGACTTCGAGTTTGGAGCCTTGTAAGTATTAAAGCAGCCTCGGCAATACCTCTTAAACTGTTTTCATTAGTGCCTTGGTAAAATCTGAGTGCAGCAATCAAACGTGATATCTGCAGGTTGTTTTTCATATGATTCTGGCTCCTGATTGATAAATTTACTTACTTGAAACTGAAAAAGGGGACTTGAAAATTAATTAGAAATGGTGATTACAGAGGGAAATATGGTTTTCTTGCAGCTCAGCCAAATGAATGATGATAAAGTCTGGGATAATTCACAACTGTTATGCTAATTATGGCATTAAAGCAAAGCTATTTTGATACAAGTGCTAGTTTAGCGTGTGCGTACGAAGTAACTGATGTAAGCAAGACTGATGTCTAATACACTACGCAAGACTAATGTAAATCTTCCAGCTTGGGAGAAAAAGAGCTACTGGTTTCAGCCTCCTGCTTCATTCAGAACAGAGAGACTGTCCATTAATCTTTTCTGAGACTAATTTTATGAGTAACAAGGCATACATAATGCAAAGGGCCACGGTCAGAGGTGGAAAATTATGCAACGCGGATCTATCAGAGACTTCAAAACCCAAATCACTCATCTCCACAACTGCCAGATGACCTTTGTCAAATGCAAAATATTATTATTAACAAGCTCTCTCTTGCCAAGAGTCAGAGGAAGAGGGGATGTTTAAAAATAATTAAACAGTCCATAACATTTTTTCATTTCAGTCACACTCAGGCACTGCATATTTACAATGGGCTAAACAGGATTTTACCCGCTCTAAATCATGAATAATGACTTGATTCTATCTCTGCTCACACTCATACAAAGAAGAATGAAAGCCTTGCTGTACATAGAAATTCATGAACCTTTTTTATGATATACATATATGTCTGCTATTATATAGTTTAAGACTAGATACATATAGTTGGAGTGCTCTGTAAGTACTTATGTGCAAGAAAAACTGTAAAACTATCACGTATTTGGAGGCTCATCTTTTTATTGATAGTGCAATAATAATTCATTAGTTAAGATGAGGAAGACCATTTATTGTATCATTAAATTTCTCTATATATAACATTATAAAGCATTTACCTGCACTGCAGAATATTTGTGTACAAACAGAGCAAAATTCCACAGAAAAAAAAGTGCCAAAATGTGGCAAAGGATGCAAATGTGAAGATACTTCATCTATTTAAAATGCAGATGAACATAATGGCATATGCAGTAGTGAATGCAGAAGGCAAAGGAAAGGGTGCTGTTACCACCAAGGGTAACATGAGTGCATCTGGATGCCTACACAGAAGATGGTTTTTCTCCAGAGAGGCCACACACTTTACATCTATTCTTGTACCAAACACGAAGCACCCTGTGGTTTCCTGTCTTTGCCACCCCAAGGGCTTACTCTTCAGTGATGAAAGGAGAAAAAGGGTTGTACTTTCTTTCCAAAGTAGGCATTTAATTATACTCTACATTTGTAATACTAAATCTGTTTAAATATATATATTTTTTTCTTTCCTAAAAACAATATCAGTCTCAGGTAAATTTTGACTAGGAGACATAACCCTACTACATCTGTATTTTGTGATTTTTTTTTTCTAGAAAGTGTTTATAAGTATGTCTCTGATTTTATTAAAGCTGTTTTAGTGTAAAGCAGAAACTGAGTACCCAGGATAGTGTTTGAAACCAATAAAATTTAGGAGGGAAATTTAGGAGTTCTCTGTTTTTAAGTTTTGCAAGGCACATTTGGAATTTAGTAACTGTCAACTAAATATCCTGAATAAAACATAATTCAAAAGTAACCTTTATCCTAATCCTAATTTATTAGCAGTTGAAAACAATGACTACAGGAGTAGAAATTATATTGTAAAGTTTTAAAGAAGACACCATGTTCTGAAGGAAAATAAAGGTTATTGGAATATTATTGTAATATTTCAGTAATGTGGAGTGTTTGATTTGTTCATGCTTTCACTGGGTTGGGTATATGGCAATTAAAAAAAGGAAAAGGAAAAACATAGTTATGAAAAAGCACAGGATGTTTTAAAGTAATAGGTTGTGACAAAAATTAGTTTCTGTTCTCTCTCATGCCATTCAAACTCAAAAATATAAAGCTGAAAAGTAGAAACAGCAGCAAGCAAATTACATCCTGGAAATTTTCCTTTGATGTTTCAAAGTATTTGTCGTACTTGTGGGAAAACTTGTGTTTGCATAACTTGAGGGGGTCCCTTTTAGCAACGTCGTTATAGTCAGCCTCTGCCAGAACATTGAGCCTGCGTGAGGGAGGTTGTGCCTCACAAAATTTCCCCTCTTTTAATGTTTTTAGCCCAACAGATCTTGAGCACTGCTCTTTCAGGTAGTCCTTCAAATTGAGGGTTGAGACTACATCTCATAGGAATGACTGGGAGGGTTAAGAGCCCGTTTCTGAACTCCTATCTATTCCAAATGTAAGGAACTCTCTGTAGTTCCTTTAAATGGCATAGGAATTTTTCTCCCTTCAGCTGAAAGCACCACTCTTGAAATGAAGAAACTGTGAGTGACCAATGTCCTCATATGCAGTATGAAGCCTCTGAAGTTGGTTGCTGGGGACTTGAGCTCTTTCCACTTCCATAGAGGAAGAATCAAGCAGTT
Source organism: Nothoprocta pentlandii (assembly GCA_013398315.1). Taxonomy (NCBI): domain Eukaryota; kingdom Metazoa; phylum Chordata; class Aves; order Tinamiformes; family Tinamidae; genus Nothoprocta; species Nothoprocta pentlandii. The sequence continues at coordinate 187,050 of VZSG01000718.1, forward strand.
TTGCTGGGTAGCCTGGGTTGTCCTGTTTGCTGTGGGCTCCTTGGGAAGGACTTGGCATGGCTGGTATTATGGGGTGCTGCCAGGTCTCTTGGAAGAGAGGTGATCCTTTCCACGCCGTCTGTTAGGAGCAAGAGCACAGGCATAAAATTGGAACAGAAACTCCAGGGAGAATTTACCATGTAAGCAACACATGTGTCAAGGAGTAAATAATGCCCCAAGCTGTTCAGTGCTCAGGCAGGTGAACGGGCTGAGCCATTGGAGATGAGCTGAGCAGGAGAGCGAGGCTCGCAGAGGAGAGCACTCACCTCCTGCCTGAAAGCCAGGGGGAAGTTGCCCTGGATAAACGAACGGGCTGCACTGCCCCTTTGTGCCTAAAGCCCCCTTGGTGACCTGTTCTTAATGCAGGTTCTGCAACACTTTGAGCTTGTGCTGGGCAGCAATCCCAGGGGCTACCAGCAACCTGTCAGCTGGGGTGTTTGGGGCTGAAAACTGACGGAATATCTTGTCTCTGGGGACACCTATGGTCGCTCTTCTTGGAAGCTTTGCTTTGAGAAGGCCCTTAGCATGGGCCTCTTAGTCATCTTCAGTTTTGATCCGCTTGTGAATTAGGTATGGAAAGTACTAGTTAGTGGCTGTCCAGCAGATTCTTCCAAACTGATCAGAGAAATGTAGGTAGGAATGGGAAGAGGGAAAGGAGCTTGCCAATGTACCCTCTGGAAGCCCCATGTTGAACCTCCTGGTGATGTGTCCAGAGGGGAATGAAGAACGGCAGTAGGAAGGAAGAAGGATTAAAGTCAGCAAGCCCTGAGTGGGTGACAGGAGCCAAGAGGGACGGGACCTCCACCACGGGGCAGAGTGGAGACATGGCCCAAGACACGTGTTTATTGCCCCTGTGACAAGGGGCAGCCACCGTGGTGAGCAGCACAGCTTCCCAGGAGCTGTGTTCAGCAGCTCAGTGCCTCTTCCCAGGTGCTTTTTGCCCCACTGGAGCATCTCTCCGCATGTCCTACCGGCAGAAACCAGCCTCTCGTTCTTCTCCCCAGGCAGGGCCAGCTGCCAGACTCCCCGCCGGACTCGGGCTCGGAGCCGTGCTCGCCGCCGCAGCTCAAGAGTAGGTGGCGGGCGGTCCGCGGCCCGCGGGCAGCCCCTCTGCTCCCCGCGTAACCTGCCTGCCTCCTTGCAGCCCCGCGGTGCGACGCGCCGTGGCCCTCGCCGCCGCAGCTGCCGCCCGCGCTCCCCTCCGCTGGCAAACCCGCCGGGGCGGCCTGCAAGTTCCCGGAGACGTTCCCGGAGGCCGGAGGCAGCGGGCATCCCGGCGGCGGCCTCCCCCAGGGCTGCTGCCTGAAGATGGAGGCCCCGGCGGCGCCTTGGAATAGCTCCGCGTCCGCCGGCAGCCTGAGTTGCAGTTACTCCTATTTTCAGCCAAACGTGCCTCAGGCTTCTGGGTAAACGATGAAATGTTTATAGGGGAGATGAATCGGATAAGGGAACCTGGGAAAAGGATAGTGTAAAATCCCTGTGGGTGCAGGATTTTCCACAGGATGGCAGCGTTTAGACATTTTTGGGGCACTTGTGTTAGCGAGTCCTTCAATCGTCTTGAGTCAAATTGAGCTTAAACTGAGTTGGAGTAGGTTTAAGTGTAGAAAAGGTTGCAAGTCTAAAGAGGGACCAGCTATGTAACGGAGTCACAAAAAAGTTTGCAGGATTTTGTCCATCAAGGTCTTCTAAGTATTTCAACATGAGGGGAAAAAAAAGGAACTTGTCTTATTCGTGTAACAAGTGAAATAGTATTCATATACCATCTGCTGTATTTACCCATATGCATGTTCTGGATGCTTAATTATTAAAAACCAGTATTACTAGGAAATGCAAGTGTGCAACCATGATACCTAATAAGAATGTTTTGATTAATCCAGGCCACAGGGGAGTCTCTCTGGTTGTTGGGAGAGATGGTAAGTCTTTGTCTTGGGTCTGCAGGTCTCTTCTTTCTGTATAGAGCTTAACTATGTGATGTGGGTTTTATGCAAGCCCTGGGTTTCTAAGTGAAGCCATCTAGGTTTTCTTTTCTTGTTTGTTTTCCAGAAGAAAGTGTCAGTCAGAAATGAATAACTTCTTGATACTTCAGTTTGGGGAAGTGGTGATAGGAAATATTTCTTGGCTTAATGTGAAATTTTCAAGCAAATCCAAGGAAAGGTTAAGGACTGATGTGCTGGGCAGGCTGTTCCTTTGCTTGTAAAAAAAAAATCCCTCCTAGTTTGAGTACAACCTGGGCCTGACTGACCTGGATTTTGGGTTGCAGTTTTTCCACATTAAGATAGAGTGACCAGAGGTCTCTAGGTTATGTTTTATAGTACCAAAACTTTGGAATTAAGGTATTTTTCCTTTGGAGAAAAGAGCAGTTTTTGAAATAGGAGATTCTGAGAAAGGGGAGAGCCATTTCCTACTATTGTCCCTAGAGATCTCATCAAAGCATCAGGTTTAACTCCTAATGACCTTTCTTCATTCCTCCTAGTGGTTTCTTTAGCTAGAAAGAAAGAGAGCTCACCTCAGTGGAGTAAAATTATTCAAGATAAAGCTGTCATTTTAATGCAAGTGTCAAAAAACAATAAATCCCTATGTGATATTGTGTGATTGTTTTTTCTTTTAAGAGAGTATATGAAGAAAAACATTTCTTGGAAGGAAATAGTTCAGATATCTGTTTAAAAGACAACCTCCAAACAATCAGAATTTGAATGCTAGCACAGTTAGGATGGGATGCCTGGGTTTTCTCTTGTAATAATTCTGTAATATCCATGTTTAAATTTAGATGAGTAATGCAATGTATTTTTTAAAAGTATTTCTACAGCATCAGCAAAAAAAAGGAAATTCTCACAGTTACTGGGAGACGTCACTGATTCTCCAGTATGGAGCCACAACTCCAGGCAAGGTAAGCAAATGAACAGTGGCGTCAAGAGGAAAAGTTTTGTCTCCTTCAGTGGGCAAGTAAACATTTCAAAAGCTGAGTTCTTTGTGGTTCTGAAAACACAGCGATATCAGCACCCTGTGCTCTTCTGGGTGTAGGTCCTTTTTTCTTTGCCATGTTTACAAAAAAAAAAAAAGGAATTTGGTATGTTTGGAAAAGGGAGGTGAAATGTTAGAGGTTTGTGCTCCCCAGATACTCTCCAGCCAAAATACTCTGCCCTTCCTCAAACCAGGAGCCTCCTGTGCACAGATTAGTCAGACTACTGACTTGCTTAGGAATAAATTGACAGGGCAAAGAAATCCCCTTGGGATAGTTTAATAGGGCATTAATGTGGTGGATGAGCAAACATATTTCAGCTTTCTTGTCTGATTTATCAGCTTTGTAGTTTCTCTCTGAATGTCTCCATGTGTGAGCTTGGTAAAAGCTATATATTCCTTCTTACACTCGCAAACTGAGTTCATCTGCTCTTGCTGGAAAGAGAAGGCAAGTGGGTCCAGAGCAAACGCTCCTCCATCTATTTACAGTTGTTGCTGTTTTCCATACCAAAATACGCTTTCTTTCCACAGTTCATTTATCTGTCTCTCTTGTTGCATTCTCTTCTGTCTTCTTGAAATTTATAATGTCTCAAAGAATTATGATTAACCCTGTCTATCTCAGAGCACTGTAATAAATTAACTGGTCAACCAGCTGCGGTGATGAATGTGGCTGTTATGGAAATTTCTCTCTCCTACTCTGAAGTACTTTGTTGCAATGTGTTGGAGTAGTGTTTCAGTTAGTCCTCTAGTACAGAGAATAGAAAATATCAGTAATTCTCTTGCTTAGGTAAAGTCTTGTTGCATTTTTGCAGATTTACAATAAAATGCCTAGTTTGCCACTGTGCTTTTTTCCCAGAGCAGACTGCTCGTCTTTTTGGAGAGAATAAAAATAAGAAGTGCTACTTGTGTAATATTTTGCAAATCAGGAAAGCTAAAAGATATGTCTTCTAGGACAAGGGAAAATAATAATCTTCTGGAATAGCTGTAAAGGAAAATCTGATTTAAATGAGATCAGATGCCACGTATTTGTCTAATAGAGGTGTGTATGTGTGTGTAAACACATTTAATAATAGCTAACAACTGGTAATATATTGGGTAATAAGGTAATTATCTAACATATTAGGTAATAAGGTAATACCTGACTTTTCCCAATCTCTCTCCAGCAACAGTTAAGGACTGTGCTCCTGAAGTGCAAGAATATGACAGTGATGGACAGAACGTGGCTCTGGACAAATGCTGCCAGGCTCTAACGTGGCAACCCTATCAAACTTCTCAGTGGAACAACTTACTTAACTCCAATTACGAAAAACTGTAAGCACTGATGTTTGCACTTGGAAAAATTCTGGGTTTTTTTGTTTTGTTTTTGTTATTTTTTGTGGCACTGTTGTTTTGCAGGAATGAATGCTACGCTTGGCATCTTTTTTTCTTGTGGTAAATAAGGTTGGAGGAGGTATAGCAGCTATGGCTTTGCAGAAGTATTAAATAAACAGAACTTTAAACGCTTGTTGAACACAATACCTAGTTTTCTGATTCCTCCTCAGAGATGCTGAGACAAAAGCAAATTGGTTTAACCTTGATTTCCTTTTGATTTTTGCTTCTTTGGTCAAACAAATTGGTGCAAGTACCTGCTGAGCATAAGGCACCTTTCAATGCTGCAACTTAAAACATTTTGTTTTAAAGAACATATATGTGTTATCCTGCTACAATTCTTGACAAATCTAGACATTTTATTTTTTTCAGTCTATAAGAGCAAGTGAGTTCTGAAAAGATGAGCTCAGAAAAGCCATCCTCAGTGATTGTGTTAATGGGTGATGGAAATTCACTGTTCATATAAGATATATATCTTATCATTTCTGAATTATCAATCAGTGAAATCAGACAACTGGAAGAATTGTTGGTATGGTGAATTCCCTAGTCTTTTGAAGGATCTTTTGATACCTTCCTTGTTTGCTGTGAATCATAAAAACAGAATGCTCTTCTCTGTGTCTCTCTAAGTGACAAATTAGTCATTTGAATAGATAGAATAGGATTTCTTTATTTGGGGTAAGATGGATAACTTCATAAAAGAGAGTTTTGTAGTAACCTGGTGAGAGGATCATCTTTACTTGTAGCTTGAGTAAAATGTTATTCACATTATTCAACCTTTCTGCAGAAACCCTTGGTGTGCAATAAAACAGGGTGTCTTGCTGGCGTATTACATGTTGCTGTCAGCAGCCTGAGTTCAGCTCTTATTTATCCCAGTGCCAAAAGGGGTGCTTGAATACACTAAAATGTTTAGTTGTGGTTTTGGGTACACAGAGTTTTTTTATATCAGATTTGTCCATAAGAATTGAGTGAACTTTCCCCACCTGTCCAAATACCTCCTGTGAATTATGGTACACTTACTCTGCATTCTGATTTTTACACATCAGAGAGGCTATAAAGAAAATGCCTGTAGAATTGATGACTGTGAAGATGTATTTCCATTCCCGTTTTTACCAGTAAAAATCAGATGTATTTTCAATCCACATAGAAAGTAAGAATCTGTACTTATGGTTGCTATTCTTCCCTCTTGCTTTCATAGACCTGCCATAGTTTATCACATTGCCACAGACAAAGGATTTAATTTTTCAATAACAGATGATGCCTTTGTGTGCCAGAAGAAGAACCACTTCCAGATCACAGTCCATATTGGAATCCATGGACATCCAAAATATGTCAAAACTCTGCTGGGGTTGAAACCAATAGAAAAGTTTTACTTGAAAGCTTTTGGGATAAAGGCAAGTATTTCTCTTCTCAGTGCCTCTCACTTTTCATTAAGATTATCCATCAAATAAGGTAAATAATTTAAATGACCTCTCTTTCTTAGAGATTTTGACCAAGAACTGACCAAAATCAACTTTTTAAGTTACCAGCTGTGTGGAACTCTTTAGCAGACTGATGTTTTTATGGATACTTGTGCTGATCTGTGCTTGAAAGATGTCATGTTTGCCTGACTTGTGGTTTCACCAGCTTCCTTCTCACTGACTGAAATGTTGACCACAGGTGGGCAGTGCAGTGTTACCAGTTGGTCTGTAAATCAAAAGATGATTTGGAAAAAAAAAGTCACAAAGAATAGAAGAATTGAATCTGTTTTATCGAAAAAATTCAAAAGTAGAAAACCAACAGAATTGGTTCATTTCTTCTTTCCATGTTTTCATTTTCCTTCTAAGAACCAATTCCTTACGTTCTAATCACGATTCATTACCTCACCTATGGAAAAGTACCAAGAAATTTCCTTCCTTCTGAAGGATTTTCTCAGGTTTTTACTTACTATTGAAATTTAGTGATTACAAGAAAATATACATAGATATTATACAAGGCAACTAGCACCAGTTTTACCTAGTGCTTTCTAAAAACATTAATGTAGAAGAAATAATTGAATATTACAGTCATGTGTTTCTTTTGGAATCAAAGTGCTACTTGATAGCATTGAAGAAATGTCCAGATGCTTACGTTAAAGAAACTTACAGAACTGCTTTGTATAGACTCAATTATATACCTATTATATATATAAGATATCTATATTTATGCCTTTGGAGGTAGATTCAGGAAGCTGTATTTCTTTTGCAAATTATTGTGTGAATTTTCCTTTGAAATTTTGTTTGTTTGTTTGCTTTTTTTTTTCCCCTCTCCAATTTCTGGCCTCAAAATGACTTAAGGCTTTAGAGCAGATGGAAGAAAATACTGATAAGGTGTTGATTCCCAGGTGCAGGCCCACAAGAAATGAGGGTGATTCCCCTGTTTCTGACATAATCTGGCATCTAGTTTCTACTGCCAATCCATTTGTATGAAAGTGCAATGTTCTGATCTGTTTTGGAAACTTCTCTTTCTTTGCAGGTGGAAGCCCCGAGTCAAACAATAGCTATTGAGCAGTCTCAGTCGGATCGAAGCAAAAAAACTTTCCATCCTGTTAAGTAAGGATTTTGAACATTTTACTCTGCTTTAATTGAGTGCTAGGCTTGGCTGAAATTTC
>VZSG01000718.1:194294-226772 GCA_013398315.1 Nothoprocta pentlandii
GTCCTTCCTTCAACTCATAGTAGCTATAAGCCAATCTTCTGATCCTTATTCAGATTCCCATCTTGGTGGGCTCATAGAACCAAATATATACCTGATCTCTGATATTTCAAAATATTTATATTCAGCTAACAGCATTGCTATATGGCATTTAGAGCTGGATGGCAGGTGTGGGGCTTTTTGAGGGTGATGATGGTATAGTTTTTTTTTGATTGATACCACATGAGAATACAGGAGGAGGAGGAGTGCTGAATTCACCATGTGAACTGTTTAATGATAGTGTTTATCAGTCGTGATAGTGGTGGCTAGAGCTATGTATTTCAGACATAGCTCTGTGTTTATACTTTGAGAAACGTCAGTTTGATAGAAAGTAAAATATGTAAATTCAGAGTCATAATAAGCATTATTGCCCATGGAAAGCAACAAATATGTATCATATTGAGTACACATGGCTTATTATGTTCTTACAGACAGCCTTAGAAACACAAGACAGCTCCTACTAACAATATTTCCCCCCATCTGGTCTCTTGCTTATTTGTTTCCTTGAAATAGACCCTAGGATGGATAAACACAACTTGAGTGTTTTGGTTGAGAACTGTGAGAGAAAAAGGAAATGTGTTGCATTTGTATAAGCCAAGGTTATTGTATTTTTACTGTGTCTCCTCTGTTGCCTTTTCATTTGTCAATATATTTTTTAATTATGTTAGCGAGCATGAGGAAATCTCAATAGAGCCTAGTAGATCTCCAAGTGAAAGATGCTTCTTGTTTCCTTTTCTGTTTTAGAATTGACCTGCCAGGGGACCAGATAATCAAAGTAACACTGGGAAGGTTGCATTTTAGTGAAACAACAGCAAATAATATGCGAAAAAAAGGGAAACCTAATCCTGACCAAAGGTATCTAGTTGGCCTGTGTATGTAAAGGGAGAATGGGAACATCTAGTTTTGAATGGGGCTGATGTCTGGGAAAAATGTCAATATTGTCAATTCCTGTAATTTTTATCACGATTTCTGTGATACTTGGTGTCTACTTAGAGGCCTTTCTGCTTGTATCAAGTGATGTCATGAAAACAGGAAAGTAAATGCCTCATGCTCAGAGTTAAAGATTATTTCAGGAAGCCGTAATCAGAATGTTGACTTATGGATTAGGAAATAGGAAAAAATGCAACAACGAAAAAATTTACCTCTGAGGGGAATCTTCATCTTTAAGTCCTTATTACTTAAGCTTGTCAAAATCACTGAAATCTATGTTGACTTCTCAGTGACTTTTGGAGGTTGAAAGGGCACATTGCTTGGGAGTGGAGGAAATGCTTCTCTTTTATATCGTAGTTTATTTTAAAATGGTTCCGAACCTCTTTTTTTGTGTGTGTCAATAATAGACACTATATTCAAAACAGTGTGTGATAAGGCATTGTTTCAATTATCTTGATTAAATCCATTTAAAACTAGATATTTCATGCTGGTGGTTGGACTGTATGCACTCTCTCAGGACCAATTCTACTTACTGTCTGCACACGTTTCTGAAAGGATCATTGTGAGGGTAGGTAGAAAATCCATTGCTTTCACATGACCAATATTAACTGTTTTGTTATTCACAGAAGACTGTTGGGAGGGTGATACTTGGGCAGTGAAAATAAATATAAATTCAAAAAGCTTGAAAAAAATCTGTTGGATAATGAATTCATCTTTTGTTGTCTTCTCATTATAAGAATTTGACTGTGTTAAAAATAAGGTTATAGAAACCTTTAAAAATGAAGAAAAAAAAACCCTCTTGATTTGAATTTCAATACAACAGCCTTCAGTCTGGGGTTGTTTAGAGCTGCAATAAATTACTGAATCTGCCAGGAAATACATGCATGCTTTAATTAGCTCAATCCTTAATTTGAAGAGAGGAGATGAATGGAAAAAATAATTTTTAAAAAGGCAAAAAAGGTCAAGAGGGTGTACTGGGATAAGATTTATTGCTTGAATTGCTCAGTGCTTGAGATCTTGGCTTGATGGTAGTAATGTTACAGAAAAACAAGAGCCTTCCACACTAGTCCTAATGACCTGTAGTTCTAAATGCCCCAATCCGCATTTCCCTTTTGGCTCTAAGCATTTGCATAAAGATAGGGCTTAGAGTGAAAAGAGTGGCATGGTGAAGCTGTGGCCCCGGGCATAATTTTGGGGCATTTCAGTGCTTTTCTGGCCCTGGGCTGTAGTTCCTCCTCCCCTTGGTTGTGCTGAGGTGATGGAGGTCTGTGGGTGATGGAGCAGGCCTACAAAGAAAACTTCAGGCCAGCAAAACTGCACCTCCTTTGAGATCATAGGTGTCCAGCAGATGCTTTGAATCTGGTGGAAGTGTGGGGAGGAAGGGAAAAGGAGCCCTTCCTGGCTGCCTTCGTGCTCCCTACTTATTAATGTTCTCATTGGGGAGCACAAGACAAGTCCCTTCCACAAATGGTTTGCAGTTAACTTGGTAACTCCAAATTTAGGTAATATAGTTGGGTTGGGATGATGGGTTTCTTTCTTTTCTTTTTTTTTTTTTTTTCATTTATTTATTTTAAAGGGTTATTTCTAGAAACTTGCAGTCCACATTGCTTACAGTTTAGAGAATGCTCTTTTAGGAGATCAGGACCTGTGAATTCAGTCCAAGATTCCCCACCTGATCTGTTCAGCACAGGACTTGGAAAAGCTTGTGCAATAGCATTTAGCAAGAAAGAAACCAGTATGGTCAAAGCATAGGCAAAATCTGTTTAACCTCTGCCTTGTTTTCTGTTTTCTGTTTTCCAGCCCTTAAGAAAAAGCAAGGCTCAGCTAAAATTTGCTGGCAAATCAAGAATGATTACATGGAGCATTTTCAAACCTAAGATTTGGAAAGCTTTGCAGTTTGATGATTTAACTGAATGCTAAAGTATAATAGAATTCAAAGGGACTAGCAATGAAGCCAAGATTGTTTGTGCAGAAACAATTGCTCAGAAATGACTCCAATATGTTTTTTAATGCTGGTGTATTAGAAAAGCTCATGAATGCAGTTTAAACATGAAAGATTTGGCATTTGGTTTTCATCAACAAAGAGGTTAAAGCATCAGCCACATCTATGTTATACTAGCTCTTTAAATATATCTATTTTCAGGCATCTAACCCGGGGCAATTTGAGAATGACAGTGATGTGCTGTGGCAACGAGGGCACGTTCCAGACACGATGGTCTATCATGGTCGAGTAGGGATTAACACAGATGCACCAGATGAAGCGCTGGTTGTCTGCGGAAACGCCAAAGTTATGGGCAGGGTCATGCATCCCTCCGACAGCCGAGCCAAAGAGAATATCCGAGAGGTAAGGGCTGCGGAGAACTTCAGGCATTTCTATTTGCACCACAGCCTGTGCACGGCTCTTTGCTGTGACCCATGCAAAGTAGCTTCTTTTTTTCTGGGTTTGCTAAAATGCAGGTCGAAGGAAAATAAGGGTAGCCCTGTGCTCTATGCAGCCATCACCTAGGGGCTTCTGAAAAGGGAGACTATACATTTTGGGGGTATCTGTGCAAATGAGAGTTGTAAGACTGAAGGGGGGCTGGAAACACAAATAGGAGTAAATTCTTCAAAAGAGGAATAGAAGAACTTGGTGTGTACCACTGGGAAGATAGGCCACGTGGGCACGTCAGGCTTGCTGTTATGTCGGTGAGGTCCTTGATACCGTGATAATTCTTAATGCTTCACTGTGTGAATCAGGATCTCTGTGCATTTAGGTTGATACAAATGAGCAGCTGAGAAGAATAGCACAAATTAAACTGGTGGAGTATGACTACAAGCCTGAGTTTGCCTCTGTTATGGGAATAAACAATACCCATGAAACAGGTATTCAGTCAGCTCTGTTCTCATTGCTCATTTTGCCCTTTAATGTCCTGCCTTTCAATGTCCTGCATTTCATCTCTTAAAATACTACAGATGTTCACTACTTCATATTTCCATTTCTGTATTGCTATGTTTCTCTTAGGAAACAAAATGACCAAAATGAAGCATTCCTAGTGTGTTTCTAGCTTCTGTTTCATTTTTTAAAGATATAAGGGATTTTTTTTACATAAGTTTGAAGAGATTGAAATATGTGAGTGGAAACTATTCAATTGTTACTAGAGAGAAATGTGATTTTTAAAGGTTTCTGAGTTCTTTTTGTGTGTGTTTGTTTTGATTTGCGATAGAACAAAAAGTGAATTCATTAATTTTCCTACCACAGTGGGATTCTAGATCTGTGGGATCTAGTTGTAGCTTTTGTGATGGGTACCTCAAAGAAAACACACAACCATGGCCACTGTGTGTCTAGATGTCAGTGCATTTCCTGACTCTACTTTCTGCTGTCGTGTGAACAGGAATCATAGCTCAGGAAGTGAAGGAGCTTCTACCTCAAGCCGTTACAGAAGCTGGAGATGTTGTTTGTGATGATGGAGAAAAAATAGAAAACTTCCTCATGGTTGATAAGGTATGGATTTGGGAGAGAAAGAGGATGTGTATATTTAGACTGTTCTTGTATGGAGTTATGAATATATACTATGTTTTATACTAAGATGTAGGTGTGCATATGTATTTATACAAATAATCTTCAGAAAATCATTCAGGAAAACTGACCTCCCAGATGTTGGTAAATGGATGAATTTTCTAATGATAGAATGTGTTTGCGTTAGCATCTCTATTATAATAATAAATGAACATACATAGAAGTGGTAAATGCAAAAATATATTGCTTTTTTTTTCTAGGCTACAAATAAATTAAATTAATAGATTAAATATGCTAGGCAATATATATATATATTGCTGTATAAAGCAATCATGACTTAAACACACTGAATAAAGCTGCTGAGGAAACACGTTCTTGAACATCCCAATACTCATGTTATCCACAGCACTGATTTCAGTTTTCAGGAAGCTATCAGGAAAATAGGAGGCCACTGATAGTAGCAAAAAAAACCCAACTCCATGTGTTGCTTGTTATGGTTTAGAGCTCCCACTCCAACTTTTGTTTATATTTTAAATATTCAATTTGTCCTTACGTAAGTGAATTCTCTGCATGTCTCTGGTTGTTGCCTCTGATTGATGACTACACTGTATCTTGCTTTTGTCGTTGCTCTGCTTCTCAGGATCAGATCTTTATGGAGAACGTTGGCGCAGTAAAGCAGCTGTGTAAGCTGACCAACAACCTTGAAATCAGAATAGAAGAGCTGGAACAGTGGAATAGAAAACTGGCCACGCTGAAACGGTTGAGCAGTTTAAAGTCAACACTCAGTGAAAAGAGCACAGTCAGGTACCACCATCCCAGGCTTGGGATGTTCTCCCACTGTTGCCATAGAAATTCATAAAGTCTCTGTGGTAGAAGTCAAAACTAATTTTGCTTTACAGCAGAGTTCAGCTGTTTTTTAGCTGCTCTATCTTTCAAATCACCATCATTTAAGTTGTGCAGAGAAGGCAATTTCACACATTGTGCAAATCACCAAAAAAAAAAAAAAAAAAAAAAAAAAAAATTAAAATAAAAAAAAAAAAAAAAAAAAAAATAAAAAAAAAAAAAAAAAAAAAAAAAAAAAAAAAAAAAAGTGGCTTTTAAATTGCAGTCATTGTTATAATCTCTTCGGTAGTGTAAAGCAAAGGCAGACTACTTCCAGTTACAACCTTGAGATTTAGAAATAGCTGCTAAGGTAAATTTGCAAAACTCCTTTCACAAAAAAAACCTATCTTCAATGGAAAAAATGATCTGCATTTCCTATTTCTAAACCATTTCTCCAGGTTTCCTTTGAAATCAAAAGTAGCTTATAAAAGCATTCACCAGACTGAGGTAGCCAGGAGGTTTTTGTCCTTGAAAATGAATGTAATGGATTTTCTGCCTTTCTCTTTTTAAAAGTTGCGGTTGCAAAAGCCTGTGATGTTAATCCTATCTCTTTTTCATTCACCGTTTGCTGAAATGTTTGAATGTTAATGAGATCTTGTCTCCTACAGTAGGTATAGCCGAGCTACTAGCCTATTGCCATCAAGAAAGTCAGTCCCACTAAAATCCAGCAAGGTGAGTGAAATTCAATATGTGAAATAAGTTTATGAGGGTCTTTTAAGTGCTAAAATACTGGTGAAAGATTTCATGACTCTAAAATAGAGAATCAAGTTCTTTTGCCAGGATTTTTTAGGGCTGTGCCAGAAGCTGAGCATGCACAAGACACTGTTCAGCCTTGTGACTGTACATTTTGTGCATGAGGGCACATCTGCATTATGGAATGGGATGGGATGGGATGGGATGGGATGCAGGGGGAGACTACCAGGAAAGAAGTGCTGAATGTAGTTTTGCCCTATGCAGAAATGTGGGTTTGGGTTCAGAAATCTGCACAATGATAACTCTTTCAGAGTTATATTCCTTGATTGCATCATCTCTGTGGCTTGCTGTTTGCATCTCCCAATATACATTGGATAATACTACTCCTCAGGTGTTTAAGGTCTTCATGGTATGTCCTTGGTATGTTTGGAGAACTACTCTTGTTCATATCATATTAAAGAAAGAGGGGATCTGCATCAAATTGGTTAGAGAATATATTTTGGCCTTCTTCAGGACAGTACTCCTAGGCTGCTGTGTCCTGTTCTGTAAGATAAAATACTGCTCCTTTGCCTATCTCACTCTGGCCAGTGCCAAAAAAAATAAAGCTTTTTTTTCACACAACACTGTCCAGGCACAGAACAATTACATAACACATAATCTAGAAAATAATAGGTCAGGTTCTCTTTATTCCACAAGGCCAATAAGACATTCCAACATGTGAGACTATTATTCTTGTTTAGAGAGTACCTTTACTATTGATATTGTTTGGAGAGAGCCTTTCTTCTGTATTTATATCAGGCCCAGTTTAACATGGTCTGACTCATACTGGAAGCTATTCATCTCTTAAGTGTGACCATCACTCACTGATTTCCTCGTTTGATTTTAAAATACTTCAAGAGTATGAAAAATGTCAGGAAAAAAAGAGAAGGAACTGTTGTTTTTGTCCATCTTTCCCATGTAATGTTTGTCCCCCCAGACTGCTAACATTGTGTAACATCTAAGTAAAGTATGAGCTGTTAACAAGGTTTACTTAAAATCAAACGAATGTAGTATTTCTTAATCTACTAGTAGCAGCTTAGTTATATATCACTTAAGTTGAACTTGTCTTTTTTATTTTGGTAGGTTTGTTTCTCAAAAAAAGGATCTTGCTCCAAGAAGATTTTCCAAATGACTATAATAGCTTTAATTGCTATTATGGCACTGTGGTAAGAACTAATTACAAGTTAACCTGTTTCTTCTTTTCTCTTTACTTGTCTTGCTATAAAGATTGCATTTTTTTTCTTGATTTTGGCTTGAAATAAATGGGCTTAAATTATTTTTTACTGTTCCTTCAAGTAGTAGTTTCAAAAGTGAACCACGTCTGCTTTTTCTTTCTCTCATTCATCTTACTCAAAGAACACAGTATATTCAAATGAATAATGCAGATGTCTGGTAATGTGGCAAAGTCAAAATGCTTTTAGGAAAATGAAACATTCACGGGACACAGGCAGGTCTAATCTCTGTCAGTGTCACAAAGCATGAAGCTTTCTCAGTGACTTGTGCTACAGGTCCAAAGCAGGATGCAGCAGCCACACAGCCAATAAGTCTTCAGGCACAGAACGGTTGGATAAGAGTGAGTCTGCTGTGTGCAAATGCAGACCTGTGCCTGGAAAACTATGCTCAGGAAAACTTCCAGCTTGCTAATTTCTGTTTCTATCCCAAAACCCTGGAGTTCGCAATCTCTTCATGTACTGTATACTTTGAACTACAGGTACTAGTACCTGACTCATTTGAACTACTGTTATGGGTCTATTTGTAAGGAAAAACTGCACATGTTTTCTGCTTAATTTAGCTGTAGGTGTATCAGTACCTGGCTCCTTAAAATCAGTGTGAATTTTCCCATTACAAGAACTATGCTCAGTCAGTTAACTACTGCTTTGAGCCCGGGTACTTTCAAAGTATTATTTATACCGTGTTATATAAGAGAAAGATATTAATCTACACAATAATTCTCTTTCAACAGTGCGTTGACAATATCAACTCTTTATGTACTTAGCATTCACCAAAGACTTCTGGAAAAACAGCCCAATTCCAGGCAAGTAATTGAATTACCGTTGTTTTCTCTTTTGGGCTGCAACACGGGTGTCCATTTCTTAATGAATTGTTTTTCTTCATCAGCAGTACT
The DNA here is from genome assembly GCA_013398315.1 of Nothoprocta pentlandii. Classification (NCBI taxonomy): domain Eukaryota; kingdom Metazoa; phylum Chordata; class Aves; order Tinamiformes; family Tinamidae; genus Nothoprocta; species Nothoprocta pentlandii. Next base: position 202,496 of record VZSG01000718.1, read on the forward strand.
TCAAGCTCTGCTGCACTCTTCCCTTCTACTACTATAGCAGGTAAAGTATCTCTGCTGCTCTGCCTCCACGTAACAGGCTTACAATTGCTGTGCTGCTACAGAATGCCAATGGCCAAACAACACTTGTGAGAATTGTCTTTTTTTTTTCCTCTTAATTTAGCTTTGCACGAGAAGAGCACAGTTTCTCAGAGCACTCAACCTGATGGGATTGCTGGGATCCCATCAGTGAATTTCTGTGACATTTTGCCATGTGACAGCATCTACTGTTGTCCAATTCATCAATTAAAAAGCAAATCTCTAAGTTATGAGCAAAAAAACATGGAGGAGAAAGGTGAGTAAAAATATGGATTTCTGTGATTTCCCATATGAGCAAAAGTTATGTAAGAATCTGGGGAAGGATCAAAAAGATATTTAGCTTCCTAAGAAACTGTCTTGTCTAGAGGATTTCAGAAGTCCTGATATAACCAATTGTCACTGCAGCTAATATATTTTTGAAAATTTGGCCTGGCTATTCTGAGGCCTCAGAACTGGCCTCACAGTTCTGAGTCTTAAAATATTTTGTGAGGTATCACCATTCCTACTGGCCATTTTAGGTCTTTCTTTCTTTATTTTTTTTTTAATATGGAAATCACTAATCACTTAAATTGACCTTTGGCTTCAATTGGCCAGGAATTACCTGGAGGTACCTGGGTGAAGTAGCACATTTGAAAAAATGGATAAACTTAACAGTTTCACAGTGTGGTGACACTGCCTCTTTCTGTGGACAAAGAGAAACTGAACTGCTACACAACATAAAACTTAAAATTTTAACTGTGCTCATTCAGGTAGGGGTTTTGAGCAGAGAAGTGCTATTTGAAGGCCGAAATCTCTGAAATAAATTCCTTTTACTGGAATAAACCCCCTTTAAGGTACTGTCTCCCAGATACTATGTGTAACTTACCAGTAGGCATATTGTTCACAGCCTTTAGAATATCTGTAATAAAAAGCTTGTACGTAAAGGTATACTGGCCATGCAAGTGGCAGGGAAGAAAACATCCCTTGTTAATGAAGTTGTAATGTTCAGCCCTGATAAGAAAACAGCTTGAAATATTATTCTCCAGTCTCAGATCTGAACATTGCTGGGGCCTAGAAGCAAGTGTTCGTTATTGTTAGAGCAAGTGTTAGTATTACTAAATCCTGTTCTTTTCCTCTCCTTGTCCTGGCAACAATTGTTGCCAAGACAAAGGCCGTACCTAAGTGATCTCTATTGCTCTTAAGTCCAAAAGAGTGTTGGTTGATGAAAGGGACACTTTATCTTATTTACAAATGAGGGAACTGGAGGCAGAAGAAAATAAAATATGAAAACCTTCTATCTCCGGGTGGATGCTTTGGATATTAGGTGGAAATGGAAGGTAGGAATAAACACAAAGCATTTACCTTCTCATGCTCCAAATAGCATTAGGCGTTGATCCAAGAGTAAAAAATCTGCACAGTACACAGGCTACTGAAATGTTTCAGATCTGCACAAGTTTAATGAAGCTGAGTGTGTCCCCAGAGAGACGGTGACAATGTCAATATGAAATCCAAACAGAAAGAAAACCTGCGAGCTGCTTAATGCAGCTGCAGCTGAGATAAATGAAAAGGAAAATATTTTAACGGAACAAAAAAACTGTGAATAATATGAGAAGTAGTCAAGATAAACAGAGGGTATTTTAGAAGCAGCTGATTAGTCTAAGACATGGAAAGATAAAACTACAGTTTAAAATTACAGTTGCAATAATGCTGCTTTAGCAGGGTATGTTCAGCAGACCTATTCCTATTCTTCTACGTGTTACCTGAATTTTGTGAGTACTGACACTAATAATGGAGGATCTTCTGTAGATCCTAATCCTCTATGCCTCAGATTTGTTGAGGAAAAGGATGAGCTGGCAGTGTTCAAGGTGAGTGGAAACAAAAGCACTCACAAGAAAGATCATATTTATGAAAAACAAAAAGATTCAACACATCTTACTGAGCTTGTTTCTTGTTATTTACAAATATCTTTTATTTGTACGTGTTTTACTCCAAATAGAGGACTAAATATCCATTAATTTAGAGGTCTGAATATCCAGGCAAAAAATAACCACACAGGATATATATGTCCATATTTTGCTGTCATAATTGTGCAAAGCTAATCTGTAAATACATTCTTTCACAGGAAACCCAAGTAGCCTGTTATCTGAAAGTAAGTCAATCAAAAATCGTAACAGAAGGTTTGATCTTGGAGATGACTGTAAGTCCCACTTTTTTTTAAACTTTTTTAATGTATAATTGTATAAGTTTGAAAGGCTACCTTTAGGCTTGGAATTCTGCTGCTAGAATTGAGAGAAATTTCATTTATAACTGGTTATTATAGGAAATTAGAGCTTAGGAATCCATTAAATACCTGCACTGTAATCTTCTTGTCATTGCATTTTATTCCTGTATCTTCATAAGATTTTTTTTTTTTTTAATAAAAATGAACTCCTCTCAGCTATGCACCTATTTCCTCAAGCAACGACTTGAGACAAAAGGCTTGTCTTCACATGCAAGGCAAGTGGCAGTTTTCCTGACAGGGGCTTAAATCCTGTGAGGTGCTCCACTCTGCTGTCCCTTGTACAGCAAGAACTTAAGCATGTGAGCGGAGTATTTGTGTGCAGGGAACGCATGCTGCTGCATAAAGGAAGTGTTTGGGCTTTGGCATAGTTGACCTAAAAGCTCAAGTTCTTGAACGGGTCCTTCTCTACTTGGGATCCTGACATTACCTGCAGTAATGGAGATGAAGTGGAGTCCTTGGGCACAGGACTTCTGGCTTGGTGTCAGGCTTCCCTTTCAATGGCTGAAAATATTGATGTTTTTCTGTGATTATGAGCAGCCACTGATTGCAGATATTCTACTGCTATACTCTAGCAGGACTATGCCTGTCTTTTCAGTTATGTGGATGTCCATTTGTCTTTTTTGATTAAAGATAGGGCCATACTTGGATAACAAAACGAGTAGGCAGTGGCCTGCACTGAAAGCAGGTTGCTACCCATAGCCTTGCAAGGAGTAGAGCCCATGATCTGCTTGCTGCCTGTATACACACACGTAAAACAACGTTAGTACAGCTGTGTCAGCACACTGCTGCTTGCTGCCTGCCTCTTTGCAGGGTTAATTCACCTAGGGCAGAGCCATGCCAGCATGACCATGCTCTTCCACTCGCCCTCTGCCCCCTTCAGTGTGTGTCACAAAGAGCCTGGTCCAAGTTAAGGCAGAAAGTCTATGGCAAACTGAAGAACTTAATCCAGTCTGGTTGGTACATAACCACTCCGGTAACCAGAGACTTTACTCAGCTTTCCTGGTAGTCAAAGCACCAGATAAGTTTTGAGTTTGTTCATTTTCCAGAAAGCAGGTTTTCAACTAGCAGTATCAACTGCACTGCACACTGCCCTGAATCATATTTTGTGATATATGTGCATATATATATATGTATATACAATGTTTGCACATATGTATTTATATATGCAATGTTGAGCTAATTTTAAAATGTGAAAAATATGACAATGGTAACTAGAACATTAAAATGAACATTAACGTATTTGTATGACAATTGGACTGCCATCAACATGGTCTTCAAGGTCTGGTCAAAAGAAAATGTTTCAGTATGAGGTGCTCAGCCTGTTTATCTGTGAAAATCCAACAAGGATTCCATGTTCCCTGTAACTTCAACATGAATGTCATCATCCGAAGGCTTTAACTGAGGGCAAATTTACAGCAGCAGCAACTTCTGCAGTGACAAGCAAGCTGGTAGATGCATTAACTGCGTTATTATTATGCTCTTATCTATGACTTCTGAATTAATCAAGAAGAAAACATTATTCCTAATATTTTTAGGGATTGATACAACAGTCAGTTCCATACAGATTTTGGAAACTCAGCAAGGCATTGACAGCCGCTATTGTAGTAAAAATCTACAGTGCGGGTAGGTAAATTGTTTTATTATGCTTTATTGTGGTGGGATAGGAGTACCATAAATGTGACATGGCTACTTGATGGGCTCCTCCTCAGTTTTCTTTGGTGTATCTGAGCATTTTTCCTACTCTTTTACATTTTTTTTTCTTTTAAAAGCAATTTCCAATTTTTACAAAGCTTTTGTCTGTATTGAAATCCTATGTGCATTAATGTCATTTTTTATCAGGTCTGGAAATTACAGCTACGCTATTCCCATTGACAAATACACACCCACGAATGTAGAAATCTCCCTGGAAATCAAGTAAGTGCAGTTAGAGATAATGCATTCATTACGATATAGTGATTCATTTTTGATACAAACTCTTGCCTAATTTCTCTTCTGTTACTAAATTAAATTCATCCCTGTTAAGAGGAGTGGGACAAACCTATGCAAAACTAGCTCTTTAACTTGGACCTCTGGGGAGATCCTTTGCAGGAACATAAACCAAATACTGCTTTCAGGGGAATGATAATTTCACCCTTCATGGTAGGTATTAAAATCCACTAGTCCTGAGCTTTAGTTTTCTTGTTAATTGAATAATCATGTACTCCTGAATTAGTAGGACTGCAGCCTTTGACTGATTGGATTTTTTGTTGTTATTGTTTGTTTATTTCTTTGTTGCTTGTGTGTGTGTGTGTGTGTATGTGTTTGTAGAGAAAAGTTGTTAGGAATATGCATAAAAACTCCCAGTTAGGAATATGCATAAAAACTCCAAGTATGTAGGTCTTTTTGACTTGCTGTATAGGCCCTGTAAAAGGGGATCCTTGTGTAAGGAGCATTAGCTCTGGTGATACGGAGAATTAGGATTTACAGCAGAAATAAGCAGCAGACTTGCTTCTCTGTAGAGGTTCTCTTCTGGAATAAAGGTCTAGCTCTGTTGCGTTCTTGCAGAAGCAACTTACCCTTCTGTTGGGACTATTCTCTGATACAGGCCAGCGTTAGCTAGAAAAGCTGCTGAACATTTTGCTCACTGACACTTGATAATTCCAGTCTGTCCAACTCCTTTTGAACTCCTTAACTCCTTTTGAAGTTACTGATGGTCTAAAAGTCCAGTCTGTTGATCTTAAAAGTACCACCTTGCAAACATCCTCCTTTAGACTTAAGAAGTCTATGTTAGAAGTCTATGTTAAGAAGTCTATATTAAGTCTAAGTTAAGGACTTTATTTGGCATAGATTTGTCCCAATTCTCTGAACAGAGATGAGAGGAAATATAACAGAACTCCTGAAGGCCCCACTAATTTTCTGCAGCACCTGAAAAACAGTGCTTTAAACTTTATATAAACCAATGGTGAAGTCCTCCCATGTAGGGATTAATAAAACTTACTCAAAGTTTCACCGAAGTAGTTGCTGTATTTATTGTGAGTATTGGGTTATTTGTGGGAGGAATTTTTAATCTATACTTTTTCTATAAGCTTTCATTTAAAAGTACAAACCCAAACATCTTTGTTTTACTGCTATGTACAAGTGTTAAGATAATAAATCAAAAATACGGAAATCCTTTATGCCACTAAACAAAACAACATGAAGCTAAAACACACAGTGCTCGTATCTGGTCTAGAACAGAGGATGTAGCCTATATGAATATTTGTTTGCACATGTACAGTAGTGAGTGTTAGCTATTTATATAGGCCTCTGTTTTGAGGCTTATTTGGAGTTTGTCTTCCATAAAACTCTATGCTATTGTGTTTAGATGCCCAAATACCCTCTGACATTGCCATGCTATGTGCCAAGCCATGCAACCCAAGCCTGCCATGACTACAAAGTTGTATAAATGTCATATGTAATAGCTGCTGATTATGAACAGGCTTAGGGTTTAAGGAAGTTAATAAAAATTTCTTGATTTATCTTAATGACCGTAAAGATTACCCAGATTTCCAGAAGCAAAACTTCCTCCATTCATCGAAAGGAATGGAGCAAGTTTAGAGGTTGATGGCCCTTTTTTTTTTTCCCCTTCATATCAACCAATTAAAAAATTTCCTCTGCTTGATTTCTCCATAATAAATAATTTGTTCTATTGCAAGGATTCTTTTTTCCTTACTATTATGTAGCAGTATACATATATATAGCAGTATATATATATATGTAGCAGTATATATATATGTAGCAGTATATATTTGTAGCAGTGTATGTATATATATATATATATATATATATGGTTATTTTATTTAAGAAGAGTGGAATAGATCCTTATATTTTTCCTCTTTCTTGAAGCACCACAGAAGCATTAATTGTATACATGTGCAAATTCACATTTGGAAATTACTGTCCCTATCATGTGTCAGGCAAAAGCAGTGGGACTATTTTCCAAGAAACCACACAGGTAAGATTTTTGCGGTGATACTCTGGCTTGTGGGAATCATTTGCATATATTGTCTGCTTTTCTATCCTTCTCATTAAAAGTAATTCGCAAAAGTGAAAAGAAAATTGAGCTTTGTGGAAGAAAAAGTGCTCAGTTCCCTGTCAGTTTTATGATTAGCTTGCTCCTTTCCTCTTGCCCTCCAGAATGATGTTTCCTTCTATTAATTAGCTCTGTTTTTCCTAAAAGCATCAGAGTCTCATTGACAAGACATGATGATCCCTTGAATGCAGTGGAACAAATCTTGATACCAACAGTGTTGTGTGGATGCACTCTGGCATAGAGGGAGATCTAGAAGGTGGAAAAGACTAGTTATAACACCTGGTTCCACTGAGAAGCCTCAGAGAGCCCTGATTATAAGAAATAAATGAACGAATGAAAAGATAAAAGACCTCATGGAGAAGATCTCCAGCTACAAATTGTGGAAAGAAAAGTAGCTGATGGCAGCTTATCCCTCTGTCCAGGTCAATAGAGCATTTGGCACTTGGCGAGAAGAAATGGTCCATTAGAAGCCGACTCGTAAAATTATTAGCCACTAAATTCTGGTCTTAGTTAAGGTGGTAGAAATCCAGATGTTCTTCGAGTCTACTGGACATAACTGGTTTTGGCATGGCCATGATCAGACAGCTAGGATGTGACCATCTGGTGTGAGTGAGTTTCCTGTAGCATTTTGTTATTAAAGAAAAATAATCTATTAGCTCTCTGAAGACCCTAAGAAGGCTTTTCTTGAGTCCAATCACTTCTATGACATTTCATTTCCAGAGATACTTATGAAATGAAAGTAGTTTTTGCCAATGACATTAGGAGACAGACTCTTCCAAACTCTCTATTTTACTGTTCCCACTGCTATCTTACAGGTTTTAAATCTTCATTTAACTGACGGGACTTATTTCTGTGTGAAGAGGAATTCATCAGTAAAGCTCTGGAGAGAACAAATATTCACTGTAAAAACGAGTTATTTTCATGCCACTCTTTGAATTATCTTGATGGGAATAAAGTTATCAAAATGTGTTAGCTCTTCCTTTTAAAAAGATATCTAAAGACCTGATCTTGAAGGTCTTGAAGGTCTTGAAGATGTAGATCATCTCCAGTAAAGTAATGAAGGCTTTAAACTCCCTTCAAAATCTAGGGAAAGAGAAGGCCTTTGTGACCAAGGCCTCAGATTTGTCCACATTGCTTGGGAAAGTTTAGTCTGGATTAAAAAAAAAAAAAAAGTAAGAAAGACAGACACAAGGCTGATAGTATCTCTGAAAAAAAAGAAAGGGTCAGAAGGAGGAGCCTACATGAAATTGGAGTCCTTTTTTCAACTTTAACTTGTTGGTTTATGGTATATTATGTAGTATATAATGTATAATATAATAGCATATAGTATAATAGTATATAATAAACATACTCTTAACTGGTTTTAAATTACTTGTTTTGGTGTTTTGTCAATTTAGAGCAGTTAGGATATCTGCAACCTTAAGATGACTTTTAAATGAATTTTCCAGCTACCTTTGGAAAAAGTTACATGCTTACCTGAAAGTGCTGCAAAGCCATCAGGCTCAAGGAAACAAAAGTTCTCCAAACTTTGACCAGTCTGCTGTAATTCCAGCACTCCTGGAAATTATGTGAGACTCAGAGAGTTTGCCCAGGCAGAAATATCCCTCAAGCTTAATGCCAAAGCTGGTCAAAGAGACTTCACGGGCTAACCTGAAAACCACACCAGAAGACTAAAGTCAATGGGGAGCACTCAGGCTTGACCTGACTCAGGATAGAAATGCAGCCTGCCTGGAGACTTTTGTTTTTCACTGGGATTTTCCTGAGGTCTGGAAGGCTCATCCCGTACCAAAGGGCAGGACTCCCATACCAAAGGACAGTCATTTGGACTCTGGGCAATTCTCTTTTAAGTCATATCATGTAAGGCTCTCATCTCCAACACAGGGAGTATATCAAAGTGAGGAAGGAAAGAGAAAAGAGTTGAGACATTAGGAAGAGATGAAATAAGAATCATCACAGGAGTATCAAAGTGGATCATTTGCCAACAAAGAGGCGAGGGTTGAATTTTATGCAGGGTGGAATAGAAGTTATAGGTATAAAATACATTATTTCATTTGCACATTGCAATCAGAAGTAAAATGAAATCTTTCCAGTATCAATTCTGGAAATCTTGAGCGATGGTGAGGACACTGCTCCTATCTTTTGAATATATAGAGGAACTTGCCTTCTGAGCAGGACTACCCTTGCTCCTGCTAAATCAGCAGAATTGCTCTTTCTCTTTATTAAAGCTTTCAGGCCACCTGGCACATCAGGGACAATTCCTATGTGCAATTTGCTTGGAGGGCTAGAGAGGAAGCTCAGTTATTCCGAGCCAGCTGAGAGACGCCGGGAGCCAGATGTCTGTTAGTTCCTGCTCAGAGCTGATCAGAGCAAAGCTGCATTTGCAAGGCTTAAAGTCAGCACTCCGTCTTTAAATACCCTGACTGGCTCTCGAGCCTCGTTATCATAATTGCTTGCGCTGCATTTGTCAACAAGATGTTTCCACAGACTTTCTGTCCCTCCGATTTCGTGTGAAACAAGGTTATCGGATCTCTCTCTCTCTCTCGTTTCTCACCTAGGGCTATCAGCATGTCTGGATCCTGCCCGTAGCTCGGTTGTACGACAGCGCGTACTATTTCCGTGTAGCTGCCCCGGTAAGCCTCTTTCAAACGGGAACACAGCAAAAGACAAAACCTCTGAGCTGAGAGAAGATCCTATATTCATCATTTTTCTTTATTTTTATTTCTTCAGGATCTTGCGGACTGCTCGACAGACCCCCATTACGCTGGAGTGTTTTTTACTGATTACTACTTCTATTTTTATCGACACTGTGAATAAAATGCTGCCAATCTTTCTGGGTTTTGGGGAAAGAACACCAAAACTCTTGATATGAAAAAGGGAACTGTGTATCTCTCTGGATTTTTTAAAAAACTTTTTGTTAAGTTGTATGGTGTTTTCCAGTTTGTTTTGATCTTAACTTAAGAAAGAGAAAAATAAAGCATTTGACCATGATCATAGCTCTGCACTGCCAGAAACTGCTTTTAAAAGGACGTGATACAGTGGATCACCTGATGTATAAGGAAATAATTATGTTGTCGTGAACTTACGAGATATGGCAAATTTAACAATGAAATTTGTAGAGGTTCTATGAGCTGGGATATACTCCAGTCTTCAGCAGATGGTAAGATAATAAAATGTCATTTGCAGTCAAGAGGTCTGCTTCAAGACTACATGTATTTCTCTTAGTATTAAGCCTTTTTATTTATTTTTATAGATATTTTTCCCAAATACAAAACAAAAACTCTGAGAGGAATGTAGCACAGGGCAAACACCCTCTAAAACGGTGCTTGAGCAGTTTGATTCCTCAGTGTGTGCAAGCCTTCACATTTCAGAAAGCAGTGCTATCATTACCATTATGACTGTGCCATTTAATGGTGCTGCTCTTTCCATGAGATGGTTCATTCCTGATGCACAGCTAAAAAAAAATGTAGCTGAAACATTTGCTCCTAACATTTGCTCCTAATTTGTTTCTGTGCCTTCATCTGGCATTTCTTTTCTCACTATTGCTGGATTTCTATCAAGTGTGACCTTCTCAGTTAATTTTGCTCTGGTTGGGGTTAACTGCAGTGTCCTTGGCTATGTTTTGTTTGCTTTAAATGACTCACTACTTTGACTTCACCTTAACTTGGCTTTTCTTTCTGGCCTGGTAATTTGGATGGCACAATTTGTAATATCCCCGGGACTAACTGGACTTGGAACTATAGAAACAAAAGATCGGAAGAAGGTTTTGGCTTTAGTTTTCTATCGTAAATGCTTAAGAGTGATTCCCCATAAAAAGGTGTCACAGAAGTCACAGAAGATAATGAAAGTGCATTTTGGAAAAAAAAAAAAAGATTGGGCATTTCTAGACCCACCTGCTTTTCATCACATGTTTTTCTGGGCTGAAATACTCTTCCTGTGGCACTGCAGTAGGAGAATATAAGCTCCCAATATTTAGTTTTGACCAAACTTCCTGTGATTAGAATAGGGCCTGAGATGCTTGTGGGACAGCTTCTTTATGAATGGCTTCTTTGTGAAAAAGCTCACAATGTGATTTTATTACAAATTAATTTGCCAGTTTAAGAATTTTCTGGCAATCCTTCCTTATGTGTGAGTTTGTCTTGTGATCTCTGAAATAAAACAGCACTGAACTGTGGCTGCCATAGGAGAGTGCCATGGAGAAAACATGGCCAGCAGCCTTTTAATTCCCAAACAACTGAAGGAAGCCGGACTGATTTTTTTTGAATGAATGAAAAATGCTGTTCTTAAAGATTTCAGATGTTTCAGCCATTTTTTTTTTTGCTTTTTTCTGTGTGTTTAGTGATAAATTTACACTCTTTAGCAGTAATCATTACAATGTAATTTGAAGAAGTCTTGTGATGTGACATACTATTTTACACACATTTTACACACATTGCACCTGGAGTGGGAAACTCTCTTCCCTTACCTCTTCTTGGCACAATTCCAGACATCACTGACATATTTTCTCCTAACTTGAAAGGGAACTGGGGTAAAGCAGACTTCCATTGCATGAGGCCCAAGCACTCTAGAGCTAGAATAGGACAATTCTATACTACAATACAATGAGGTACGACCTCATCTGGGTTACAAGCCATGTTTTTCACACCAAGAAGGTGATATCACAGTTCGCTTTTATTTTCCTTGACTGTGACAAATTTGGCTTCGGTTTCAGTCAGTTTGATCTAGTGGTGATAGCAACAATTTAATTGAAGACTGAGCAGGCACTTTGGGATACATTGAAAGCCATCTACTCTAAGAAGAGGCTGCAAGGGGGAAATCCAGGGAAATCAAGCGCCAGGTCGACCCACAGCAGGAGTGATCCTAGGGCATGACTCCCCAGCTGCCATAGTGGAGAGAACTGTGTTACAAAGGTGTCTTCTGCTTTCTGTGGGCAGCCCAGTTCAGATGAAACAGCAGGCTCTTGCATTCGGGGAGGCCTGATAAGTAATAGATGGGATATTTCTGTTGATCTAGTTGGATGGTGCGAGCCTGCGGTGAGAAGTTAGAAATGCAAAATCATGTCTGGAAGACCTGCACCGCATAGGTCTGAGGGCAGACCTAGAGCTGAGCTTTTGATAAAGTCCTGCTTATTTGTATTCTTCTAGGATCAAAGCTTGCTTTCTGTAATGAGAAAACCAAATGTTTTGCAGTTGCACTACAGTTGTTAGCAGGCTAATTGTGCCAGTGTGTGGCAATTGACTGGCTCCCTCAGGAGTCATTTCTTAGATTACAAATCTATTGTGTAGATGGAACTGGAGCAAATCTAACTGAAAAAAAAACCCTGATTTATGCTATCTTTACTATTTCTCTCCTTATTAAAATTGATAGTTAGAACGGTGTCAAACAGGGTAGGTTCAAGGTAGATATAGCAGCTAGTGCTTCAACACACGCAGGGGAGGGCAGCACGGGCAGTGCCCGGCGGCTGAGCTCAGGACACTCTGTCCCTGAGCTGCCTCCGGCATGTGTCCAAGACAGGATTTGTCCAAGGACAAACACACCATCAGTGAGATTTAATATTAAGGCAGTTCAGGTGGTCCTTGTATAGGGTAGGTTAAAACAGGAAAAAATGATGGGCTCTGTAAGTAAGTACTTCAGGCAGCCTGGCCTCCTCATAGCTGGCTCCCCCTCGCTCCACATAGTGTGTTTTTCAGTCAAAGCTGCACACGGGTGTTTTCATGGAGAGTATGAGAGACAAAAGGTTGAGGACAAGAGGTTGAGGACAAGAGGTTTCGCACTGGCAGCCCTGGCCTGGCTGTAACCTGGGTTCTTAGGGCTGTGCAGGCGGGGCGGCCCACGTGGGCAGGGTGACATGGCCATGGCACTGAGTCTTTGGCTTCTCCTTGGCTTGGCTCCAGGGCGCCCCTTTGCCCTCTTGCCCCTCGACCCCACCGCAGCTGGAGCAGCCCCTCACATCTGCAGGCGAGGCCGTAGCCTCCACCATTCTCCAGGTCCCTCCAGGTCCTTGCAGGCTCCCACCTGCACCATCTTCGCTGGGCTTCTTGCAGCCATTCAGCACCGCTCCCCTTTGAACCACAGCTCTGGCCTTGCTACATGCCCAAATACTGGAGAAACCTTCACCTTCTTGCTGGTCTTGGTCTTTGAGCAGGTGCCCTCTCCTCCTACTTGACTAGCCATTTTGCAGCCATCCTGTGCCCTGCTTTGCCCCTTCCAAAGAAGGAACTTGTTGCAATACTTTAAATCTCATCCTTTAAAAGTAGGTCATTGTCTTAGCAAAGGGGAGGGGAGGAAACCAGCTTCTTCTTATGAATGGAACTTAAAACTCATTTTGTTGAAGGCAATGCTCTAGTTTCTTGTTGATGTTAAATATATTACAATTGCCTGCACACAGTAATATAAGCACAGATCTGCAAATTTGAGCTTAATATTAACTTAGCTGGCAGAGTTACTCTGTGGGATAATCAGTGTTTTGCATTTTTCATTCAGATTTAATGTTACGCTTCCCCTTCCACAACATAATTCAAACCACAGACCAGCTGGCTGTCTTGATTAAAATCCTCTTCCTGCTCTTTATTAATCTTCATGGTTCTGTCCTAGAATTTTGAAGTGGTCATGGTATATCAGAAAGGAAAATTGTTGGAGCCAAATGCAGTATTTACAAATCAGGATTTCTGCCTAAAACATATTGCTGATTCCTGAACTAGATTGCATCCAGAATGCTTCATTGCATCCATGCAGCCTTACACAAGTTTGCAGTAAAGCTCTCCACATCAACTGACATAGTCAGTGGCAGTATCTGAATATAATCTATCTTTTTCTGATTTCTCACAAAGGCTGATTAGGACCTCAGGTCTTGTTGCTGAGACATTTGGATCTCTACGGACTCTTGGAACAATCTTTTTGGATTGTTCATAAGGTCATATCCCGTAATTATGTCACCTTTAGACTTTTGGCCAAAATGAGTACCATCTCCTAAGAATCTTTCCAAGTAAGTGTCATGATGGAGTAATAAAACTTACGGTCAACTAAGTTATGCCAGTTGAGGACTCTGCCTGCCAGAGTCCTCAACCCAGTCTACAGGAGAGTAGGACAAAGTTGGGCTCTGAAATGTGTTAAAAACACAGCACTTCATGACACCAAGTCATGCTTCCTAATATGGCTTCAACACAAGTTTTGTCTATCTGGGAGATGGTCTTTTGGGAGTTGAACTGTTTTTTGTTTTGCTGATATCACATGTCTCATTAGGGTCGCTCTCCTGGAAGCTGCATTTCTCCGTTCCTTGGGTGGATTGAAGACTGCTGCAACCTTATGATTTTGCTTACTTTTATCTTATCTTCAGAGAAGCCATTCCTTTTTTTTTTTTTTTTTCCCCCATATGTTGGAGGATCTTGGCTCTAGAAAAGTTAATTCTTCTTTCTCCTCTTTGAAATCTACTTTTGTCAGTTATCAAGGAAATAATTTTCAACAGTCTAATTTTTAAGCCATAGAAACTTGCATTAGCAGTTGGCTGTGATAACTTTCTCCTGACTGTCAGGGTGCTGGTAGGCGTTGGTTGTTCGGATACTGAAAGTTCATGAGTCCTACTTAAAAAGAAACAACTCCCAAATGTTATGGGATGAGGAAGGTTGATTGCCTTGTTGTTTCTTCTCATGATTATGCAGCTGTTACTTTAACTGGACATGGGCCATCTCAGGTGCTTTCCTTTGTTTCTGCTCTCAGTAATAGGTTTTTGGGCACAGAACTCACTCATAGCCGCATTCAATTTATATTCTTCCTCTGAATTTCCATCTTGCTTCCTATTACGGTGTCACGACTGAAGCACATCAAATGATCTTCTGTGCTGTGTCTCATTGTTTTTCCTTTGTGACCTACTTGCTGTCAGGATGAGTCTTTCACCGTCTCCCTTGGTAAGCATCATGCTAACTTCAAAATTTTTGTCCTTCCAGAAATATTCCACAACTTTGAATCACTTTGATTACTTTTGTATTTCTCTCTTCTTTTAGGCACATCACTTCTGTCGCTGAGTTTTCTCATGTAAATCGATCTTCAAGGTCATATTTCCCACAAATGTTAACACAAATCAATGCAGGCCAGCAGAGGCTCATCCACCAAATGTAATACTTACCCTGAATATCCCTAATGTATGCACAGTACTTTTGTACTTTCATTCCTTTAGTACTTTTTGGCTTTCATACTACAGTAGCATTGCTTCAGTGGGTTTCTGTGCTTGTGGACAGTCTTACTGACTTCATCTGGTGCCCCATACAGCACTGGTGATTTTCCCTCATGTGAAGTCAAAGCAAGAATGAGTGTCTTGGGCCGTATGTATTCCTTAGCACTGGGCACAAGCTGAACAATTCATGGACATTAAATATAAAAATCAACAGAAAAGCTTAATAAAAATAATATAAACTTTGTGTTTCTTAATCAATTTGTTGTCTGTTATGTTTGTGTCATTTTTTTTTACATTAGGAAAATGAGTTTGAGTGTCTTTTCCAAAGCCAAAACAAACAAACAAACAAAACCCTGGCCTGAAAGATCGCACTCACTTCCTATATCTCCGATATGGAGCGTTTAGTTCCCTTACTTCTCTTCGGAGAGCTACCAAGAATCATATCGTCTGTATTTCTAGACTTGAACTGTGTTAGTTATCACAAATCAAAAGGAAGCTATATATGTACAAGAAGTAGCTGATATTTGTTTCTGCTGTAAAATACATATAGAGAAAATTGTTACAATAAAAAATCCCAGCTGGTCAAAGTCAGGAGTATCAAAGAAGACAGTTCAGAGAAGATCCAGGTGCTGTACATAATGTATAGCTTTCTTCCTCTTCTGTGCTTGCCCTCTGGAAGATGAAAAATTATTAGGGCTGAAGTTGAAACCATCATTGAAGGTTAATCTGCTGGGGCTTCCTCCGTGCTAGCGAGGCCGGTTTCTGCAGCAGGGCAGTGACAGATGGCGTGTCCTCCGCGAAATCATGCAGCTCTGCCAAAAGGCATCAGGCAGGAGCTGCCTGTCCTCACGCACATGCTCTCTCCCTGAGCCAGGGATGGGGTTGCTCCCAAGCACGGGAATCCTCATGGAGGCAGGATACACATGGGCATCTGGGGTGGGTAGTAAGGCAGGAAGGACTGGCTCGAGAATAGGTCCAATAAAGAGCTTTCTGCATTACCCACAGGCATTAAAATGAGTTTTTTTGTCAGTGGTTTGCCCTGGAATAGTACTGAATTGGAAGA
Source organism: Nothoprocta pentlandii (assembly GCA_013398315.1). Taxonomy (NCBI): domain Eukaryota; kingdom Metazoa; phylum Chordata; class Aves; order Tinamiformes; family Tinamidae; genus Nothoprocta; species Nothoprocta pentlandii. The sequence goes on from VZSG01000718.1 coordinate 218,112, forward strand.
TCACTAAATTGCCCCACAGGGCACTGTTCCTACTGATTGCAGGCCCTGTATTTCTCATCAAATTTTATAAAAAGTCTTAGAGGTTTCCCTTGGTTGCAAAATGATGTTTAAAGCTCTTGACCGACAGCCTTAAGGACTTTTCTCATAAGTGAGCAGAGTCACGCTGTAGTTTAGACAGAAATGTAGGGCAGAGCATGGGTTGGGTACGGTCATCTCTTCTTGAATGGGCTCCCTGCATTGCTATTCAGTTTGCATCACCCCATCATATCTCAACAACCAGTGCAGGGCTCACATCATGGACATGAAAGGACATGGACAGGACATGGACATGGACAGGTTGACGTGAAAGTCAACCTGTTGTGTACCTGTCTAGGAAGAGCACACCCAGGCATGATTCCCCAGTCAGTGGGGACCCTTCAGGTCCTGTTTGCCAAACCAGTTCCTTTATGGCCAAGGAGCTGAGCCTGGTCCCCAGGGCTGCCAGGGCCAGTGGTGCAGGGCTGTGGCCTTAGGGGCCCTTCAGGAAGGAGATGACACCAGTGCCTCTTCAATGGTCCGTGCTGTGGTGCTGTAGTCTGCAAACCTCGTCCTCTGCCTCCAGTGTGTAACAGGTTTGTTCCCACTGCATCAGCAGAGGAAGGAAAGAATGTAAAGCTCTAGAAAAACTTGGTGTCCTAAAGCTTTGCTCTAGCTTGGTCATCACTCACTGCTTCAGTATGAATTTCAGCATGAATTTTGGTGGTGAGTTGGGTCATGAAAGTAGTTCGCCCAACTTGTGAGAAGCTCTTGTGCTATCAATAGCTAATATAATACTTGGATTTTTCACAGAATTCTTTGAGAACTGTGAAGCTCTGCTGAGTCACTGCTGCTTATGAACTCTCTAACCTACAGTGTTTTTCTCCCTTCACGGACAATTTCTGAGTGTCGTTTTCTGGGCCTGATTGCTTTGTGAAGGCTCAGGACACTTATGCAACCTTAAAATGAGCATTCCCAACTCTCACAGCAAGAACTGAGATTTGTCGGGCTTCAGACTTAGCTGCACTGACAAGTGTCAGACCTCAAACATGTGGGCTGTGTACTTGTGCCCATGCATTATATCAAACAGGAAAATGGCATAATCACTGCTTATAGAAAACCATTTAGATCTGCCAGGGCAGTGACTTTTCTCTTTCAAGGAGCAAACTGGTTTCTTGTAATTTACTTATCAACAGGAGCTGTCGTGAGCTGTTGGACCTTCTGAGGCAGTCGTGAGCTTTCACTCGCAGTCGTGAAACCCAGAACCTGAAGGTGGCTCAGCCTTTAAAAGAAAAAAGTCACAGGACAAAACAATACTGGTGATGGTGTATCTTAAAAAGCAACCCCAACACCCTTGAAATGAGTGCAAGGGGATAAATTGTCCAGCTAAGCCAGTGACAGCAGAAACTGAGACACTTGGATACTTGAGGGTACCCAAGAGGGCCATAGCAGAAGAAGGGGCAGAAACTGCATCTTGGCAACTGCAGAGCAGTTTCCAAGCCAAGATCTCTCCTTTCCTCTGGCACAGATCCCTCCTGATCCTTCTTCAAGAGCTCTGCTCTAAGCCCACAGCCCGGCAGGTGGCAAAGAGCCAACCCACGTAGGTTTGAAGGATAGCACAATGGTCTGGTAATGTTTCTCAGGAGCACAGGCATGGTCACAGTGACAACAGGACAAATAGTTTCCTGTTGGGCGGATTCTCACTGACTGTGGCATTAAATTCCTACTTTTACAGAAGAGCTAATGGAAAAAACAAAGATGTTTATCTCAGAAGTGAAGTTCTTTGGCTTTATGGAGTTAACTGGCTCATCTAGGGAGGGAGGAAAGGGAACCACATGGTGTATGTGGGAACATGTATTACACACAGGACACCAAGAAGGAGACCAGAAGATCGTAGTTGCTTCCCTTATAACCTGTATTTGGTTTTTTGACACATGTAGGGATTATGGAATCCTAGATCCTAACACCTATGTGTCTTGCCTTCAATTCCATTTGCAAGTCATTCAGATTTGTGTTAATTTTCTTCTGTGGGTACCTGTCCCGCTGGATTTTGGAAATGCCTTTGAAGATTCCTGCAGTCACCTCTTCCACTGCTGCTACCCCTCTGGGAAGATTTAACCTTTCAAAAAGCGTTGACAAGTGCATTTCCCAAGTGTCCTTTAATGGTGCTAACAGAGCTCCCTTCCTAGGCCCTGGGTAACCTCAGGACACACGGCTGGTGCAGTGCTCTGCTCCAGTGTAGCAATGTCAGATCTTTTCTTTTCCTATTCAGCAACTCTAGGAATATTAATCCTTTCTCTCCCATAGACTTCCCCATACTTTCTGGCCACAAATGCAGCAGAATGGCCAGCACAGAGCAAGAACTGTGTGAATATGTGTCCACTGAGTGCCATGGTGTGCTAAGCTGCTCTGCTCCAGGCACGGGTACTGGCACGGGTACGTCCACTTCCTTACACATTTGCAGCAAACATTCCCCTTTTTCCATGCCCATGTGGTGGGCCAAACAGGAAAATGACCATTTGTGTAACAGAGCTGGCCCGGTGTGGCAAAGTGAACCCAGTGTGGCTGATCTCCATCCTGGGGGACTTCTTTCTTCTTGCATTTTCCCAGTGTAGCTAAATAAGACATTCAAACAGAAAGCTGTAGGTTGTTCCACATGTGTGAAATAGCCGGTCGCTGTCCTGAATGGATGATGTGTTTCAAGGATCCTGCACTCGGAACCCTCAGACCAAGGTGCTGTAATTCAGCTGTGTCTATTTGTAACCAGAAAAAGGGCTTTTTGATTCATTAGTTTGGGTCCATCCACTGCTCAATGGAAGTCAGTGACAGCTTGTGTTTGCCATATGAGTGAGGGTTCATCTACGTGTTGGTTTTTGAGGGTAAGTGATCAAGTCACATTAAACCACCTCCAAACTAGAGCTGAGGTAGCCACAAGCATTGTGGCTCAGAGCCCAGGCTGATGAGCCATGAAGAGACATGGATGGAGAGCACTCAGAGCTTGCAAAAGCTCACTTGGCATTTGTGTCAAGTAACAGGGAAAGAGGAAGAGTTTTCTTGATTCCTCAGGAGACATCCTCTGACATCTGCAGCAGGATAACAGCAGGTTTTTATCACAGGTCACAGAACTGCAGATATTAATCTTGACTATGAATTTCACACTGAGGAGTCAGACAGGAGAGCTTATATCAACTGAGGCAGCAAATGGATTTGTGTTGTGTAGTGTGCTGTGTGATCTGCCTTGGAGAACAGCTCCCAAGTGGCTGAACTGAGGTTTTTTCCTTTTCCCTTACCTGCATGGCCTGTATCTGAGCTCTATCTCCCTTGTATATCTGCTGGATGAGGAGCTGGGTTGAACAGCAAGGTGGCTTCTTGGCTTCTGTGGGGTGCAATGGCCCCTTGCACAGGGCAGTGTGAGCAGACCTGCTCCTGCTTCCCACAGCTAATCCTGCTTGTCCGAGCAGCAACTGCTCCCTGAAGAAGTGCTTTGTTTTCTTCTTATCACCTCGTGCTTTTTCATTTGCAGCAAGAATTTGCGTTAGGATAATTTGTCCCATTGCTACTTGTTTCCTTTAATGATGCTCTTCTTTTCGGATCCTGTGCAGAACTTTAGCTAAGTAAATGCAGTGCGAACTTTCAAAAAAAATGAACATGCACATGTATCTCTACCAAGATTCAAGCCCAGAAACAAGGAAAAAGAGGAACGGGTAGATAAGGATGAGCCTAAGGAATGACTTGGTGAAAGTCCTGTCCATTCTGGAGTGCTTTAGGTACAAAAGGCTCTGTCTGGTGTCTCTGTCTTTTTTGAAAGTACAACAGGACAAGAGTGCTCTGAAGTATGTGTGTGCTCAGGAAGATTTTTTCAAGAATTTTTGTATCTAACCTCTGGAGCTGTCCTGTGCTCACTAATTTTGCTTTCATTTGGATTATAAGGCCAAGGTATCCGTAATAACCAGCATGTAGAGAGCTGTACTTAAAAGAAATTATGTGATTAAGGTTCTGCAGGCTTGAGGAGAAAATAAGAGAGTTTGGTTACATCAGATGCAAGCTAGATGGTGCTAAAGCATGCTAGTATGATGGTGTTCAACTCAGCTTTGGGAAATTAAAATATTGAAAGTCAAAAGAAACTCTAATAGGAGAAACTCTTCAGAGTTTTCTAACACCTGATTATATCTATCATTTTTTTTTCAGACAGTTTAAAACTAGTTTCTATTTCAATGACATTCTCAAAAAACCCAGTCAAACATATTAAGCTAAGGGAAATTTTCTTTGATACTCTTATACTCAACAGGTGTTTCTCCTCCAACATTATTTGATATAAGGAATATTTTTCCACTCTCTCCTCAGCTTCCCTCTGGGTGCTGCAAACAGATTCTTTGCCCCTTTACAGTGTGAAGGAAAACATGGCAGGGACTGGCCTCACTTGCCACTGGAAAAGTCAATAGGATGACAAGAAAGAAATGGGGAGAGGTGTCTAAATATCCCTAATCCCAAAGGACCCAAAGTGCAACTCTGCAGGTGGCTTGCAGAGAACATGTGCATCGATGGAGTAAATGTGCAGAAGAGTTTGTGTGAATGAAGGGCCTAATTCCCACCTTAAAACAGTGGGAACTTCTTAGACTTCAGCTCTTCCCTGACAGCACTTGCCTCTACTCGCATGGTTCAGTGAAAGGAAAAACCCACCCTTGGCTGAGAATGATTTAAATGATTAAGTGATTTTTGAAATTTTTGCTTAATTAGAAAAAGAGCTGAGAAACAAAAGAATTTCAGTCTTTGAAATTTAACCTGAGTCAAAAATTTTAAACCATAAATGTAGTTTGAGGATCAAATTCCACTCAAATCTGCCCAGTTTCTGATTCTGTGCTGCTGCTGTGGGTTATGTTTCTTTATGGCCAAAGTATCCTGCTCTACATATCTCAAAGTGCCATTGGATGGAAGTCTGCAATTACTCGAAAGAAGAGATGAAGAAGAAAGAGTATTGTGCAAGCTAACAGATTCCCCAGTTTTTGTATATTTTCTTTCTTATGGAGTGTGGAACGGAAGATCTTTACCACACTTTAAAACATATGTAACTTTATCTATGTAAACAGCCCGGCAGTCCAACTGCAAGCAGAGGCTTTTCACTTAAGTAAAAGATGACACATGCCCTTAAGGCAGCATGTTTAGCACCTTGTCTGAATTCATCCAACTTTATGAGCACGTGACAGGGTCAGTTCCACCTCTGTGGTGAAATGTGATTTGAGGAACAGAGCACTGGACGGTGAGGAGCAGAAATGTCCTCTGTATCTGGCTCTTCTCTTGACCGGCTGCATGGTCCTGTGCAGCACTCAGAAGAGAGTGTCTCCATTTACAAAGTGATATAAAGATACTCTGCTATCTTGATAGAACATCTTGCTGCTTAGAAATACGAAACATTATCTGTGTGACATCTGAGTATTACTGAGTACAGGGAAAGCAGGAAAACTGAGTGTATCCAATGCATTTAAATATGCCTGGAGGTTAAAAACGTAACTGGCGGCAAGCCCTAGCTTTCTGGCCTGGTTCAGTGAACTCCTGCTGCATCGGACATGCTGGCCGGCTGCTGCCCCCACAAAGCTGGACCTCTGCTTGTCCGAGCTGCTCCGGGAGGCTCTCACGGCGCTCCCGTGAGGGTCTCGGGACTGAGTGTCTGCCTTTAGGCCAGGAATTAGCCCCAGGCTGGTGGGTGTGAGTGGCCGCAGGGCACACGGAGCCTGCAGGGAGTCCTGGACGTGTCTGGAGCGTGGCCCTGCGTTTGGTTTCATCACCCTGAGCACAAGCAAAGCGGGGCTTGGAGGCTGGGGGAGCGGCCCTCCGTGTTTTCCAGCTGCCTGACTGATCTAACAGGCAACGTTTTCAACACGCAGGCCTTTCTTCACCCTGGAAATAGCCAGCTTTGCTCTTCAGCAGCCCCAAATTGTGCAGCTTCACTTACATCATCTAGTAGGGTGTTTATATCTCTGTACCATTAGATATCCCTCCTTTTCTTGGTCCCTTCCTGTTTATGTCTGTGTAAAAGTTCCTCATTCTTACCTACTTGCATTTGTTTAGCTGCCATGATAATTCCTGTCTGTTTTTATGGTATTAGGAGAGTCAAAAGACTCAGTCTTCTTCTTCCAAACCCGCCTGGATGCCGCCCTGTGCCCTGTGCTCTGGGTGTCCCTGCTGGAGCACGGGGTTGGACTAGATGATGGGAACATGCTGGGGAGTCCTCACTCAGGATGGATGAACTGAGATCGCTGTGCACCCTGCACTGGGGACTCTTCAGCTGCCTGCAGCTTTCTTCATGATCCCCTCCCAAGGACTGTCCAACACCCAATTCCCAAACATCCAGGGAAAGTTTTAGTCTCTTGATTCTGTCCAGCAACTAGCTTGCAGTTAAAATTTGCCTGGAGGAAAAGACTAGCAGGAAGAACTCAGAGCTTAAACCTTCATGAGTTATTTGCTGCCAAAACAAATTTTACTAATACTGAAGAAAACATTTTTTTTTTCAGAAAAAAAAAATGATGAGCTCCAATTTCTTAGGCATAAGTGCCTTTTTATAATTCACAAGCACCCTATTCCCTTACCTCAATAAAGGAATTTTACAGCAATCGGTTTCCCAACATGTAGCCAGGTATTTTTTTCTTTGGATCCTGCATACATTGCTTCGTATCAAAGGGAAGAGCTACTGCTTATGCACTCACTTTGATTTCTCCCAATAGGGAAGGAAAAAGTAGGGCATTGAGAACCAGCCCTCCACCCCATTGCCTTGAGAACGCCTGCTAGCATTGACAGCAGGCTGCTGATGTTATAACTGAAGTATAGTGAAAATTTCCTCTAGACTTACCGAATTTGGGGTGTTTGTGAGTAATTATATGAAAGTGTCCACATTTCCTAAAATCTGAATTGGTAAACTGCCACTAATTTCTGGTTTTGCAGTAGAATAGTGAAAAGAGAAGAAATGCTGGCTGGAAGATAAGACTGACACAGCCTACCGTGTTAGATTTACACAGTTGCACGTTGCTTGTGAACCAGCCAAGGCCATTAGATCTGATCCTCTGACAAGCAGCTCGGCTCTATACTGTGGACTTGGGCAGCGCTGAGCTTGAAGGCAGGTGGTGGTAGCACTTGACCCAAGTTCAGTGATCTCATGCCAGGCTTAGTGAGTGTGCAGGGATTGTTATCCATCCCTGGGTAATGTTACCCAAGCAGATGTTGAGCTGGCGAACTTGCCTCACTCCTGTGTTCAAATCTCTGCAAAATCACAGAAAACGAAAGGATCCTGGATGTTCTTGGAAGAGAAATTGAGGCTGCAGGGAGAAGAGCTGGCTGAGCCTGCTAGACAAATGTTCCTGCTTGGAAGTCAAGTTGTTCCGTGTGCATCTCAAAGTGAAGCTGCTAAATGCACTGATGCCCCTTCCAAATTATCTTCATGGTATATGAAATGAGCTCTGTAAAACCTCACTCCACATGTTTATTTTACCAGAAGTCTTAGTGCTTTGTGTTACTACAGTGGAGGGTATTCATGGATATTTGATCCATGTCAGGAATGACAAAGATTGGCTTTACAAGGAATTTTAAGGCAAATGTTAGTTCTGCCTCAGCAGAACTATATTATCTATGTGCTGGAAAAAATTAATTTGAGTTCTTATTTCTCCCATGACCAATACAAGATTTTCCCTTGGGAATTCAAAGATTGTTCTTACTTAGTAATTAAATCTTAAAGTAATTAAATACTATAGATAAATAGATAATAAAATCTTAGATAATAGATACTAAATAGATACTAAACAGATACTAAATAGATAATAAAATCTTAAGTAATTAAATCAAGTTCTTGCAAAAAGGGTATGTTTGGCTCCCAAAGAGGGAAATTCTTCTCTGTACTCCACCACCCTGTAGGATCTCTCAGTGTCCATCTGTCCGTCGTCCTCCCGCCAGTTACATTCGTTTTGTTAGGCGTTCAATCCACGACCCTGCAAATCAACACCTGGATTCACCGCGCAGGAAAATCCCTGCTCTGCATCCTGCCAGGAGTCATTTAGCTCGCTTGGAATCCAGGGCTAGTTTTTCCCTCCCATGAGTTACGCGCTCGCTGTGCCAGGAATCACGGACGCTAAGTGCGCCTGGCCGGGAGCCCGCGCGCCCTGAGCGTTCCCGGTGCCGCGCGGGACCACGTGGCCGGCACCAACGCGCGGGAGGCTGGAGGCCCCCGAGGGCTCCGGCTTCTCCTCCATCACAAGCGGTTTGCTCATGGGGTCACCTTCAACAAGCGGCCTCAGTCCTCGTAGCAGCCGGGGAAACTGTGCGTGCACGACAGAGGGGAAACCCGCAAGATTAAAAAGTATATGCGATATAGTGGGGGCATAGCTAGGTAGGTAGATAGACGGGGGGATCGATATATCAATCAAGAGATGTACTGTGTATTTTGTCAATAGCAGTGATCACGGATATTTGACCTGCAAAATCAATTCCATATGCATCTTGTCCCAGGCTCTGGCATTGCATTTACCTCGTCAGGGGTTAAGCACTTTCTTTATCCTCTGCAAAACCAAATCCTTCAATGATATTCTGTAAGACTCTTCCTATATGTGCCAAAAGACTAATACTATTATTATTAGTCATTATTAGTTAGCTATTAGTTATTAT